>CAWUFW010012290.1:0-552150 GCA_963921515.1 Calotriton arnoldi
TCAGCATTACCAGCTCTCCTGTCCCTTGCTCTACGCCGAGCAGACCAGGTTTGTTGTCCCAAAAATCAGACGTATTCGTATGAGAGGCCGAATCTCCAACTTAGGACCCACCCTATGGAATTCCTTACCTGCTTATCTGCGAGAGGAAACCGCGCTTAGTGCCTTGTGCAAGGGTTTAAAGACTTGGCTGTTCTAACTTCTAACTCTAACTCCATCACTTATTTATTTTCCCTCGTTACCTGCTTGGCGCCCGGTAACCCTTGGTGTAGCTGTGCACCCTACACATTTAATACTAATAATAATAATTGTAATACGGTGGTCAGATTTGAAACCTAGGATGTCGGTCAGATAGCATTCAACCTGCGGTAGAAGGATTTCCGACCGACATCCAATTTTGGCCCCAAGGATGATTTGAACTTATTTTATTTTAATTAGTATGTTTGTAATGTTGCGCTGACTGGAGTGGGAATAGTAAATTTTACCTCTCTTGAGTCCAACACTTTGCCTACTCTTGTATAAATTGCAGTGAGAATAGTAAATGTATTAATTGTAAAATGTAATAATTTACTTTATATTATTTATATATATGTTTATATTTTTGTCCATTTAAAAATTATAATATTTATAATTATTAATGTTTTAATATGTTATTTATTTTTAGTAAATTGTACATTTTTTATCTTGTTTAATTTTAGTTATAATAACAATGGTCTGTTTTTTTAATTTTGTAAGTTATTGGATCTGTGTATGTATATATATATATATTCACTGAAAAAACCATAGGTTTCAGGCACGTTATAGTTAGAAATTAGCATTTAAAAAACCTTTGAAATTCACTGAAAAAACCATAGGTTTTAGGGACAGTTATAGTTAGTTGGACATTTCACTCGTACAAAACCCGTGAAATTCCCCGTTATAGTTAGTTCAGCTAACTATAACTCGCGCCCCGCAATGCACTGCTGATGACGTCACATATTACATCACTCATGACATGGTCAGTGACATCACTGATGACATCACTGATGACATCTCAAATGACATCACTGATGACATCATGCAGTGACTGTGTTTCTGTAAAGTTTAAATATTTTTAATATATATAGGAAAAGACGTATTGAAGAATGAGTGGGTGTATAAGTGTCTGTATGGATGATTTAGTAGGTGCGTGACTGACTCTATAAGTGAGTGATTTAACGTATCTTACTGAATGCATGGGTTAGTGACTAAACTGGGTGAATGTCTGTATCCGTCTTTCTGTTGCTGTGTAAGTGGCTGCATGTGTTTGTGAATAGCTACATGAGTGTCTATATGAGTTATTGAATGGTTGTCTGAGTATCTGTATGGGTGCCTGAGTGTTTGTGTGGGAGGGGTGTGTGCGACTCTGTGCATAGATGTGTGAGTGGGTGATTCACTGGGTGGATGGTTTCAAGAGTGCATCTGTGATAGACTGTATGGGTGGGTAAGTGTGTGTAAGAGTGTGTTAGTGAGTGAATGTATGTCCCAGTGGTACATGTGTGACTAACTACATATGTGAAAGGCAGTATATATGTGTGTTGGAGTATATAAATAGCTATAAGCTGAGAGTGAGTGATTGTGATAGTGGCTGTATGGATGAGTGTGTGCTTGTATCAGTGATTGTATAAGAGCGTAACAATGTGCTAGTATTTGTATGATTAAGTGAGCTGGTGTGTGTATAACTGTATAGGTGAGTAAATGGGTGTGTGATTAATTTTTGCATGACTGACTAGGTGTGTGAGTACCTCTATGGATGAGTGGCGGTGTTTGAGTGTCTATTTAGGAGTAAGAGTGCATATGATAGTCCTGTACTGAGTGACCATAAGTATGAGTGACTGTACGGGTGAGTGAGTGGATGTGTGTGTGTAGAGCTAAGAATCAGTGAGTGGGTATGTAGTTATTGGTGTTGGAGTGTCTATGGTTTTGCGAATGGCAGTCTGTAATTTAGAGTGGGTGTATCAAAGGTTATATTAGGGTGTGAGGAGGTGCATCAGATTATCACGTGGATGATGTCATCAGTGATGTCATTTGAGATGTCATCAGTGATGTCATCAGTGATGTCACTGACCATGTCATGAGTGATGTAATATGTGACGTCATCAGCAGTGCATTGTGGGGCGCGAGTTATAGTTAGCTGAACTAACTATAACGGGGGAATTTCACGGGTTTTGTACGAGTGAAATGTCCAAATAACTATAACTGTCCCTAAAACCTATGGTTTTTTCAGTGAATTTCAAAGGTTTTTTAAATGCTAATTTCTAACTATAACGTGCCTGAAACCTATGGTTTTTTCAGTGAATTTCAAAGGTTTTGTAAATGACAATTTTTAAATCTATTAATTGTTATATTTATTTTTTTGATACTGATTTACTACATTTTTTAAAACTATTTATTTTTAGATATTTTATTTATTAAATTACATTGTAATTACATTATACATTACATTACATTACAAAATATACTTTCTCAGAATGAATTACTTTAGTTTAAATACTTTGCAAATAGGCAATAGAGTTTTAAGTACAGTAGTTACAGTTGTTGCAATGGGCAACACAATTTCAAACACAATGCAACATTGAGCTCAATGTGAATTTCTAGTTAAATGCAATTAGTTACTTTATGGATTACTTTTTCTAACCACAGGACTGGATCCTAGATTCAGTCCTGGGACATCTCGTAAACAGTTGAGTAAATGCGTTTTGGTTACAGTAGTGATTTTTAAGGAATATTATTGTATTTTAAAAGTTGACACTTTTTCACATAGAATCACCAATGTTATCCTATGGGAGGAAATTCACTTAGCAGGTAAGTAGTGTTATCGTTACTTTTTCTTACTCAGTGTTGGATCCTGGATCCAGCACTGGTGCATCTCCTGTAAATAGTTGAAAGAATGCGTTTAAGTCATACAGGCGATTTTTAAGGAATATTTGTAGTTTGTGAAAATCGACACTTTGAAACTTTTCTGCTGAAAACCAGACAATGGATTCCTATGGAAGGAAATATAAGTTACTGGTAAGTACGGTTAGAATTACTTTTCAGGGTCAGTGCTGGGCTAAAAGATGCAGCACTGGGTTCTCTCCTGATAACAGGTGAGTAAATCGGAATTCGTAGTTCGGTTGATTTTAGAGGAATATTATAAAGTTCCAAAACTCCACACTTAGAAGAATTTCCAAGTGAAACCAGTCAATGTTAGCCTATGGAAGGAAATTCAAGTTGCTGGTAAGTACGGTTAGAATTACTTTTCAGGATCAGTACTGGGCTGAAAGATGCAGCACTGAGGTCTCTCCTGATAACAGGTGAGTAAATCGGAATCCGTATTTCGGCTGATTTTAGAGGAATATTATAAAGTTCCAAAACTGCACACTTAGAAGAATTTCCAAGTGAAACCAGTCAATGTTAGCCTATGGAAGGAAATTCAAGTTACTGGTAAGTACGGTTAGAATTACTTTTCAGGATCAGTACTGGGCTGAAAGATGCAGCACTGAGGTCTCTCCTGATAACAGGTGAGTAAATCGGAATCCGTATTTCTGCTGATTTTAGAGGAATATTATAAAGTTCCAAAACTGCACACTTAGAAGAATTTCCAAGTGAAACCAGTCAATGTTAGCCTATGGAAGGAAATTCAAGTTACTGGTAAGTACGGTTAGAATTACTTTTCAGGATCAGTACTGGGCTGAAAGATGCAGCACTGAGGTCTCTCCTGATAACAGGTGAGTAAATCGGAATTCGTATTTCGGCTGATTTTAGAGGAATATTTGTATGTTTCAAAAATCAACACTTAGAAACTTTTTCAGCAAAAAGCAGGCAATGATATCCTATGGAAGGAAATTCAAGTTACTGGTAAGTACGGTTAAAATTACTTTTCAGGATCAGTACTGGGCTGAAAGATGCAGCACTGAGGTCTCTCCTGATAACAGGTGAGTAAATCGGAATTCGTATTTCGGCTGATTTTAGAGGAATATTATAAAGTTCCAAAACTCCACACTTAGAAGAATTTCCAAGTGAAACCAGTCAATGTTAGCCTATGGAAGGAAATTCAAGTTGCTGGTAAGTACGGTTAAAATTACTTTTCAGGATCAGTACTGGGCTGAAAGATGCAGCACTGAGGTCTCTCCTGATAACAGGTGAGTAAATCGGAATCCGTATTTCTGCTGATTTTAGAGGAATATTATAAAGTTCCAAAACTGCACACTTAGAAGAATTTCCAAGTGAAACCAGTCACTGTTAGCCTATGGAAGGAAATTCAAGTTACTGGTAAGTACGGTTAGAATTACTTTTCAGGATCAGTACTGGGCTGAAAGATGCAGCACTGAGGTCTCTCCTGATAACAGGTGAGTAAATCGGAATTCGTAGTTCGGCTGATTTTAGAGGAATATTTGCACAATGGTGAAGGAAGGGGGTGGGGCCTTTATTTTTATTTTTTTTTTATTATTTTTTTTTGGGGGGAGGGGGGCCGCGTGGCCCCCCTCCCGGGCCACTACTTGCCCCGGGGACCCCATCCCCCGGGGCTGGCCCTCTCCGTTGGGGACCGTGGGGGGTCCCCAATCCCCCACCATCTCGGCATTGCTTTTCCACATGGGGAGCTGCTGACATGCAGCTCCCCATGTGGAAAGCAATCGGCTTTGCTTCATTGAAGCGAGAGCAGGTTTCCTGCTCTCCCTTCAATGAAGCAAGCAGCTTGCAATGGCAGGACGGAGCCGCGAGGCTCCCGTCCTGCCATTGCAAACTACAGTGTCCCGGGGGTAGGCACCCCGGGACACTGCAGGAGCCGGCCCTGGGGGGTGGCGGTTCCCAGGGCCACCACAGGCTCCAGGAGGGGGGGCCGCGCGGCCCCCCTCCCATGTCTTTAAAGCCCCGGGGAGGTGGTGATCCTCGGGGCTCGGGGGTCCGTTACAGACCCCGCATTTACATTATTAGTGCCCCGGGGAGGTGGCGGTCCTCAGGGCGTGTGGGGGCTTGAGCCCCCCACACAGGAACTGTTTTTTTGTTAAAAAAGAAGCCCCGGGGAGGTGGTGGTCCTCGGGGCTGCGGAGGGCCGAGTGCCCTCCCGCAACATTTTTATTAGAAAGCCCCGGGGGTGGTGGTCCTCGGGCTTGGGGGCCTTAGAGGCCCCCATTAACTATAAACCCACCCCTCGCATGCCCCCGGGACTTGGGCCACCCGGGGGCAAAATAACATCGAAGCGGGGGGGCCGCGCTTTGATTTTTTTTTTTTATGGCGGGATTCGCGCACCCTGAGCGCATCCCGCCGATTTTTTTTTTAAATGCTTTTTCTGCCCAGGGGGTCCTTGTGGGACCCCCTGAGCAGACCTAGGGGTCAGGGTGTTTCTACCCTGCCCCTTTGTGCGCTTTGCGCACTTTTTCTTCTGGGTTTTTTTCTAATCGGCAGGATCCACGCAACCTGAGCGCATCCTGCCGATTTAAAAAAAAAAATGCTTTCTTCTGCCCATGGGGTCCTTGTGGGACCCCTGAGCAGGCCTAGGGGGTTAGGGTGTTTCTACCCTGCCCCTTTGTGCGCTTTGCGTACTTGTTTCTGTCCCTCGGTTCTACCGAGGACAAAATGGCTGCCAACACTTCCTGAATCGGAATGTTGACAGCCAGCTGACAGCCAATTAGCATGCAGCTCGTGATCGGGAGGGTAGGCGGACCCTACTCGGCCATAGATATATATGTGAATTTACTTGTGAATTTCTCAGGAACTACTGAACGGATTTACACCATTTAAGCAAAAGGCACCAGTCTGAACCAAGGGCTACCTCTTTGCCAAATTTGGTGTAATTCCGTTCAGCAGTTCGGGCTGTAGCTGCGACTAAAGGTTCCTATGGAAAAATGAATGGGGAAAACGCGTTTTGGGACCCCCCTTTTTTCTCAGCCCCCGCTTGACGAATAAACCCAAGACTTTCAGGGTAGGAGCGGAGCGGAGCGCCCCAACAAGTTGGAAACTTTCGCGAAGATTCGTCAACCGGGCGCCAACGTTATTTCAAATAGAATGTCGCGGATTTCCTATGGATAATAGGTCCTAACTATAACTATCTACTGGCGACCGCCAGTAGATAATATATATATATATATATATATATGTATATATATATATATATATATTATCTACTGGCGGTCGCCAGTAGATAGTTATAGTTAGGACCTATTTTCCATAGGAAATCCGCAACATTCTATTTGAAATAACTCTTGCGTCGGTTGACGAATCTTCGCGAAATTTTCAGACTTTATGGCCCGCTCCGGTCTGCTCCTACCCTAAAAGTTTCGGGGTGATTCGTCAAGCGGGGGCCGAGAAAAAAGGGGGGTCCCAAAACATGTTTCACCATTCATTTTCCCATAGGAAACTTTAGCCACGGCTACAGCCCGAACTGCTGAACGGAATTACACCAAATTTGGCATAGAGGTAGTTCTTGGTTCAGAAAGAACCTTTTTGTTAAATGGTGTAAATCCGTTCAGTAGTTGCTGAGAAAATCAAAAGTAAAAACACATATATATCTGGGCGGAGCCTAACCACACATGTCATCGTGAGATCTGATTGGCTGTCAGCACTTCATCCTGGAATTGCTGGCAGCCATCTTGGGACCAATATAAATGATAGTACCCCATTGAAATGCATTGTAGTGAATCGAAGATTTTGAGGGTTACCAAAAGGAGAACTATAAAGGGTGATAACAGACTTTAGTTACATTAGAATTCATTTGTTGATGGTACCATACTAACTTCAGGAATTGTGGTGTGTTCTAAGGTGATTTTACCCTGTGAAAAACCTTCTGCTGGGATATCATGAATCATGTTTGAGAGAAAACTATTTTCACATGTTTGTCCCATACAGTTTTCGAAGGTGCTCCAGAAGCTAAAATGAGAGCATATTTTCTGTAAATTCACATTATCTTTCTCAGTCATGTGAGAATGAAGTCTGACATTCTCAGTAAAACATGTACATCCAACAAGGGCAGAGACTGTCAGTTGATTCCTTTGTGTTCTACTGCAGCTTCCCAGAGTGTTCTAAAGAACAACTAGAGTGCTAACAGCCTTACTTATGACAAAAGTATGGCACACCTGAAGCCATCTTGATTGGAATAAACTGGTAACACTTAAAACATTTAATTTAAAAAGGAACAAAATGAGGGGGTTCATTTTGCCATAGAAATTATGGTTAGTGCTGTAGAAAGAAAAATTAGGACATGTTTTAAGTGAGATCTCAAATATCTTCCTGTTATATTTCAACAGGAGCAGCCTGTCAGTTGATGCCTTTGTGTTCTACTGCAGCTTCCCAGAGTGTTCTAAAGAACAACTAGAGTGCTAACAGCCTTACTTATGACAAAAGTATGGCACACCTGAAGCCATCTTGATTGGAATAAACTGGTAACACTTAAAACATTTAATTTAAAAAGGAACAAAATGAGGGGGTTCATTTTGCCATAGAAATTATGGTTAGTGCTGCAAAAGAAAATTTAGTGCATGTTTTAAGTGAGATCTCAAATCCTCTTCTATTTCATTAGAAAATTCTGACATGCAGACTGAAACAATCACTTTCAATACCAGCAGTAGACTTCCAGTTAACTCCTTGGTGAGCAGTAGCTTTACTACAGTGATCTAATGAACAACTAGAGTGCTAACATTCTGAATTTATGGCAAATGTGTGACACATCTGAATGCCTTCTTGATGGAATCAAAGTAAAAAACTGAAAGCATTTCCTACTGAGGAGACTGCAGTAAATGAGGAAATTAGGAAACTTCATAACAAAGAAGTCTTCCAAGATGGCCACCAGTGAAAAAAGAGCCCAAATGTAGCACAAATATTACCCAGATGTAGCCCACATATAGCCCAATGACAAAAGTGTGCAAAACACTTTTTATTTTTAGTTTTTTTGCAGTTTTATGAAGTGCAGACTGGTCAGGTATTGGACCGTTGCATCTTAAAACATGACCCCCCTACTCTACAAAAACACCACTGCACTACCCTAAACCCTAAAACACTACCCCCAGCACGACCCCCTACACTACACAAGCACCACTGCACTATCCTAAACCCTAAAACACTACCCCCAGCATGACCCCCTACACTACACAAACACCACTGCACTACCCTAAACCCTAAAACACTACCCCAACACCACTGCACTAACCTAAATCCTAAAACACTACCCCCAGCACGACCCCCTACACTACCCAAACACCACTGCACTACCCTAAAACATGACCCCCTACACTACACAAACACCACTGCACTACCCTAAACCCTACCCCCAGCACAACCCCCTACACTACACAAGCACCACTGCACTACCCTAAACCCTAAAACACTACCCCCAGCATGACCCCCTACACTACACAAACACCACTGCACTACCTTAAACCCTAAAACACTACCCCCAGCACGACCCCTACACTACCCAAACACCACTGCACTACCCTAAAACATGACCCCCTACACTACACAAACACCACTGCACTACCCTAAACCCTAAAACACTACCCCCAGCACGACCCCCTACACTGCCCGAACACCACTGCACTGCCCTAAACCCTGAAACACCAGCCCCTGCACGACCCCCTACACTGCCCGAACACCACTGCACTGCCCTAAACCCTGAAACACCAACCCTAGCACGACCCCCTACACTGCCCGAACACCACTGCACTGCCCTAAACCCTGAAACACCACCCCTTCACGACCCCCTACACTGCCCGAACACCACTGCACTGCCCTAAACCCTGAAACACCACCCGCAGCACGCCCCTACACTGCCCGAACACCACTGCACTGCCCTAAACCCTGAAACACTACCCCCAGCAAGACCTCCTACACTGCCCGAACACCACTGCACTGCCCTAAACCCTGAAACATCACCCCCAGCAAGACCCCCTACACTGCCCGAACACCACTGCCCTAAACCCTAAAACACCACCTGCAGCACGACCCCCTACACTGCCCGAACACCACTGCACTGCCCTAAACCCTGAAATACCACCCCCAGCATGACCCCCTACACTGCCCGAACACCACTGCACTGCCCCAAACCCTGAAACACCACCCCCTGCACGACCCCTACACTGCCCGAACACTACTGCACTGCCCTAAACCCTGAAACACCATCCCCAGCATGACCCCCTACACTGCACAAACACCACTGCACTGCCCTAAACCCTGAAACACTACCCCCAGCAAGACCCCCTACACTGCCCGAACACCACTGCACTGCCCTAAACCCTGAAACATCACCCCCAGCAAGACCCCCTACACTGCCCGAACACCACTGCCCTAAACCCTGAAACACCACCCCCAGCAAGACCCCCTACACTGCCCGAACACCACTGCAGTGCCCTAAACCCTGAAACACCAGCCCCAGCACGACCCCTACACTGCCCGAACACCACTGTACTGCCCTAAACCCTGAAACACCACCCCCTGCACGACCCCCTACACTGCCCGAACACCACTGCACTGCCCTAAACCCTGAAACACCACCCCCAACACGACCCCCTACACTGCCCGAACACCACTGCACTGCCCTAAACCCTGAAACACCACCCCCTGCACGATCCCTACACTGCCCGAACACCACTGCACTGCCCTAGACTATGAAACACCAGCCCCAGCAAGACCCCCTACACTGCCCGAACACCACTGTACTGCCCTAAACCCTGAAACACCAGCCCCAGCACAACCCCCTACACTGCCCGAACACCACTGCACTGCCCTAAACCCTGAAACACCACCCCCTGCACGATCCCTACACTGCCCGAACACCACTGCACTGCCCTAGACTCTGAAACACCAGCCCCAGCAAGACCCCTACACTGCCCGAACACCACTGTACTGCCCTAAACCCTGAAACACCAGCCCCAGCACAACCCCCTACACTGCCCGAACACCACTGCACTGCCCTAAACCCTGAAACACCAGCCCAGCACGACCCCCTACACTGCCTGAACACCACTGTACTGCCCTAAACCCTGAAACACCAGCCCCAGCATGACCCCCTACACTGCCCGAACACCACTGCACTGCCCTAAACCCTGAATCACCACCCCCTGCATGACCCCCTACACTGCCCGAACACCACTGCACAGCCCTAAACCCTGAAACACCACCCCCTGCACCACCCCCTACACTGCCCAAACACCACTGCACTGCCCTAAACCCTGAAACACCACCCCTGCACCGCCCCCTACACTGCCCGAACACCACTGCACTGCCCTAAACCCTGAAACACCACCCCCAGCACGACCCCCTTTACTGCTCGAACACCACTGCACTGCCCCAAACCCTGAAACACCACCCCCAGCACGACCCCCTACACTGCCCGAACACCACTGCCCTAAACCCTGAAACACCACCCCCTGCACGACCCCCTACACTGCCCGAACACCACTGCACTGCCCTAAACCCTGAAATACCACCCCCTACACTGCCCAAACACCACTGCACTGCCCTAAACCCTGAAACACCACCCCCAGCACGACCCCCTACACTGCCCGAACACCACTGCACTGCCCTAAACCCTAAAACACCACCCCCAGCATTACCCCCTACACTGCCCAAACACCACTGCACTGCCCTAAACCCTAGAACACTACCCCCAGCACGACCCCCTACACTATCCGAACACCACTGCACTACCCTAAACCCTAAAATACTACCCGCAGCACAACCCCCTACACTACCCGAACACGACTGCACTGCCCTAAACCCTCAAACACTCCCCCAGCACGACCCCCTACACTACCCGAACACCACTGCACTGCCCTAAACCCTAAAACACTCCCCCCAGCACGACCCCCTACACTACCCGAACACCACTGCACTGCCCTAAACCCTAAAACACTCCCCCAGCACGACCCCTACACTACCCAAACACCACTGCACTGCCCTAAACCCTAAAACACTACCCCCGCATGACCCCCTACACTACCCAAACACCAATGCACTACCCTAATCCCTAAAACACTATCCCCCGCATGACCCCCTACACTACCCTAAACCCTAAAACACTACCCCCGCACAACTCCCTACACTACCCAAAGACCACTGCACTACCCTAAACCCTAAAACACGACCTCCTACACTACACAAACACCACTGCACTACCCTAAACCTTAAAACACTACCCCCTACACTACACAAACACCACTGCACTACCCTAAACCCTAAAAAACTACCCCCAGCACGAACCACTACACTACCCAAACACCACTGCACTACCCTAAACCCTAAAAACTACCCCCAGCAGTACCCCTACACTACCCAAACACCACTGCACTACCCTAAACCCTAAAACACTACCCCCAGCAGTACCCCCTACACTACCCAAACACCACTGCACTACCCTAAATCACTACCCCCAGCACGACCCCCTACACTACCCAAACACCACTGCACTACCCTAAACCCTAAAACACTACCCCCAGCACGACCCCCTACACTACCCAAACACCACTGCACTACCCTAAACCCTAAAACACTCCCCCAGCACGACTCCCTACACTACCCAAACACCACTGCACTACCCTAAACCCTAAATCTACCACCAGCATGACCCCCTACACTACACAAACACCACTGCACTACCCTAAACCCTAAAACACTACCCCCAGCACGACCCTCTTCACTACCTAAACACAACTGCACAATTTGTTACAGGTGTTGCAACGCAGGCCTGTGGTGCTTACTGGAAGTACCTAGTGGGCTAGTTGGGCCCCAGGGACCCTCAGGATTCAAGGTGACCTAATCCCCCAACTTAAAACACACCACGGGGCGCGTTTGCACAGTGGTGAAGGGAGGGGCGGGGCCTCAGGTGACATGTGCACAAACACGCCCTGTGGTGCGTTTTAAGTTGGGGAATTAATTCCCTTTGAATCCTGAGGGACCCTGGGGGCCAACTAGCCCACCAGGTACCTTCAGTAAGCACAACAGAGTTGCGTTGCAGAGAGGTGAAAAAAGGTGCGTGGCCTCGGAACGCCTCTCTGCAACTCAGCTCTGTGGTCCTAACTGTAGGTACCTGGGGGGCTAGTTGGGCCCCAGGGACCCTCAGAATTCAAGGGGACTTAATCCCGCAACTTAAAACGCGCCACTGTAGCGCGTTTTAAGAGGTAGTTTTAATCCCCCTGCCCTATTATGTACTAGGGACTTGCAGAGGAGGTCATGCTAATCACAGGGGTACCCCAACGCATAGTGTTCCCTAGTGTATGTAGGTGTTTTCATTGTATTCTAAGTGTCTTTTAGCATAGCACTGGCTCTGGTTAGTCAGAGTCAGTTACCACCAGTACCCGTCTGAAAAAGTTGTGGGCACAGGATGATTTTGCAACAAGGCCTCTTTCTGCTCCTCTGTTGGTTCTTTCTGCACATCTTTTGCTTCTTTCTGTGCGTTTTTTCTTCTTTCTTCTAAAAACCATAGGTTTCAGGGACGTTATAGTTAGCTGGACATTTCACTCATACAAAACCATAGAAATTCCACTGTTATAGTTAGTTCAGCTAACTATAACTCGCGCCCCCGCAATGCACTGCTGATGACATCACATATTACATCATTCATGACATGGTCAGTGACATCACTGATGGTATCTCAAATGACATCACTGATGACATCATCCAGTGAATGTGTTTTTCTTTAAAGTTTAAATATGTATTATATATATACCAAGGTGTATTGAAGAATGAGTGGGTGTATAAGTGTGAGGATTTAGTAGGTGTGTGACTGACTGTTTAACTGAGTTATTACATGTGTCTTACTGAATGCATGGGTTAGTGACTAAACTGTGTGAATGTCTATATCAGTATGTTTGCTGTTGTATAAGCTGCTGCATGGGTTGGTCAGTAGCTACATGAGTGTCTATATGGGTTATTAATTGGTTGCCAGAGTATTTGTATGGGTGCCTGAGTGTGTGTGTGGGTGCGTGGGAGGTGTGTGACTGTGCATACATGTTTGAGTGGTTGATTCACTGGGTGTATGGGTTCAAGAGTGCATGTGGAAACAGCTGTATGCGTGGGTGAGTGTGTGTATGGGTGTGTTAGTGAGTGAATGGATGTCTCAGTGGTACATGTCCAACTAACTACATATGTAAAAGACAGTGTATGTGAGAGTTGGAGTATATAAATGACTATACGTGAGAGTTAGTGATTGTGAGAGTGGCTGTATGGATGAGTGTGTACTTGTATCAGTGATTGTATAAGAGAGTAATTATGCGTTTCTTTCTGTTTGAATAAGTGATGTGTTGTGTGTATAACTGTATAGGTCAGTAAATGGAAGTGTGATTGATTATTTGCATGACTGACTAGGTGTGTGAGTAACTCTGGATGAGTGCTGGTGTGTGAGTGTCTGTGTAGGTGTATGAGTGCATATGATAGTGTTGTATTGATGAGTGACTGCATGTATGAGTGATTGTATGGGTGAATGAGTGGATGAGTGTGTAGACCTAAGAACCAGTGATTAGATATGTAGTAAGTGGTATTGGTGTGTCTATGGTTTCAAAAATGGTATTCTGTTTTTTGGAGTGGGTGTATCAAAGGTTATATTAGGGTGTGAGAAGGTGCACCAGATTGTCACATGGATGATGTCATCAGTGATGTCATCTGAGATGTCATCAGTGATGTCACTGACCATGTCATGAATGATGTAATATGTGATGTCATCAGCAGTGCATTGCGGGGGCACGAGTTATAGTTAGCTGAACTAACTATAACAGTGGAATTTCTATGGTTTTGTACGAGTGAAATGTCCAGCTAACTATAACGTCCCTGAAACCTATGGTTTTTTCAGTGAATTTCAAAGGATTTTTAAATGCTAATTTCTAACTATAACGTCCCTGAAACCTATGGTTTTTTCAGTGAATATATATATATATAATCTACTGGCGGTCGCCAGTAGATAGTTATAGTTAGGACCTATTTTCCATAGGAAATTCACAACATTCTATTTCCAATAACTTTGGCGCCGGTCGATGAATCTTCGCGAAATTTTCAAAACTTATGGCCCGCTCCGGTCCGCTCCTATCCTGAAAGCCTCGGGGTGATTCGTCAAGTGGGGGATGAGAAAAAAGGGGGGTCCCAAAACGTGTTTTCCCCATGAAATTTTCCATAGGAACCTTTAGTCGCAGCTACAGCCCGAACTGCTGAACGGAATTACACCAAATTTGGCAAAAAGGTAGCCCTTGGTTGAGAGTCGTGCCTTTTGGTTAAATGGTGTAAATCCGTTCAGTAGTTCCTGAGAAAATCAAAAGTAAAATCACATATATATCTGGGCGGAGCCTAACCACACATGTCATTGTGAGATCTGATTGGCTGTCAGCACTTCATCCTGGAATTTCTGGCAGCCATCTTGGGACCAATATACATGATAGTACCCCATTGAAATGCATTGTAGTGAATCAAAGATTTTGAGGGTTACCAAAAGGAGAACTATAAAGGGTGATAACAGACTTTAGTTACATTAGAATTCATTTGTTGATGGTACCATACTAATTTCAGGAATTGTGGTGTGTTCTAAGGTGATTTTACCCTGTGAAAAACCTTCTGCTGGGATATCATGAATCATGTTTGAGAGAAAACTATTTTCACATGCTTGTCCCTTACAGTTTTGGAAGGTGCCCCAGAAGCTAAAATGAGAGCATATTTTCTGTAAATTCACATTATCTTTCTCAGTCATGTGAGAATGAAGTCTGATATTCTCAGTAAAACATGTACATCCAACAAGGGCAGAGACTGTCAGTTGATTCCTTTGTGTTCTACTGCAGCTTCCGAGAGTGTTCTAAAGAACAACTAGAGAGCTAACAGTCTTACTTATGACAAAATTATGGCACACCTGAAGCCATCTTGATTGGAATAAACTGGTAACACTTAAAACATTTAATTTAAAAAGGAACAAAATGAGGGGGTTCATTTTGCCATAGAAGTGAACAACATTCCCAGCACGACCCCCTACACTACACAACCACCACTGCACTACCCTAAACCCTAAAACACTACCCCCAGCACGACCCCCTTCACTACCTAAACACAACTGCACTACCCTAAACCCTAAAACACTACCTCCAGCACGACCCCCTACACTACACAAACACCACTGCACTAACATAAACCCTAAAACACTACCCCCAGCACGACCCCCTATACTACCCAAACACCACTGCCATACCCTAAACCCTAAAACACTACCCCCAGCATGAACCCCTACACTACCCAAACACCACTGCACTACCCTAAACACTAAAACACTACCCCCAGCACTACACCCTACAATACACAAACATCACTGCACTACCCTAAACCCTAAAACACTACCCCAGCACTACCCCCTACACTACCCAAACACCACAACACTAACATAAACTCTAAAACACTACCCCCAGCACAACCCATACACTACACAAACACCACTGCACTACCCTAAACCCTAAAACACTACCCTAGCATGACTCCCTACACTACCCAAACACCACTGCACTACCCTAAACCCTAAACCTACCGCCAGCACGACCCCCTACACTACCTAAACACCGCTGCACTACCCTAAACAATAAAACACTACCCCCAGCATGACCCCCTACACTACACAAACACCACTGCACTACCCTAAACCCTAAAACACTACCACCAGCATGAGCCCCTACACTACTCAAACACCACTGCACTACCCTAAACCCTAAAACACTACCCCAGCACGACCCCCTACACCACCCAAACACCACTGCACTACCCTAAATCCAAAAACACTACCCCCAGCACGACCCCCTACACTACCCAAACACCACTGCATGACCCTAAACCCTAAAACACGACCCCCTACACTACCCAAACACCACTGCACTACCCTAAACAATAAAACACTACCCCCAGCATGACCCCCTACACTACACAAACACCACTGCACTACCCTAAACCCTAAAACACTACCACCAGCATGACCACCTACACTACTCAAACACCACTGCACTACCCTAAACCCTAAAACACTACCCCAGCACGACCCCCTACACCACCCAAACACCACTGCACTACCCTAAACCCTAAAACACTCGAACCCAGCACGACCCCCTACAGTACACCAACACCACTGCACTACCCTAAACCCTAAAACACTACCCCCTACACTACACAATCACCACTGCACTACCCTAAACCCTAAAACACTACCCCCAGCACGACCCCCTACACTACACAAACACCACTGCACTACCGTAAACCCAAAACACTACCCCAGCACTACCCCGTAGGGGGCTACCGAAACACCACTGCACTACCCTAAACTCTAAAACACTTCCCCCAGCATGACCCCCTACACTACACAAACATCACTGCACTAACCTAAAACCCTAAAACACTACCCCCAGCACAACCCCCTACACTACACAAACACCACTGCACTACCCTAAACCCTAAAACACTACCCCCAGCATGACTCCCTACACTACACAAACACCACTGGACTACCCTAAAACACTACCCCCAGCATGACTCCCTACACTACCCAAACACCACTGCACTACACTAAACCCTAAATCTACCCCCAGCATGACCTCCCACACTACACAAACATCACTGCACTACCCTAAACCCTAAAACACTACCCCCAGCACGACCCTCTACACTACCCAAACACCACTGCACTACCCTAAACCCTAAAACACTAACCCCAGCATGACCCCCTACACTACCCAAACACCACTGCACTACCCTATACCCTAAAACACGACCCCTACACTACACAAACATGACTGCACTACCCTAAACCCTAAAACACTACCCACAGCATGACCCCCTACACTACACAAACACCACTGCACTACCCTAAACCCTAAAACACTACCCCCTACAGTACACAAACACCACTGCACTACCCTAAACCCTAAAACACTACCCCCAGCATGACCCCCTACACTACACAAACACCACTGCACTACCCTAAACCCCTACACTATACAAACACCACTGCACTACTCTAAACCCTAAAACACTACCCCCAGCACGACCCCCTCACAACACGAACACCACTGCACTACCCTAAACCCTAAATCTACCCCCAGCACGACCCCCTACACTACCCAAACACCACTGCCATACCCTAAACCCTAAAACACTACCCCCAGCATGAACCCCTACACTACCCAAACACCACTGCACTATCCTAAACCCAAAAACACTACCCCCAGCACTAACCCCTACAATACACAAACACCACTCCACTACCCTAAACCCTAAAACACTACCCCAGCACTACCCCCTACACTACCCAAACACCACTGCACTAACATAAACCCTAAAACACTACCCCAGCACAACCCCCTACACTACACAAACACCACTGCTCTACCCTAAACCCTAAAACACTACCCCAGCACAACCCCCTACACTACACAAACACCACTGCTCTACCCTAAACCCTAAAACACTACCCCCAGCACGACTCCCTACACTACCCAAACACCACTGCACTACCATAAACCCTAAACCTACCCCCAGCACGACCCCCTACACTACCCAAACACCACTGCACTACCCTAAACCATAAAACACTACCCCCAGCATGACCCCCTACACTACACAAACACCACTGCACTACCCTAAACCCTAAAACACTACCACCAGCATGACCCCCTACACTACTCAAACACCACTGCACTACCCTAAACCCTAAAACACTACCCCAGCATGACCCCTACACTACCCATAAACCACTGCACTACCCTAAACCCTAAAACACTACCCCCAGCACGACCCCCTACACTACTGCACTACCCTAAACCCTAAAACACTACCCGCAGCATGACCCCCTACTCTACCCAAACACCACTGCACTACCCTAAACCCTAAAACACTACCCCCAGCACGACCCCCTACACCACCCAAACACCACTGCACTACCCTAAACCCTAGAAAAGAAACCCCCACCCCATGCCCAATCCCCCTTACCTCTCACTCCTCGTGGTTCCTCTCTCCTCGTGGTTCCTGCTTCACGTCGTCTCTGAGGGGCGGTGCACGTCGTTGTGAGGAAACGGAACAGCCTCTGTTTCCTTACAACGACGTGGATCATCTACATGTTTTTTTAGAACGCATGGTCATTTACCATACATACCTTTACAACAAAATTCGTTGTAAAGGCATGCGTGGTAAATGACCATGCGTTCTAAAAAAATGCATAGTAATGACTTCGCGATGTACAACACATGCGTGGTAATGCATGCGTTGTATTGGTATCGCGAAGTAAAAAAGTAATTGTAACGGCTGCTTACCGATCGAAGCTGGCCCCTGTTCTTCAGTGAGACGTTTATTTGATTAATTAGGAGGAAGGAATGCGTGTTTTTTTACCGAAAAGTGCATTCCCGGCTGTTGTATTGTGAAAGTGTCCGCGTGGCCTGGTTTCACTTCCGGTGAGAGAGTGAAAGAGTCTGTTTGGATCGAAAGGAGTTCTGTTGTTGGACGGGGCCGGCGCGAAACGTCATCAGAAAACATAGCTAATGGAAAGCGTCCTCCCTGAAGTGTGGAGCAGTGCCATGAGAGGTCAACGAGTGTGCGTCCCACCGCAGTATGACCATACCGCGTGACCCATGTGCCGCCTCCAGGGTACGGGAGGCAGAAGCGGCATCGCAGGTCCTCTTGAAGACCGTTGTAGCACTAATTCTACATTTTGGTACTAGAGCATTTTAACTTTGTTGTTCCTGCCAGATACAAAGAGAAGATCCTGTGTTATTCAGTGCCCTCATTACCTTTTTTTGTGGGTTGTGGTGCTTGTCACTCCGCTACCCCGCCGGTGCACACGACTGGGCACCCGACCTCGTGTGCCATCTGCAGGGCCTCTGCCCTCTGATCACTGGTTTTGGTTTCTGGAGTGGCAACATAAACAGTTGCTCCCGAAGGACTAGCCTGAACATTTAGGTGAATATCCCCTGCACCAGCATTCCACGGAAATTCTTTCCTAGCTCTCCCACGTCAACGAGGACGTCATAATAGCACAGCTCCTCTCGCAACACCGTATGACGTCATCGGAGCCATAAGAGGACCTCGTCGGCGTGCTGACGTCAGTTCCACCCATTTTTTCCGTGCCACCGAGGCAAATAGGCGGACCGAGACATTTTCACATGTATACATAGTATAATAAATATATATATATTCACTGAAAAAACCGTAGGTTTCAGGCACGTTATAGTTAGAAATTAGCATTTAAAAAACCTTAGAAATTCACTGAAAAAACCTTAGGTTTCAGGCACGTTATAGTTAGAAATTAGCATTTAAAAAACCTTAGAAATTCACTGAAAAAACCATAGGTTTCAGGGGCGTTATAGTTAGTTGGACATTTCACTCGTACAAAACCATAGAAATTCCCCGTTATAGTTAGTTCAGCTAACTATAACTCGCACGCCCGCAATGCACTGCTGATGACGTCACATATTACATCACTCATGACATGGTCAGTGACATCACTCATGACATCACTGATGACATCTCAAATGACATCACTGATGACATCACTGATGACATCATCCTTGTGATAGAGTGGCAGACCTCCTCTCACCCTAATATAACCTTTGATACACACACTCAAAAATACAAACTGACATTTTCAAAACAATGGACATACCAATACCAGTTACAACACACCTATTCAGTAATTCCAAGATCTACACACACATCCACTCATTCACCAACAGTCCCTATACAGTCACTCATACATGTACTCACTCATCATATGTACTCATATACCTATACATCCTGTTACACACCGCCACTCATCCTTAGAGTTACTCACACACATAGTCACACATGCAAACAAAGTATCAAACATCCATTTACTTGCATATACAGTTATACACACACTACCACACTTACTTCTACAGAAACGTACACATACTTACTCTCTTAAACAATCACTTATAGAAACACCTACTTATTTGTACAGGAACTCTTCCAATCTCTCACTCTCACATATACTCACTTATATACACCAATACTCACATATACTAGTTTAAAACATATGTAGTTACTCATAAAGACACTATTGAGACAGTCATTCACTCACTAACACACCCATACACATACTCATCCACCTATACAGTCCTGCACACATGCTGTCTTCAACACATACAAACAGTGAGTCACTCATTCATGCATCTATGCACTAAGTAATACCCCCCACCGAACCATACAGACACTCATACTGATACTCAAAAAACCAACTAATAACCCATATAGACACTCATGTAGCTACTCACCAACCTATGCAGCCACTTATACACAAAGTGAGAGACTGATACAGATATTTTCATATTTAAACATTACTCACTAACCCATGTATTCACTAAGATACACTTAATCAGTCAGTTATACAATCAATTTTACAAAAAAATCATCCATTTAGACACTTATATACCCATTTATTCTTCCATCGACCTTGAGATATACATATATAAAACATATTTAATTTTCAGAAAAACACACATTCACTGGATGATGTCATCAGTGATGTCATCAGTGATGTCATTTGAGATGTCATCAGTGATGTCATGAGTGATGTCACTGACCATGTCATGAGTGATGTAATATGTGACGTCATCAGCAGTGCATTGCGGACGCGCAAGTTATAGTTAGCTGAACTAACTATAACGGGGGAATTTCTATGGTTTTGTACGAGTGAAATGTCCAACTAACTATAACGCCCCTGAAACCTATGGTTTTTTCAGTGAATATATATATATACACACACACACACATACATATATATATATAATTACATTTAAAGTAATTAATCTAATAATATTTGTTAATAAGATATATTTCGATAAAGTTTGCTGCCTCTTTTTTTGCATATATATAAAAACCAAAACAATTCCCTTTCAGGCATGGAGTGACACATAAATTATGCAAAAAAAGAAGCAGAGAACTCTGGGTAGTTCTCAAGTTTAGGTGGAAAGCAGCTCCTGTATAGAGCACTCTCAACACCAGTGACACTCTAAGTTTGCTCACCTCAAATGTCTGCTTTTCTATCAAAGTCTTTAAGCGTAGGAATAGGACAGTGCCATCCACGCCGAGATAGAAAGGGACAAAGTCTTTTACCATTTCGACAGCAAAGTTTTTAAGCATAGGATTATGTTGAGAGTGCTCAATACTGGAGCTGCTTTCCACCTAAACTTGAGAACTACCCAGAGTTCTCTACTTCTTTTTTTGCATAATTTATACATCACTCTATGCCTGAAAGGGAATTGTTTTGACTTATACTGGGTGCTCCCTTGTGTCTGGACAAAGCTGTACCTCTCTGAAGAGCTCTAATGAGAGCGAAACACATGTCAGGGGTTGCTTTTATTTATTTCAGGTTGGCTTGGATGGTATTTACCAATCCAAAGCTGTAATACTGTGCCTGGAGCGGTAAAAGGCTTTGGCCATTTTACAGCTCGGCAAGGATAGCACTGTGCTAATCCTATGCTTAAAATCTGCTTCTTTTTTGCATATATAAAAACCATTAAATATATTTTATTTTAATTATATTAATGTTATTATTTAATATATTTAATTCTTACTAATTAAATTTATATATATTTAAAAGCACCATATTTTAGACAACTATATTAATGACAACTACATATTTTTTTATATATTTGTAATTTTAATCATAAGTATTGGATGAGGATATTTTTGAAATCGATATTTATATCACAATATTTTTGTATGGGGATATTTTGAGGGTCGATAATATGTCAGTGAGCAGCGCATGGGTTACCACCAACTTTCCATTGGCAGTAAATTGCAAATGTTTTGCAACTGCATTTTGGTCACAAAACATTTGTTCACACCTTTTGGATTCGGTATTAGGAAGGGATCCCTAAACAAGCCCCTTTCAAAGAACAAATCCTAAAACCTAAATTGTCATTAAGTAACAAGTTACTGGATCACAATTTGGACTTTGTACATACCAAAAAGCATTTTTATGGTCACAAATGGCTCGATTATCCATATCGGACCATTAGCGGCTTAAAAAATGCTTTGTACATCTAAGCCTTAATCTTTTAGTATTTTAGTTGTGGGCGCTTGGGAGCTAGTGATTGCCTCTCTTAAATTTTATAATACATGCCTTGCTTCGATTTTGGTTACATTTGGGGTGTGTATGTGTTCCCTTAGATTATTAACAATGTCATCTATTGTAGTAGCTACCACAAAGGGTAATATTTAGTACATTTTCAATTAATAGGTTCCGCGCTTATACTTTCTTGGCTATAAGTTATCCCATGAGAGAATAATTGATTCCCTTCCTGTGATGTAATGTATCTTGCTCTTTCTGTCATTATATTTGAAAATAGTGTAAAAATGCAAAGAATTAAGGGCCTGATTACGAGTGCGGTGGGCCACAGGGCCGTAGAATGTCTAATCGAGCGACAGAAAGCAGCAGCGCCCTCTGCATGAAACGTAGTGCCATTAGCTCTCATTTTACAGCGAGAGACAAAATCCTGGTGCTAAAAATCAGTGCAAGCAGCACTACTTAACAGACTTCTGCGCTGGTCGAACTCGGCGGAGCGCAGTGGAGTTTTCTGTCACCTTGTGGAGTTCCGCGGAGTAAAACTCTGAAAACTTTGTTTTCAGTTATGGCTTTTTATAGTTAATGCTAATTCGTTCTTATATTATAATGTTGAATATATATCTAGAATTTTTTCATTTAGTTTGGATTCATTTTTTATGTATATGTTTATAATTATTTTTGCTTAGTGTGCAAATGTTAGTAGTGGTAGGAAATATTTTTTTACAATATTTTGTTTTTGAAGTGTAATTCTTTTTGAGGGTTAATTTAAGTTTATTTCAGTATTGTAAAATTGTTATAATGCTGTTAAAATATTTATTTGTTTTAATTGTTTTAATTGTAAACTTAAAATGTTGATATTTGTATGTTTTGTAATAAATATTATTTGCTTTTGGTAATATAAATGTAGTCTATATTGTGTTGTGATTTTTTGACAATTTATATGTCTATTTAAATGCTACAATATTTTTGTTTCTGATTGTTTTGTTATCGATTTAAGTGAAAATATATATTAACAGCAATATTTTGATTATCGATATTCATGTTTTCATTAGGTACAGATAAGAAGGCAATATTTTTGTGAACAATATTCATTTTCTGATATTTCTGTGAATGAATATTGTTAGTATCGATATTATGTCATTGATCCCTTGATAGAGAACATCAGATCACCAGTGATGCAGCCAATGTCTCTTCAGTAACCGTCAAGATCCATTCCCCCCAATCAGAACTTTATAACCCACCCAGATTCCACCACAGCAGATGCAGAACAAATAACAATACATAGACATAACACGTCTTGCCCTCAAAACAACAAAGCTAAATATAGTAAGGCAAGATGAAAAAAAGATGCAGTGCGAGAGAGCAACACAACAACAAAAAATAATGTATTATAATTAATAATACACATTACAAACATCTCTTAGAAACACATATACAACTGTTACACTTCACATCTGGAAATCTTCATACCACATAGGCTTCTTCTTAAACAGTCATTTTGGTCTCTTCAAATAAGAATTTACATCACTTGGAGCAGAACTCTCAACTTGCTCCTTAGAGTCTGAATCAATAGGCCCATTGGTTCTATACAACCTGTTCCAGGAAGAGCAGTGTTAGAATCAGAACAAGAAAACACATCATGATATCTCACAACTATAGACATGGTCCACACATCACCAGAATCAGGAGGAACCACATTCATTCGAACTTCACTCATCAGGAAAGGACCCATGAATTTAGATAATCTTTCTACAGTGAAACAAGTTTTTTAAGTCTTCAACTGCCCACAGTTCTTTCTTCACAGCATTCTTAATATCATTTCTAGATTCACACTTCTGTTAATATTTCCTTCTAACAGAAATCAGAGGGAACAACATTCTTCCCCACTTTTCCCAATTCACCTAGGCACAAGTGCACTTTAAGGAGGTACTTTGACTTTAAGCATATAAAATGGAGATTCTGAAGTAAAGTAATTAGGGTTATTATGTTGTCCCCATCAAGACTCCCTCAACTCCTCTTTGGCAGATAACTTATTGTCAATTGCCCTCTGAGCACAACATTCCATCATCCTGCTCATCCATTCCGCAAGACCATTGGCTTGTGGAAAATGTAATGTCATTTTTAAGTGCGTGTTAGACCTGTTGGCAGTGTGTCAGTTAAAGACCTGTCAAAAACACATGCATTTTATGAGATACAAGTCACACCCCACTGTCCATTCTTGATGAATAAAGAAAAACTTCACAAGAAAAGTAATCGTTTAGAAATTAAATTCCCATACTAGTGTTCACCTTAGCAACACACTTGGTTACCACCCATTTGGATGTGCAATTCAGTAATAGCAAAACAAAATGCTCACTTGGTGGCAACAGTTCCAACGGACCAATCGTATCAAGAAAAGCAGCAAATCACCTTCACGCAAGTTTAAAAAAAACAGTAAACAACATAGTTAAAAAAGAATCCCTCATCCAAGACAAAGCCTCCCTGACAGAACGGGCACATGGCTGGCTCACCATACAGTCCTATAGCAAAGTTTCACCTCAAGCATACCTCCACACTAGCTTCTCTAAAACCACCAAAGAGAAGTTCCTGAGATTCCGCCTAGGATTACTGCCTTCTGCACACCACATGCCGCCGTGGCTATGCCCTCCGAAGCCAGCAACCTGTAGACTTTGTGGGGAAGGAGAGGAGGACATAGTGCATCTTATCACTATATGCAGGGAATTAACACGGGAGCTCCAGACCCTCCTGAGACCACTTTTCAATAAGAAACATATACGGTCCTGTAAGCAAGCTGTGCTAGCAAGCTTCTCCGGCGACGACGTCCAACTAAGTTGTTGCCTGGTAAAATTCCTAATCGCCACAGAATCTAGCATCAAAAAACAAATTGACTGCCTAGGAGACGGCATTGCACCTGCAGTAGGGCTCAACTCAGCACCCTGATCCTCTTCGTTTAAGACTAAGACTGTATTTCTACTCTGCCGAGAACTCTAGTAATGGCAAATCTTCGCTCATCACGCACTTTAAATGGAACAACTAACTCTGAACGGTCGGGGGCAGCTCTTATGTTTGCCTCCACTGCAGCAACCGGCCCAAGGACTTCAAGCTGTGGAACACTAGCAATGAACTTTCAAATTAGTTGTCTGGATTCTAGTGTTTTTTAGAAACCACTTCCATTTTGCAAAATCAGTCTTTTCTACCCTTTTAATGGTTTTATACAAATGTATTTGTTTCACTCTAGTACACAGGTTTTAAATAACTCTGCACTGAAATGAAGAAGATAGTTTAAGGACACTCAGTGGGTCAACCCTGGCCGCCCTGCACTTGGTCACTAAGTTGTTCTTGCACGCTGCACTTTCCCCTGCACTCCTCTGCACCTGCTTCTTGCTGCTCCAACCACTCTGCCGCTAAGTATTCATCTAAAGAGGTTAATTAGTCCTGCTCTGCTGCTAATCTTACGTCTATAATAATTACCAGTCTGCATTTTTTGTACACGAAGGATTTGGGTGGCCAATTTTAATGTATTTTTTTTTAAATGGCGGCGACCCTTGACCTTGCCAGGTAGGTCGCTCCCCCACCACACAGCTCCGCCTGTGCTGTCTGCCCGCTGCTCCTGTAGGTAAGATCGCCCTCCGCTTGTGGCCCCGGTGCCAGTTTTGTCTGCTTGTCTCCCCTTTTCCTTTCTGTGCCCTCGCTGCCCCACTGTTGTTGTGCCCGTGATTTGCCTGCTCTCCCCCGTTTTTCCTTCTGTGCCCCTCGCTGCCCCACTGTTGTTGTGCCCGTGATTTGCCTGCTCTCCCCCGTTTTTCCTTCTGTGCCCCTCGCTGCCCCACTGTTGTTGTGCCCGTGATTTGCCTGCTCTCCCCCCGTTTTTCCTTCTGTGCCCCTCGCTGCCCCACTGTTGTTTACCCGTGATTTGCCTGCTCTCCCCCCGTTTTTCCTTTCTGTGCCCCTCGCTGCCCCACTGTTGTTGTGCCCGTGATTTGCCTGCTCTCCCCCGTTTTTTCCTTTCTGTGCCCCTCGCTGCCCCACTGTTGTTTACCCGTGATTTGCCTGCTCTCCCCCGTTTTTCCTTCTGTGCCCCTCGCTGCCCCACTGTTGTTGTGCCCGTGATTTGCCTGCTCTCCCCCGTTTTTCCTTTCTGTGCCCCTCGCTGCCCCACTGTTGTTGTGCCCGTGATTTGCCTGCTCTCCCCCGTTTTTCCTTCTGTGCCCCTCGCTGCCCCACTGTTGTTGTGCCCGTGATTTGCCTGCTCTCCCCCGTTTTTCCTTCTGTGCCCTCGCTGCCCCACTGTTGTTTACCCGTGATTTGCCTGCTCTCCCCCCGTTTTTCCTTCTGTGCCCCTCGCTGCCCCACTGTTGTTGTGCCCGTGATTTGCCTGCTCTCCCCCCGTTTTTTCCTTTCTGTGCCCCTCGCTGCCCCACTGTTGTTGTGCCCGTGATTTGCCTGCTCTCCCCCGTTTTTCCTTCTGTGCCCTCGCTGCCTATCGCCATTCCCGCCGCTGCGTCCCTGCGGCCCCGCCCCCTGACTGCCCATTTGCTGCCCCTGCCTCCCGCCTCCCAGCTGCTCCTCCCTCCCACCTCCCCATAAATGGCGGCCGCTGCGCGCCGCGCAGCGGACGTGCGCAGCGGGCGCGCCCCTGGCGCGCCGAAGGCGCGCCTAAGGCAAGCCCGTCTGCGCCCGTCCGCGACTGGACCGCGCCCAGCGCCAGAACCCCTGGATCCCACCGATGCAACACCACTCGACGGACCTACGACGCCGCCACACTCACCGCACTCAATGCCGGCCGGAACCCTGCCTGCTACCGAGCCTCACCGAGACGCACCCACGGACCCTTCACCTGCCAAACCTGCCGATTCACCTGCCCCCTGACGTGCACCACCTCCGCCAAGTCGAGCAACAGCAGCAACCACCTGAAATGCATCCTGCTGAACACCCGCTCCGTCCACAGGCACGCCGTGGAACTCTGGGACCTGCTCGACGCAACAGCACCGGACATCGCCTTCCTCACCGAAACCTGGATGAACGCCTCCTCAGCGCCTGACATCGCCATAGCCATCCCGGATGGATACAAGATCACCCGGAGGGACCGCGTCAACCAGACGGGAGGAGGCATCGCCATCGTACACAAGAACACCATCCGCATCTCGACTAACTCCGACGAGACCTTCACCGCCGCCGAACACCTACACTTCCAGATACACACGGACCCCAAGACCACCCTCCGAGGCACCCTCATCTACAGACCCCCGGGACCACGCACACTATTCAGCGAAGACATCGCAGACTTCATCAGCCCGCACGCCATGCCCTCCGCCGACTACATCCTCCTAGGGGACCTCAACTTCCACCTGGAGAACAACAACGACAGAAACACCACCGCCCTGCTGGACAACCTCGCCAACCTCGGACTCAAGCAACTGGTGAACACGCCCACCCACTACGCCGGCCACACGCTTGACCCCGTCTTCTCGTCCAGCAAGCACATCTCCTTCAGCCACGCCACCGGACTCCACTGGACCGACCACAGCTGCGTCCACTTCAGCTTCAGAAAGACTGCGACCCACCACCACCCGCAACAGGCTCCCCGCCGGAGCTGGAGCAAGATCACCGCCGAGCAGCTCACCGCCTCCCTCAGCCAGAACACACCCACCGACACAACGGACCCAAACGAAGCAGCCAGCAACCTCGCCAAGTGGCTGACCGCCTGCGCCGACGACCTCGCACCACTAAAAACCCTCCCAGCAGACCCGGAAGCAAGAAAACCCCTTGGTTCACCAACGAACTCAAGGAATCCAAGAAGAACTGCCGCACTCTCGAGAAAACCTGGCGACTCGTCCAGACCACAGACAACAGGACCGCCCTCAAGCACGCCACCCGCAAACACCACCAGCTGATCCGTGCCACCAAGAAGTCGGCACTCAAAGAACGACTGGACAACAACGCCCATGACAGCAAGGAACTTTTCAGCATCGTCAAAGAGTTCTCCAACCCCAGCGCCGGAAACAACGACATCACCCCTCGCAAGACCTCTGCAACTCACTCTCCGCGTTCTTCCACCGCAAGATCACCGACATACACAACAGCTTCGACGCACAAACAACGCACCCTACCGCCGAACCAATGCCCGCCACCACCACCCTCTGCAACTGGACCCCGATCAACACCGAAGACACCACCCGCACGATGAACTCCATCCACTCCGGATCACCAACCGACCCCTGCCCACACCACATCTTCAACAAAGCCGACGCCACCATCGCACCCCATCTCCGGGACATCATCAACTCCTCCTTCCACACCGCCACCTTCCCGGAGAGCTGGAAGCACGCCGAGCTTACCGCCCTCCTGAAGAAACCAACGGCGGACCCCACCGACCTCAAGAACTACCGCCCCATCTCGCTCCTTCCGTTTCCGGCCAAAGTCATCGAGAAGACCGTCAACAGACAGCTTGCCGCCTTCCTCGAGACGAATGGATCCTCGACCCCTCGCAGTCCGGGTTTCGGGCCAACCACAGCACCGAGACCGCCCTTATCGCAGCCACCGACGACATCAGAACCCTAACCGACAACGGGAAACAGCTGCCCTCATCCTCCTGGACCTCTCCGCGGCGTTCGACACCGTCTGCCACCGCACCCTAGTGAAGCGCCTCAGCAACATCGGAATCCGAGAGAAAGCACTGGAATGGATCATCTCGTTCCTCGCCGGAAGAACCCAGAGAGTCCGCCTCTCCCGTTCAGATCCGAAGCCACCGAAGTCATCTGCGGCGTTCCACAAGGATCCTCACTCAGCCCGACCCTCTTCAACGTCTACATGAGCCCCCTCGCAGCCATCGCACGCCGACACAACCTCAACATCATCTCCTACGCCGACGACACCCAGCTGATCCTCTCCCTCACCAACGACCCCACCACCGCCAGAGCCAACCTGCACGACGGGATGAGAGACGTCGCCGACTGGATGAGGAACAGCCGCCTTAAACTGAACTCAGACAAGACGGAAGTCCTCATCCTGGGCTCATCACCCTCCGCCTGGGACGACTCCTGGTGGCCCCCGGCCCTGGGCACCGCACCCAAGCCAACGGACCACGCACGCAACCTGGGCTTTATCCTGGACTCCTCCCTATCGATGACCAGACAAGTCAACGCCGTCTCATCTTCATGCTTCAACACCCTGCGCATGCTCCGCAAGATCTTCAGATGGATCCCCACTGAAACCAGGAAGACCGTCACCCAGGCACTCGTCACCAGCCGACTGGACTATGGGAACACCCTCTACGCCGGAACCACAGCCAAACTTCAAAAGAGACTCCAGCGCATCCAGAACGCCTCCGCACGACTCATCCTGGACATCCCCCGACACAGCCACATCACCGTACACCTGAAAGACCTGCACTGGCTCCCCGTCAGCAAGAGAATCACGTTCAGACTCCTCACCCACGCACACAAGGCCCTCCACGACCTGGGCCCAAAGTACCTCAACGACCGCATGTCCTTCTACACGCCCACACGCCAGCTACGATCAACCAGCCACGCCCTCGCCACCGTACCACGCATCCGCAGAACCACCGCCGGAGGAAGATCCTTCTCCTACCTGGCGGCCAAGACCTGGAACTCCCTCCCCACTCACCTTCGGCGAACCCAGGACCATCTCGCCTTCAGGAAGCAGCTCAAGACCTGGCTGTTCGAGCAGTAACTTACCCCCTCCCCCAGCGCCTTGAGACCCTCCCGGGTGAGTAGCGCGCTCTATAAATGCCGTGATTGATTGATTGATTGATTTAAACTGTCGCTTCGAAAATATGATATGAGACTTACGTTTGTAATGGTTTTAATTAACTGCACAATAAATTTACTTACTTACTTACTTACCTTCTAGGTAATCCACAGGTCCATAGAGAGGCCAGTGGTCCAAAAACACTTGTCCTCCAGACAAGAAACAGGACACAGGTAAGTTGTAATCTCTTGGAAGAGAATGTATGATCAGCAGCTATGCTGCCAACGTCTCTTCAGTAACTCTCAGGATTTATCCTCTTACTATCCAAAACATTATTTCACTCCCTGAATTCTCCAACAGCAGTGACAGCACAAATATTAATACATAAGAGCATTTCTACCAAACCTAGCCTGATTATACCACAGCTCCTGGATGATACGTGCTGCAAGTACTGACTGATATGCTCCCTGGTTCCCTTTTATTGCTCAAGAGTAATGTCATACCTGTTACGTTTCTCAAGCCTTCAGTGCAGGTCAACAACCTCCAACCCCCTCTATCAGGATCTTTTGACCACATCTAACTAGGTTTCAAAGAATCACAAATGGATGATTGTAGTCTTGAGTTTATTGTGATATATAAGAGCTTCACCCATCATCCAACAGCTGTCAGAAATAGTGATAGCATACAGCCTTTGCAGCAGTTCATAGCATCACAATCCCACATCCCCAGTCACACGTTCTATAGGATCAGAACGCAGTCACATTCCAAGGAGAAAGACTAGACAGGGTACACAATTTCCCCTTTAAAAAGCACCCTCACCCCACTACAGCAAAAGCAATAAATAGGGATGAAAGAAGAAAAGAGATATTAACACACACACAAAATACTACAATAGGAAAATAAATATGATCACATGAGGTTCTTTGACAAAGCAATGTGATTCAAATTCCAGATATATCTATCCTGCAATGTTACAACTCCTTTGAACAATTAAAAAACTTAAGAGGAGAGCCAGGCATCTTAATTTTACCACCAATTGTTACCACCCAAGCACCAACACCTACCACAACATCAGAAATCGTGCTGTATTTGTCATAATAAACTTTTATCTTGAATTGCGTGTCAGTTTACTACCACAACTACCTAGCCACCTAAACTTTGTTCTGTTTTTCCCTTTATTCACAGCAACCCAAGAAAGACATGCTGTAGATAGCAGTCTTTTTCCAGGAAAGGTTCACATGGCATAACCGTCGATGAGATGTAAACCTGTACTCCTCAACTTGCTTATAAATCTCTGTTGGACATGGCTCTTCTTAGGAGAATTTCTCTAAAATGTCTTGCTTTTTGTTCTCCTGATTTTGGCCCACTTCTTTTCCAGACCGTAGGACTCTGCATCCTTTCCACACATGTCAGGAGAAGGTACTTACTTGACTGGTTTAGGTGTTGTACCGGTGAGTGCCCTGTGAAGAAGTACGCCAGATACCCAGGGCAGGGCGGCACTGGCTAATGGGGGGACAGAGCACCGATTCCCCCCCCCCCCCGGAATAGCCTATCAAAAATGTCTCATTCTCAGGTTGGCCTAGCTCACTCCATGGACAACCCTGAAGGGGCCATTCCCTACCACCACACTGGGGTTGGTGAAGGGCCGGGTAGGTACATCTGCGAGTGCAGTGCCTGGATAGGGATGAACCCCCATGTTGGTTTTCCCTAGCCGACTGCCTTCTAACTGACCTTGCTGCCAACCCCCACCTGCTTCCGTTGGACCCTAACTAGAAATGACTTCGGCCAGGGTGTGTATTTGTGCGAGCGTGTTCCCTACAGTCCTGCCTGATATCCGTTGCTCAGCATAGTAGTGCAGAGTGAGTGTGTGTGGGAGTGACAGTAGGTGAACTGCCTGTATTGGCAACACCGGCCTGCGGTTTGCCATATACATGATTTCTTGATAGAAAAGTATTACCTTTGATATTGGTTTTACCCACGTGGCCTTAGCCTGCTGTGCTGTTAAAAAGTGGTATAATTTAGTGTATGTACATATGTCTGATATCGTTGTGACCCGGGGTGCACTCTCTAACTGTGTGGTGTTGACATATAATAATTATTGGAGTGGGCCAGGGGTGGACATGAGGGTGCTGGGGTGGGTAGAATCGGATCTTTCCCAAGTGTGCATATTGCCGGTGTCATACGAAATCAGTTGGGCCTAGAACTGATAGAAATAATTCCAAATGGGATTTATGCCCTAAAATACTTCATGTTCATGTAGTGCTGATTATTATGTGTGTGTTGAATACAAACGTTATTTACATTCATCATGTGTAAAGTTTCTTTTGTGCGCTCAGGTTGTTTATGGTGAGTGAGTACTTTGCCAATGCTTTACACATTACCTCTGTGGATAGCCTGACTGCTCAGTGCTAAGCTTCCCAAGGTTGAGTGCAGGTTACACAGTGTGCCGAATCATCCGCCCCTGACGGGAGAGGTAGGTACTCCCTGACTGAGAGATTGCCTCAGCCAACCAGAAAGTGCCAGTTCCAACAATCTCACTTTTCCGGTCCTCCCCAATACATCTCGATATTTACACATGTTGAACCTTGCTATAATGAGAGGTTTTGGCAGATGGTGCAAGAAGGTGTTTTTTTTAGCAATGTCATGCGGATTAAGAAAATCTCCCATCAGCTGAACCCATTGTCTGTTGAAAGCACCTTTGGATTACTATCCCTGCAGAACACTTGACTCATGAGCTTGATGAGCAAATGAGTAGAAAATCCCTGACAACATGAATCGCTGGCCATCTACAGTACAAATCCATTAAAACACAACAAGATGATGGACGGAGTGTTAAATCTTTTCAAACACTCAGCCCTAGTCAGCAGATCTGGGTTGAATCCATCGTTCTTTTGCTCACCACGCCACCCCAGTTTGGACCCACCTATATGCAAATCGGTCTTGGCCCTGCTCCTCATGAGAACAGTCCAGCCCGAACTGCCAGGCCAGATACTCACTGGAAATGAAACAAGCATTCTTTGGGTCCGGTTTTGGGGTATCACCCCTCATAAACCAGGCTAGCTTGAATCCAGTGGCACAGCAAGCAAGGGGCCCACGTCTGGGCATACCCTTGGCCACATAGGACAAACATAGCAAATACAACACGATGATGGACGGAGTACCGAAACCTTTCAACCACTCACCACCAGTCAACTGATCTGGGTTGAATCCATTGTGCTTTTGCTCAGTTTGAACCCAGCCATATGCAAATCAGTCTTGATCCTGCATTGGCATCAAACCAAAAACAAGCTGACTCAGGATGCCAAAAGCCATCTCTTGCCATGGACAAACTGGAATTTCTTTGCAAAATCATGGGTGGCGTCCTCACGTGCTTGGACTCATCACTATCCCAGCATTTCACCCATTCGCATAGACCCCTTTCCACCATCACATCCATTCCTGGCCACCAGTAACAACTTCTCAATCTTTATTTAGCTTTACTCAGACCATAATGACCTTATGCGTAATATCAAGAAAGCGCTCACAGAGATTATTGGGAGGAATCTATCCCAAACCTCCCACCAAAAGTTCATTAAGGATCAACAGGTCCTCATTCACCTTCTTGAAATGTCTATCCATCTCATCGTCCTGACACCAACTACCCCCACTCAATGTCAATCCCAAATACAGCTGGCCACAATATAGTTTGAGAAACACAACCCAATTTGCAGTTTGATGCAGACAATAGTATATGTTCGAGTTTGATGCAGACAGCAGTGTATGTTGCAGTTTAACGCATTAAACAGTACAGGATGAATGTTTTGCTACAAGCAGCAGTGCATAGAGCAGTATGATACAGGCAGCAGAGCATGGACGTTTTGGTAAGAGCAGTAATGCATAATGTAGTTTGATACAGAAAACAGTGCATGGTTCCGATTGATTTAAACAGCAGTGCATGGTACAATCTGATACAGACAGCAGTGCATGGTTCAGTTTGACACAGAAAGCAGTGTATGGTGCAGGTTGATGCAGACAGTAGTGCATGGTGTAGTATGATACAGACACCAGTGCATGATTCAGTTTAATACAGACAAAAGTGCATGTTGCAGTGTGATGCAGAAAGCAGTGCATGGTGCAGTTTGATACAGACAACAGTGCGTGGTGCAGTTTGATACAGACAGCAGTGCACGGTTCAGTGTATGTTGCAGTGTGATACAGACCGTGGTGCATGTTGCTGTCTGATACAGAGAGCTGTGTTTGGTTCAGTTTGATGCACGGAGACGTTCATGAGACAGTTATGTTAAGGGCACCAATGCATTGTGTAGTTTGCACATTTGCACACAGACTTAGGGGGATATTCACAAGTACGTGTGCTAAACATCTCCAAAAAATGTTAACGCAACTTCACACATCGCAGCCCATCGCGGGAAAATAACCCTGTGTTAACCTGGAATTCACAACACGGCGGTACCATGCGATAGTTCCCCGAAAACGCGGACAATGTCCGCGATACAACAACCGCGACCGTGATAAAAACACAAACCACAACGCGAAAAAACATGCGATGGGCCAAAGCGCGATGAGGAAATCAGCGATAAGCAGCGCCAGGCCTGCAATACACACACGGCAGGTGGGAAAAACCACTATAAAAGTAGAAATAACACACAAACACAAAATGACCAACACCCAAGCACCATGGAGGGATCTGGAGCAGGTGCAGAGGACGAGCGTAACCCCACAAGCACCCCGGACGACCAGCCTGGGACCTCGGGGACAGGGAAGGGCAAGGACAAGAAGAAGAGGAAGACAAAGTTCAGTCCGCAGGAGAATAGGATCCTAGAACACCATCAACAACTGTTCGTCACCTCCAACGTGTCATTGGGCACCAAAAATGGAATATGGCGGGACATCGTGGACAAGGTGAATGCCATCGGAGAGCACAAGAGGTCAATGGACGAGGTCAAGAGGCGATGGATTGACATCAAGTGCAAGACCAAGGAGAAACTTGCAGCCAACCAGAAGGCAGCAATGCAGACTGGAGGTGGAAGCCCAGCGCCACAGCAGGAGCTGGATGACATGGAGGAGCTGGTGTCGACAGTCATCAGTGTGGAGACCGTGGCAGGAGTCGGGGACCGGACACTGCTCGACAGGACACAACACAACCGCAACAGGGTGAGTGACCACCAGGTACTGGGGGGACGGGGGGAGATGGCCACAATGGCACACATGCACAATCAAGCAGAGCACAGTGCACACCCACAATCACTCTGGATCATGGCTCTGATCCACAGACTGTCACACTGTACAATGCCATGCTGTCTGAATGTGAACCTGTACCATGCGGCTACATACATGCGGACACATTGTAATACACCATCTCCCCTTCACATTGCAGGTGCACCGTCAATACCTCCTGCAGAGCAGTCCCAGCCACTCTTCACTGATGACGAGGAGGACACCACCAGCATCGACACCCAAGCCCTCCAAGACATCATTGAACTCATCCGCCAATCACCTCCAGGACCAGGGCAGCCCAGCTGCATCGAGGAGAACCCACCCACTCCACAAACCACCCAGCAGGAGGCACCCACAGCCCCGGCAGTCTCCCAAGACCCCCAGGAACAACACATGGCCTTCCAACACCGTGTGCTGGAGGGCCAGAGGGAGACGGCTGAGCAGGTGCGAGTGGGATTCGACCTCATGGCTACTAAACTGGACGCCATCCATGGGTGTCTAGGGACCAGCTCCAGTCCCTAACGGACACCCACGGCCCGCTCCATGGTCTCCAATGAGCCCTGACTGACATCGCTGGAGTCCTGACTCGGGGACAAGAACACCTGTCCGCTCAGAGTGGCTCCAGCTATCCCAGCCGTGAGCTGGCACACATGTGGAGGCTCATGGAGGACATGGTGCGGATGGAGGCGGAAAGGATGGCAGCCACTGCTGCACATCAGCGAAATGTAGCTGGGATCTACCGTGCCCTGCATGTTCTCATCATGGCATTGCTGCCACAAGGCGTGGCGATGATGAATGCTGCTGCCCCCACACCATCCACATCTCTGCCCCCTGGTGTGTCAGTGCCTCCCAGTGCGGCAGGCGTAACCACTCCGGCACCTGATGTGTCACTGCCACACAGTGCGGTCGACAATCCTCCTCCGGCCCCTGATGTGTCAGTGGCACACAGTGCCGCAGCCGGTACTGCACCACCCACAGGTGGGGCAGAGCACACATCCGAGGACGTGGATGGGCTTGGGTTCAGAAGGAGGCACTAGCATTCATGTCCGCCACCTTGCCTGTTTCTGCTTGGTGCCGCTCATGGCCCATGACCTGCCACTGACCCCTGATACACTCCGCTGCACTCACCTTGGACCGCGACATGGATTGCCATTTCCTGTTTGATGACCAATGACACGGCGACCAGTCTGCGGACTGTACCCTTCCTCTTCCGCAGTACTTGTCATCCCCGGATGGACTCTGGCTGGCCCTCCACGGGCCCATATTGTGTAGTGTGCTTGGCATGGCCCTGTACCGCTCCAGCTGCAAAATTCCACTGGATGTGCAATAAACATCCAGAAACACACTGCTGTGTCATGACTTTCATCATTCATGTATGAATGTGTGGATGAATGTAGGGACAGTGATTTCCCTCACGTCAATGATGCTCATCTAGTGGGATGCCAGTCATAGTGTGCTACATTGCCTATTGTGTTCCGCTTGCCGTGGACACTACAACAGGGACACACGCATTAGTCACTCCCTTGTCCGGACATTGACTGAACCACGCCCAGAGCCCCCGAGTCATTGTTGCAAGCCCTGCGCTGGTCCGGCGTACGCCAGGCCAGACCACTCCGCTTACGCTCCGAGGGGGGGCCCACATAGCTACATGTCGCAGGCGTACTCACTGGTGGTATGCAGGTCACTGGTCTAGTTGTCAGCATGTCACACCCACTCCCTGAGGGCAGGTATGCACACACACCACACCCATCCGGCACAGGCGTCAAAGGCCATGTGACCCCGCAAATATAAGGGGCCAACGACGTCACATTCCACACTGCCGGTGGTGACTGGATGACGGACGCTCCACGGTTCTGAATCATAAAGGGCCCATGAGTTGTGACGCACAGGGTTTGTCGCACCCGAGTCCTTGCGCCGGTCACGGGCCTACCACCACATGGCGCTGACTGGGGTTGCACAGGGTTAGTGGCACCCGAGGCCTTGTGGCCGTCATGGGCCTACCACCACGTGGCGCTGTCTGGGGTTGCACAGGGTTAGTGGCACCCGAGGCCTTGCGGCCATCACAGGCCTACCACCACGTGGCGCTGACTGGGGTTGCACAGGGTTAGTGGCACCTGAGGCCTTGCGGCCTTCACGGGCCTACCACCACGTGGCGCTGACTGGGGTTGCACAGGGTTAGTGGCACCGGAAGAGCTGAGCGGGTGTGCAGCCTGCGATGATGATGTGTGCACTGATGTGGTCTCTGCCATTGATGCCTCAGGACTCAGCGTCATGTGTGGGACCTGCTGTGCCGCGGGGCGGCTCCGCATGATGTGGACCATGCCATGGTGGCGGGACCGGGGCCTGGAGCTTGCACGGGCATGTGGTGTGCCCACTGGTGGACACACCATTGGCAGCAGGTGAGCAGTGGGCCCGGGGTGCGCAAGTGCGGACAGCCAGCGCTGGCAGGCAGGAGGGGGTGGGACGGACAGGGCGTTGTTCAGTTTCATGTGTGCGCCAGAAAGCTGAATCAACAATATACCCGTTCTGAATAGCTCTTCGAAGCCTTGTATTTTTTTACTTTGAGTTCTGGACTTTGCAGTCTCGCATTTGGAATAACGCATGCTAAACATTAATTATTAAAATGCAAAAAAAATAGAGCTCAATGACCTGCTGCTCGTCTCAATGCAAAATACCTGAGTGTGCAATAAACATATCAGCACCCTACAGCGGTGTAGTGTGTGGTCGTGTCTCGAGCGGTTCACTAGTGGGGTCTCTCAGAGTCCGGACAGGGCTTCAAATCCACAAAACTCATAATTAAGTCGATAAGTCTTAAAAGGAGGTTCGGGGAGCTTCACACTGCCCTCGAGGGTTAACTGCAGATGTTGGATTTTAACTCCTTAAAAGTTTTGATGCCAGATGTGGAGTGAGACATTTTTTGAGTGCCAGATAAAATACATTTTTGCCATTTGTGCACCCCTTTCCACTAGCTACAAGGCCATATGACATTTCCATTGTGACAGTATCTTGAGTCCATTTGAGGGGCGCAGTAAGGCAGCAGCCTGCAGCGGCCTTACAGTAGCACCAGTGCGTCACCATCACAAACAGATGCTCAGACTGAGCCCTTTAGTACAGATGTGGGGATGTCTTACCTCACCACTGAGATCTGATCCAGGAGTCTCACACCCTGTGGAAAGGAAGCGAGGTGACCCCAGAGCAGGGCACCCTAGGAGCAGTGCATCTGTGTAGGGTGTCCTCCCTGGCAGCTCACAGTAGGAGAGGGCTGTAGTAGGACTCCTACAGCCCAGCAGTGTCCATCCCTCCTGTGGGGATGAACTACCAGCAGCTTGTTCCTCCACCCCTTATATCCCTCCATGTGCACATCCACCATCATTAGCGCGCGCCTGTCAGTGTCTCCTTGGGACCAACTAAGAAGCTGCTGATTATGTTCACTTGTAATCACCACGAGAATTCTAAAAAGTTATTCTGCAAGTTTCATGGAAATAACAAGGATCCTTCAATGAGTGTTGAGTGTGTGTGTGTGGTTGTGTGGAAGGATCAGTAGATCAATGTGGAAATAATATACGAATGATTGTTTGAATAGCTGAGTGCACGGATGAATGGCTGGATGAACTGGTGAGTGCGTGACTAGATTAATAAGTGAATGCAAGGAGGTATGCAGACAGGTTACACCGGTCCTACAGGTCGAGGCTCAGACAGCAGTAGCCACAGTGCTATAGCGATGACACAAATTACCACTATTATTACAATCCAGGTCTTACACCAGGACTGACCACTGTCATGGCAAGAATTCATTAATTATGCATCCAACATTACAACAATGCAAGACTTACAACACTTGCGTGCACCGTTCTCACAAGAGTGCTACAGTATGTTAGGAATTACCACCATTGTACCAGCACAAGCATTATGCAGGAGTGGACATTGAAGTGGCAAGAGGGCCCCTCATCTGTTAAAAATTACCACCATTACTGGTGCCCAGATCTGCCCCATCACCCAGGGACCCTAAATGCACCTTCAGATTTGCACTATTACTCCTTTATCCTGACTTCATGTTTATTAACCCCATTACTCACCAATCACTAGTGCAAGCTAATTGCACCATCACTCATCCATCGTGTGTGTTTGTTCATATAAGCACTCAAAAAATCTTGAGCATCAGGCCAGATTTAAACTGAAGATGTGGCGTAGAAGAGTTGGCACCATTGTTTAGGTTTGGCAGCATCACTCAGTAATATTGTCACTTTTTATTTGCAGACATATTACTGGTGCCTCTGACGCCAACAGATAGAGTGAAGTATCTTGGGTCATTCATAGCGGTCCCTCTAAGGCGTGCAGATAGGGGGCAGTACAGTGCCAGACGTCTTTCTGAAGTCAGATGGAAGGGTTCAGTACTGCATATCAGTGATAGGAGTCGGGAGGAAGGGTGATGTACCTCAGGTCATTAACAGAAGTATGAAGTTAGGGTCTAGAACCTCAGATCAGTAATAGAATGCAGAAGGGACGGTTCAGTACCTCAGGTCAGTAATAGAAGTCAGAAGGAATGGTGGTGTGCCTCAGGTCAGTAATAGAACGCAGAGGGATGGGTGACATACCTCAAATCAGTAATCGAAGTCAGAAGGAAGGTTTCTGTGCCACAGATCACTAATAGAAGTCAGATGGAAGAGTGACGTACCTCAGGTGAGTAATAGAAGTAAGACGGAAGAGTGACATACCTCAGGTCATTAATAGAAGTTAGACGGAAGAGTGACATACCTCAGGTGAGTAATAGAAGTTAGATGGAAGAGTGACATACCTCAGGTGAGTAATAGAAGTTAGACGGAAGAGTGACATACCTCAGGTGAGTAATAGAAGTTAGACGGAAGAGTGACATACCTCAGGTGAGTAATAGAAGTTAGACGGAAGAGTGACATACCTCAGGTCATTAATAGAAGTTAGAGGGAAGGTTTCTGTACCACAGATCAGTAATAGAAGTCAGAAGGAATGGTGGTGTGCCTCAGGTCAGTAATAGAAGTCAGAAGGAATGGTGGTGTGCCTCAGGTCAGTAATAGAACGCAGAGGGAGCAGAGGGATGGGTGACATACCTCAAATCAGTAATCGAAGTCAGAAGGAAGGTTTCTGTGCCACAGATCACTAATAGAAGTCAGATGGAAGAGTGACGTACCTCAGGTGAGTAATAGAAGTTAGACGGAAGAGTGACATACCTCAGGTCATTAATAGAAGTTAGAGGGAAGGTTTCTGTACCACAGATCAGTAATAGAAATCAGAAGGAAGGGTGACGTACCTTAGGTCAGTAATAGAGGTCAGAGGGAAGGGTGATGTACCTCAGTTCACTATTGATGACCCCAATGAAGTACAATACAAGATACATTTTTGTCATAGCAAGTCAACATGCGTCGACATAGTATTCACAAAAAATACATTACACTTTACAGTCCATCCAGCAGTGGTTGTTTCACTGTTCAAGTGTTTTTGTTTTCTTTAGCCTGAAGTCAGCAGAAAGGTTGCAGTACCTAACAATTACACTGTATAGTAGTGTTGCATTCCATTTCATTGCACCACGCTGCACTCATGGAATTCCATCAGTGAAGAGCAGCTGCGGATAATGTCACTGACAGGAAAGGACAGCAGGAGCAGGGTATAAAGAAGAGATGGTCTTCAGGGATGCCAGATCTTCAAGACGAAGATGGTGGCATAGATAGAGACTGGATGAAACAGACTGAGGCAGAAGCGCAGCGCGGCAGGCTGGACCACCCAATTCTGACCCATCTATACCTACCAGTCACTAGGCCCACTGCAGATGTTTCAATCTATGTAAACAAGAGATAACAAGGCAGGCCAACTTTCATACCTTGTACCAAGAGAGCAGCCTCTGGATCTAAAGTGCAAGTGGAGCAAATTGTCATAGAATGAGGGCTTTAAAGAAGCAATGCTTCCGTCAAGCAGTACAAGGTCACTCAAATGCCAGGTTTACTCCACAAGAGACAAGTAAACACAACCAAACATTAAAGTGATTGTTTGCAAAGAGTAGTAGGTCCAGAGGTTGGTTTGGTGACCAAGAAGAATCCAGGAGTGTCCTTCACTTGTATCAACAGTACCACAAGGCACTACCTGACTACTCAGATGACCCTGTGAAGCAGAGGAAAAAGATGTACTCTGAGTATAGGTATTCTTCCTAGTATCCACATTACATTACATTACATACACTGCTGTATGTAACCAGTGGTATGGGAATGGATATCCCTTATTTCCAACAACTATTCTTTGGAGAAACACATTTTTCTCAATAGTTACGTGAAGCTCCGGACCACAATACTGTCAGAAAAATCTCCACTCAGAAAATGAAAGGACAAAGAAAAGGAAATATGGCATTTTCTTCTCAAAACACTGCCTTTAAAATACATTAGAAGTTGGAAGATCAAATCACCTTTCAAGAAGAACAGGAAAATACGCATCTCTTCAATACACCCACACTCTGGCACATGATGAATCTCAACCCGCTACCATATCCACTGTTCCTTATTTACAGCAACAAAATGAGATGGAACACCAGATAGTGTCTCACATTGGACCAAAATAACTCCTTCTGCCACAGCTCTTCAGAAAAACCAGACTGGTGATTACCACATAGGCACTTAATGGCAAGACACCAAGGGAACTTAAGAAAACATTATTTATCAATTTGTTTAGCTAGCTCTTTATACAGAGAGCACCAGGTACTGTCAACCATGCGCTGTGTGTCCAAAGGAAAATTCTCCTGGGTAGGCCCCATAACACCTATAGTGCATATTGTAGACTCTTTTCCAGAGAAATGGAATGGACATCCGAGGACCTGTTAAACCCACAGGAAGAGGACATTAGACATATCTCAGTGACAATTAAGTATACTAAAGATATACTGACGCCTTCCTGATGAGAGGAATCATTGCTTCCCTCATAGCTGATCTCTTTCTACCATGTTTTTCAGTGGGTTTGAGTAAAGGGCTTGCTGTGGGACGTATTTCAGCAGGCATTGGAATATCCTGGAGATAGGGCTCCGCAATTAGGAAATGAATGAGAGGAAGTCAAGAGAAACGCTCCGGTATTGGTCCACACCGATGCTGATTTCCCTGCCCATGTGCAGCTTGATTTTACATTTGGCGACAGAGGACGGGATTAACTGGAAAGGATCTCAACACCATCTACCTTAAGCTTCACTGAGCTACTTTTACACGTTATTACTTTTAAAGCGCTGCGGATATCATAATTTTTTTTCCCACTGCTTATTCATCCAGAGGATCTGCTCCTCATGTGACTTGCCCACTCGCTGCCACTTGATCACAGTAACTTTCCCCTGGACTTGGCAGCGCTGCCTCTTTCTACTTCTAACGCTACTTTTGCGAGGTGTTCTGAAAAGAAGGGAGATGTGTGGCCACAAGTGTATGGTTTCAAGATGACAACAACTCTGTTGATTCAACCATCGTTTTTTAGGTCTCGGCCTGCAGCTCACATTACCAACTGAGGGCCCTGGACTACAGTCACATGAAAAACAACAGCGATTAGCATTGAAATGCAAGCTTTTTTTGTCTAGTTAGAAATATTGCTTCGGTGGGTTGATTTCACCTTATATCGCTATTTGTTTTATATTGGGAGTCACAGCCTAATTACCAGTATTTTTGTCTCTCACAGTTTTTTTTTAAATATTTATTCGCGCAAAGCACAAAGCTATATTTAAGGTTACTTTTACCGCGTCACTTCTTCACTCTATTTAAACTCCACACCCCCCACTCTTATTGTCTCTCTCCTTCTCTCTCTCTCCCCTGTCTAATTCTCTCTCTACTTAATTAACTCTCCCCTCTCTATCTTTTTTAGCATTTCATTCTCTCTCACCCCTTTATCTGTTTCTCTTTCAAACTCCTTCATTCACTCTCTCTTCCCTTCTTTCTCTCTCTCTATCCCGCTCCACTCTTTATTCTATGTACACCCTTTCTCTCTCTTTCTCTCTCACCACCCTCTCTAATTGGGCATTATATCTTCGCTCTATCTCTCACTCGTCAACACCACAGCATCACTCAGCGCAACCACAGCATCAATCAGAGCCAGCACAGCATCAATCAGAGCCAGCACAGCATCACTCAGCGCCACCACAGCATCACTCAGCGCCACCACACCATCACTCAGCGCCACCACAGCATCACTCAGCGCCACCACAGCATCGCTCAGCGCCACCACAGCATCGCTCAGCGCTACCACAGCATCGCTCAGTGCCACCACAGCATCGCTCAGCACTGCCACAGCATCGCTCAGCACCGCCACTGCATCGCTCAGCACCGCCACAGCATCACTCAGGGCTACCACAGCATCACTCAGGGCCACCACAGCATTACTCAGCGCTGCCACAGCATCACTCAGCGCCGCCACAGCATCACTCAGCGCCGCCACAGCATCACTCAGCGCCGCCACAGCATCACTCAGCGCCAAGACAATATCACTCAGCACCACCACAGCATCACTCAGCGCCAAGACAATATCACTCAGCACCACCATAGCATCACTCAGCACCACAGCAGTATCACTCAGCAACACCTGAGTATCATTCAGCATCACCTCAGCATCGTCTCAGCAACAGTCACCACCACCACCACTACCACCTCAGCATCACTCAGCACCACCTCAGCCTGCTCTCGGAATCTGGCATCTGTTGATTCTCCCCTAGCGTCTGGCTGCTGCTAGTGTTATAATACAGGTACTAGTTCCCAACCTTCACCCTCCGATTGTTTATGCCCCCTCAAAAGAAAAGCTTTAACAAACAACCATTGCAATAGGCAGAAACAAGTTGCCAGCATTGCAAGAACAAAAGAAAACTGAGGAATTTTTTTTATTGTAAATACTTTTTTTAATATGGTCGTTCAGTTTTACATAATGCCTTCTTGGTCATATATAAAGTAACAAAAATGCTTCTGACACTTTTTTATTATAACTTTTCAGCATGCCGCACAGCAGCCACACTTCTCTACAGCACAGCTTGAAGACATTGGCAAAGCTCTGGCTAAACACTTATAAGGCCCCAAAGGCGAGACCTATTGGCTATGCCAATGCTTGTTATTTTTTTTTTTAACAATAAGGCCACCCTCGCACCTCGCGCACACTCGCGCTTCTCCTTCAAAGCCTCACCAGCATTACAGCCAATTATTACCTTTTGAATGCTGCCCGGCGCTCGAGACTCTGCTCTTTGACGCCGTAGAACTGGAATCCCCATCTTCTCCTCCGTTTCTGAAGCTCTACTGACACCAGCCGCATGCCGACGTGCTCACGTTGCGTGGCGGCCATCTTAGGAGTATGCAATTCCCTTGGGCGGATCTTCTATTGGTGTTTCACCTCTGCGATACGCTCACATCCCTTTCAACTTTCGGAGCATCGCATTACCTCATCACGTAGGATCCTTCTGTTTTACTTTGGCACAATTCAATAACCTCGTGTTGCTAGGGAACGTAACACCGATGCTAATTTTAGCCTTTCCTGCGCATCGTACCTGTGATGCACACACACTTATGTTACACTTTTGTCATTCTTCGGTGCAGTGCAATACCGTCGTGTTGCTAGGAGACGCAACATCAACAAAGTCATTGCTGCGCATCGTTTCTGTGATGTGCACACACTTCTAAGACATTTTGCAAAGTGATTTACAGTGGGCATCTTTGACACGCACACATTGGATTCCTTTAATAAACTGCGTGTCGTCACTGTGATACGCACACTTTCTGCATGACTCATTGCTGGATTTGCACGGTGTGTGCCTCTTCTGTAATACCCACACACTCTATTGCATATGTCATGGAGTTAAAATCTGTATAAACTAACTGTCATTTTGGAAACTGTTAGATTTGGGGGTCTCTAGTTGGCAGAGGTAGGTACCTTTGACCAAATAGGGACCCTTGCGTCTAGTCAGGGTAAGGGGCTACACTCCTAAAATAACCCCTGCTCACCCCCTTGGTAGCTTGGCACGAGTAGGCAGGCTTATCTCAGAGGCAGTGTGTAAAGCATTTGTGAACACATACAGTAATAGAGTGAAAACACTACAGATGGACACCACACAGGTTTTATAAAAAATAAGTATTCTTTATATAGACTTAACGCAAGACCAAAACCACAAAAATCCACGATACTGTAATCAGAAATAATACTTCAAGATGGTAGAAATAGCTTAAAAATAGGTTATTCACTTAAACGCAGTCTTTATCAACAAATAACCCCAACTGGAGTTATCACAACGTCGAGGTCAAAGAAATCCCAAAGTATAGCGCCGACCGCGAGGTACGCAGCGTCGGGCCCGGAGTCAAAACAGACCCACAAAGAACAGTACCTTGGAAAAGCAAAAAGAAAGACAGCTCACGTCGTCGGGGAGATGCGGCGTCGTTGGCGCTGTGCGGCGTCGGTTCCTTGCTTCGGGGCAGGAGATGCGTCGGGTCCTCGATGCTTGCGCAAAGCAGGATGCGTCTGTTCCTTACCGGAGAGGAGGTGACGTCGCGATGGCGCGTAAACCATGGTTCCGTACGAGGTCACAATGTCGATGGATTCTTGACCACCCACGTCGAGGATTGGCTCCGCGATGATTTCGGCTTCGGAGTCGATGCGGCACAACAGCAGGCGTCGGGCCTACGTCGCAAGTCGGAGCAGCGCTCACAACTTATGGCAGGTTACGATGTCGCTCGCTGGCGTCGATGTGGCACGGTGGCCGGCATCGGGTCTACGTTGTAAGTCGGAGCAGCGCTCACGGCTTTGATGCAGATTACGGCATCGCTCGCCGGCGTCAGTGTTGCAATTTCCTTCTGTAGCAGCCAGAACAGCAAGTTCCAGATGCAGGCAAGCAGAAGGGGTGAAGTCTTTGTATCCCTGAGACTTCAGACAGGAGGCAAGGTCAAATTAAAGCCCTTGGAGATCTTCTTCAAGATGATGAAAGTACACTCAGTCCTTTTCTCCTTTCTTTGGCAATGAAGCAACCACTGCAGGCCAACCCCCAAACAGCACACAGCACAGGGGTAGTCTCCTCCTTCAGTTTCCTGGTTCTTCTCCTCAGCAAAGGTTCGTCTTGATTCCCAGAAGTGATCTATAGTTCTGGGGTCTGGGTCCCCCTTTTTATACCCACAAATCCTTTGTCTCTGAAGGCAGAGAGTGTCTGTACCTAGTCCAAGCCAGTTCTGGGTGCATTCTGCCAGTGCACAACTTCTTCCTTTGTCAGTGTGGGCCAGGGTCATCAGACGCACCACAGGAGGTGGAGCCAGCATTGTGGAAGGCAGGCACAGCCCTATTCAGGCCCAGGTGCTACTCCTCCCACCACTCCCAATGCAGCTAGGTCTATTCAGCCTAGTGCTGACTCACCCTGTCTCTTGGAGCCACCCCAGCCCCTGTCACTCACAAACCAGACATGCAATACACAACCTAGCAGAGGCAGGCTGGATGATTAGACAAGAAAATACCTACTTTCTAAAAGTGGTATTTTCAAACACAGAATGTTAAAACCAACTTCACTAAAAGATGTATTTTATCATTCTGAGTTCAGGCAATCTAAATTCATTTTTCTACCATGTTCCCTGGGTCAGTTAGGATTATAAGGTGTTATAATCAAACTGCCCATTCTGGCCTTGGGAGCAGGTAGCCTTGCAATAGTGAAAAACGAAAATGGCTGTAATTCACTATCAGGACATGCCACACACATCAGGGCATGTCCTACCTTTCACATACAATGCACCCTGCCCTTGGGCCTACCTTAGGGGTGGCTAACATGTAGAAAAGGGAAGTTTTGGGGACTGGCAAGTGTGTGCACTTGCCAAGTCGACTTGGCAGGAGTCAGACTGCACACAGGCTCTGCAATGGTAAGCCTGAGCCATAGTTTACAAGCTGCTCCGGTGGGTGGCACAATCAGCGCTGCAAGCCCACCAGCAGCATTTGATTTACAGCCCTGGGCACACGCGGTGCACTGTACTAGGGTCTGACAAGTAAATCAAATAATCCAATCATGGAATCACTAATCCATACAACAATTTACCATAGGGAGCACTTGCACTTTGGCACTGAATAGCAGTGACAAAGTGCCCAAAGCATCTAGACCAGCAAAAACATAGCAAAACACAGGAGGCAACAGCAAAAAATGGAAGGGAGACCCACGCCAATGGTGCCAGGTCTAACAGAAACTATTATTTCTTTTCAGATTATATTACTCTCTTTCTCTAGTTAATTTGCAAAATGCAGAATGTTACTGCCCCACCCTTCTTTCTGTCTAGCCCCGGTGATCCTCCCATACGCTGGCAGAAATGGAGCAAAATCTTTGAAAGGTATGCCAGAGTCTGTGGTTCCTCCTTGAGCGCTGAGAGAAAAACAGCTTTACTGCTGCATTGTTTAGGCTCAGAAGGCCAAGAGGTCTTTGACCATCTTCCCGAAATACATGAGCCTGATTTAAATGAATTTGAGATTTGTATTGAGAAGCTAGACAAACATTACCTGCCCAAAATCAGTACCATCCTTGAGAGATAAAATTTTGGTCGCAGAAACCAACTCGAAGGTGAGTCCATAGAAAATTATATAACCTGTTTGAGAAAATTAGCGTCATCTTGTAAGTTTGGCTCCACACTAGACGAAAGAATTAGGGACCAATTAATGTTGGGTTGCAACATCGAACGTGTGAGAGAGGAGTTATGGCAAAAAGATGAGCCATCGCTTGAGGATGTTCTGGTTATTGCTAAAAGGATCGAACATTCTCTTAAGTGTGTAGAAGTCATAAAAAAGAATGGTGATAAGAAAGAAAAAGACTCAGGGGCATATTAGCAAGGGCACTATCGCCGCTTTAGCGGCACTTTTTGCCGCTAAAGCGGCGATATTCATATCGCCCTATCAGCAAACTGTCTCTAACAGCAGTTAGAGACAGTTTGCGGGCATTAGCGCCCGTTTTTACCGCTTTGCATGTCAGCGATATTTATCGCTAATGACATGCAAAGTGGGCGTTCCAGACGAACAAACCTGGGAAACACCCGCTAACAGGCCTATCGCCTATTAGCAAGGTGGCCATGGCCCCAGTTAGCGACGTGAAAAGTCGCGCTAACCGGAGTCATCGCCATTTATTTAACACCTGCAATTAGCAGGTGTTAGCCATACCTAACATGGGGGTGGATTATGCTGATACGACCACAGGGTCGTATCAGCAAGGTGTTCTCCCTTCTCCATGCAACATCGCTGGTTTTTCAGCGATGTTGGCCCATTTCCCCCGCTATCGCTGGAATATTCATCGCCATAGCGCTAATCGTTGCTAATACAGCGTTAGCGTGGCGATATATTCCAGCGATAGCCGGCGATAAAAAAATCACGCTAAGCAGGGTTAGCGATGATTATCGCCTCTTCTTGCTAATATGCCCCTCAGTTCTAATTGTTAAACAACCCCAAAAAGTAGTTAGAGAACATGAACAAAAGAAATCTAATGTGGAGAGAAATAGAAGGTCCAGTACATTTCAACCTAAATGTTATCATTGTGGCAAACTAGGTCATTTAGCTAACGACAAACTATGTCCAGGTTGGAAAGTGACACGCAGCATTTGTAAGAGGAAGGGTCATTTTGCTGCGGTATGTAAAGGTAAACCCTATAAGGGAAAGGTCAATGAAATTTATGGAGAAGACGAATACTCCAATGATACGGATACTGAGTTTGATTGTGGTCAAATTTTGCTACAAGTCACTGGCAATACTGAGGGTAAGAATGGTCCCATTGATGAAGTCTTGGTGCAAGGTGAGAGTACGAGTCTCTTGTTTGACTCAGGTGCTAAAATCACCATCATTTCTAAAGAGTTCTATGTGAAGAAAATCAAGCACAAAGTAAAAATCTGTCCTCCTGACATTACACCACGTGCTTATGGGGTCAAACCCATCAAGCTGTTAGGGTATTTTTGTAGCCCTTTGGAATACAAGAACAGAATAATCAATGCCAAGGTGTATATTTCTCAAAAAGGGGACAGCATATTAAGCTGGATTCACCAGAGAGATCTTGGTGTAATCCTAGATCCTAATGCTTCACCCCCTATCAAATTAAGGGAGAATTTGAATGCAAACTTCATCTCTTCTGTGGGAAGTGACTCCTCTGAGGATTTCATACAAATGTTAAAACTGAAGTTTCCTCAGGTTTTTTGTAAAACTTTGGGCTGCTTAAGAGATTATGTACATCACATTCGGCTGGTTGAAGGTGCCAAACCTGTGTGCAGCAAGGTACGCAATGTCCCCGTTGCGGTGCGTGAGAAAGTACAAAGTGAGTTAGAACGACTGAAAGCTGATGGCATCATTGAGGAGGTGGAAGCCACCCCTTGGCTTGCCCCAGTGGTAGCCGCCAAGAAGGCTGATGGCTCCTTACATTTGTGTGTGGACCTGAGAGAATTAAACAAACATGTAGTGGTAGATCACTACCCCTTGCCAAAGATTGCAGATATGTTGATGTTACTCCAAGGTGCCATGGTCTTTAGTACCATTGATCTGAAATATGCTTTTCATCAGATTAAATTGGGTGAAGACTCGAAAGACTTTACGGCTTTTGTGACTCCATTCGGCACCTTTCGCTTTGCCACGCTCCCGTTCGGCCTGGTCTCAGCGGCTTAGTTTTTTCAGCAAACCTTAGAGAAGGTGTTAAAAAATCTCACCGGCGTAAGGGTATATCAAGATGATATATTGATCTTTGGAAGGGACAATAGTGAGCATGATGAGCGGGTCTCGGAGGTTTTGAGTAGGCTCAATGACTATAATCTTACAGTCAAAATTAAGAAGTGTAAATTCAGGAAAGAATCTATTGATTATCTGGGTCACTCCATTTCTGCTGGTGGTGTGATGCCCAAGGTGGACCTTGTTGATACTATTCGCAAGCTGCATTCTCTCGCCAATGAGGAGGAATTGATGAGTTTTTTGCGGATGGCGGAGTATTATAGCAAGTTTGTTCAGGGCTTTGCCTCTCTGTGTGTAAAGATGAGGTCACTGCTGCGCAAGGGGTGCGAGTTTGTATGGGACCAGGGTTGTGAGGATGAGTTTCACAATCTCAAGGAGAGATTGAACGCCGTGCCTAAATTAAGTTGCTTTGATCCCAAAAAGAAATCATTTTTGATAACTGACGCTAGCATGAAGGGTCTTGGTGCAGTTTTGCTACAAAAGAACCAAGGACAGGATGACATAATCTTGTTTCTGTCATGGAGTCTGCGATGGGCTGAATTGAGATATTCTGTAATAGAAAGAGAAGCCCTCGCTGTGTTTTGGTCCATAAAGAAACTCAAAAACCTTTTGTGGGGCAATGTGTCCGAAGTCAGGACTGACCACAAGCCTTTGTGTGAAATCTTTAAAAAAAGGGTCATCGATGCGGTGCCCAGTAGGATCACCAAGTGGGTTGTGGCGCTACCGGATTATGATTTTGAGATCAAGTATCTGCCTGGAGTGGAGAATAAGGTCGCTGATGCATTGTCGCGATTGGTTGATAGTGGTGAGCAAGGTTCTTCTGATGATTGTGAACAGGAAGATGAGGACATGGTTTGTTACATTGAGGGTGACAGTATCACCCGACAAAGGTGGTTTGAGGCTTTAAGCACTGACAGTGTGTTACTCAAAGTTTTGGAACGTGTCAAGGCTGGTTGGAAGACCAAACACAAAAGCGAGGATGAATTAGAAACATGTTGGCATGTCAGAGATGAGCTTTCTGAGCACAGTGGTCTACTAGTTAGGGGTTTGAGGTTAGTTCCTCCGTCTACCCTTAGACAAGAGCTCGTCACCTTGGCCCATACAGGACATCAGGGGATGTCAAAAACCAAGGAAAGGCTGAGATTGTCCTATTGGTGGCCTGGAGTGGATTTGCAGGTGGAGATTATTATCAGGGATTGTGTGCAGTGTGCCTTGAGCGAGAGGGTAACCAAGCCGAAGGTCCAACCCATAGTTATACGAGATCGCCCTGATGGTCCTTAGAAAAAGGTCGGACTGGATATTGTTGGTCCTGTTCGTTCGTTGGGCTCTGAGTGGTATATTCTGGTTCTGGTAGACTTGTTCTCCAGATGGCCAGAGATAGCTGTTACACATGGCATAGAAACTAAGCATGTGAAGACGTTTTTGCAGAAACTCATAGCCAGGGAAGGCATCCCTGATGCCATATTAACTGACAATGGCGTTCAGTTTGTTTCCAGAGAAATGGAACAGTTCCTGGTTCAACATGGCATCAAGCACAAGAGGTGTGCCTTATACCATCCTGAAATCAACGGAATGGTGGAATGCTTCAATCGTGTTCTTAAAGAGACGATTGAGATGGCTAAATCCACTGGGTTGGACTGGCGTGATGAAATATTCAAGAAAGTTGTGATTTACAGGTTGTCCCCCCACGCCACGACTAAGAAAACCCCCTTTGAGCTTTTCAGGGGTAGGCGTGCCAACACGTTGGTGGCTCCTACATGGGTAAATGATTTGCAGAATGCTCGGAGTGCAAACTGTGATGGGCATGATTGGAAACTAGCTGAGTCAAGAAAAATAGTAGCTCGAAAGAAGCTTTATGACCAAAGAAAGAATGTGAAGAAGACTGTTGTGGAAGTGGGGGATTGGGTTCTAATTAAAAATCCCTGTAAAAGAAGCTCTTCTATGGCATTTCTGAAACCTTTGCAGGTTATCAAGATCTTTAATAATGCAGTCAAAACTGCCAACCGCCGCATTTGGAACCTGAACAGAGTGGTTATAGTCAGAGATGATCTGATACCCTTTCATCCGCTGTACAGAGGTTCTGGTCCTGGCTCATCTAGCGGCTCTAGTAGCTCAAAGGACTCTTCTGCAGGTTTGAAGGGCTCTAATGGCTCTTGTGGTTCAAACAACTCTTCTGGAAGTTCGAAGGACTCTCCCAGAACTTCAGGCACCATTCGTAGGTCCACAAGAGTGCCTTCTTCTCTGGCATACTTAAAAGATTATGTAAAGTGAATTTCTTGCTTATGTAGGTGAATTCTCTTTTTATGTTTCACTATTGTTTTCCTCATATTGTATATCATTTATGGTTCTAATCTGTTTTGTAAAGGAGGGAGACGTGTGGCATTCTAGGCCACTGCTCTTGTTGCCAGGAGCTTTGGAATGTATTTATGTAAATAGCTGTCAGTTGAAGCTGAGCCTCCTGCCTGTCTGCACTGTTCCTGTGGATGGGATCCTTTTCCTAAGAATAAACCTTCTTCCCAACTTCAACTTGCGTGAAGCTTGATTTTACAGTGGGGCTGATATAATTGTTGGTAATTATACAGTGGTGAGGGTGGAGGGTCAGAGGATAGGAACCAATGTCGCCAGGAGGGAGGAGGAGGTAGAGCAGGATTACTGCAGAACTGAGGGGGCATTTTAGGGAAGATTTTCTGTCAGCCCATGAAAAGCTGTGGACCTGATGTGAAGCGTCCTGACATCATTCTTCCCTTTTCCTGGTGGGAGATTTTATGTTATGTTTATTTGTAAAGTGCACTATCACCCGAGAGGTTATCCTGGGGCTGAACCGGTATATGTGCCTAGCCCTTCCTAGGGTAGGTTGGTTGATTGAAAAGCCAGGTCTTCAGTTTCTTGTAGAATTCAATAAGAGAGAACGTTTATTCGAGAAAAAAATATTTTAAGAGAGGAGTCTCTCAAGAATGTAGAATATGTAAAAAAGGGTAAAACCTCCAATGAACTTGCTACTCATAAAATGTAACTGATGATAAATCACGAGGAGGGTAATCCTGAAGTCAAGGTGTTCCTTTTTGTTGTACTGTACTTCAAAAAGTAAACTACTTTATTGAAGATGACTAGACACGGTGACATCCTCATATCTGGTGCATTGTCCCACCTCACAAACCTTCAGACTCATTTTGTATTGTATACTACATCTTAAGACCATGGTGATGTGAGTGCGGGATATGTTGTTGTTAAAGTTTTTAAAATGTCCAATTTTGGTTGCCAAATAAGTTTTGTGTATTAATGATTTATATGATGAATAAAGCCGTAACCAATGAATCAATGAAGTTTCACTTGAAACTATTTGGTTCTGATGTTTAGAAGTATGATTATTAATGTAGTATATGTATGCCACATTTTCAAGATCTCTTGACTGGGGGTGAATGTTTTGATTTGTTCTGCATTCCGTCCATCAATTGTGTGTCTTTTGCTTCCTCGCCCTAAGTGCGCCGGGTATGCCCAGACGTGGGTCCCGGGCTCACTGTGACACTGGAATCAAGCTATCCTGGCTGAAGAGGGGTGAAACTCCGAAACCGGTCCTAGGATGCTTGTTTCCGGTCCAGTGAGGACCTGGCTTGGCAGTTCGGGCTGGACTGTTCCCATGAGGCACAGGGTCAAGACTGATTTGCATATGGCCAGGTCTAAACTGGGGTGGCATGGTGAGCAAAAGAATGATGGATTTAACCCAGATCTCTTGACTGGGGGTGAATGTTTTGATTTGTTCTGCATTCCGTCCATCAATTGTGTGTCTTTTGCTTCCTCGCCCTAAGTGCGCCGGGTATGCCCAGACGTGGGTCCCGGGCTCACTGTGACACTGGAATCAAGCTATCCTGGCTGAAGAGGGGTGAAACCCCGAAACCGGTCCTAGGATGCTTGTTTCCGGTCCAGTGAGGACCTGGCTTGGCAGTTCGGGCTGGACTGTTCCCATGAGGCACAGGGTCAAGACTGATTTGCATATGGCCAGGTCTAAACTGGGGTGGCATGGTGAGCAAAAGAATGATGGATTTAACCCAGATCTCTTGACTGGGGGTGAATGTTTTGATTTGTTCTGCATTCCGTCCATCAATTGTGTGTCTTTGCTTCCTCGCCCTAAGTGCGCCGGGTATGCCCAGACGTGGGTCCCGGGCTCACTGTGACACTGGAATCAAGCTATCCTGGCTGAAGAGGGGTGAAACCCCAAAACCGGTCCTAGGATGCTTGTTTCCGGTCCAGTGAGGACCTGGCTTGGCAGTTCGGGCTGGACTGTTCCCATGAGGCACAGGGTCAAGACTGATTTGCATATGGCCAGGTCTAAACTGGGGTGGCATGGTGAGCAAAAGAATGATGGATTTAACCCAGATCTCTTGACTGGGGGTGAATGTTTTGATTTGTTCTGCATTCCGTCCATCAATTGTGTGTCTTTTGCTTTCTCGCCCTAAGTGCGCCGGGTATGCCCAGACGTGGGTCCCGGGCTCACTGTGACACTGGAATCAAGCTATCCTGGCTGAAGAGGGGTGAAACCCCGAAACCGGTCCTAGGATGCTTGTTTCCGGTCCAGTGAGGACCTGGCTTGGCAGTTCGGGCTGGACTGTTCCCATGAGGCACAGGGTCAAGACTGATTTGCATATGGCCAGGTCTAAACTGGGGTGGCATGGTGAGCAAAAGAATGATGGATTTAACCCAGATCTCTTGACTAGTGGTGAATGTTTTGATTTGTTCTGCATTCCGTCCATCAATTTTGTGTCTTTTGCTTCCTCGCCCTAAGTGCGCCGGGTATGCCCAGACGTGGGTCCCGGGCTCACTGTGCCACTGGAATCAAGCTATCCTGGCTGAAGAGGGGTGAAACCCCGAAACCGGTCCTAGGATGCTTGTTTCCGGTCCAGTGAGGACCTGGCTTGGCAGTTCGGGCTGGACTGTTCCCATGAGGCACAGGGTCAAGACTGATTTGCATATGGCCAGGTCTAAACTGGGGTGGCATGGTGAGCAAAAGAATGATGGATTTAACCCAGATCTCTTGACTGGGGGTGAATGTTTTGATTTGTTCTGCATTCCGTCCATCAATTGTGTGTCTTTTGCTTCCTCGCCCTAAGTGCGCCGGGTATGCCCAGACGTGGGTCCCGGGCTCACTGTGCCACTGGAATCAAGCTATCCTGGCTGAAGAGGGGTGAAACCCCGAAACCGGTCCTAGGATGCTTGTTTCCGGTCCAGTGAGGACCTGGCTTGGCAGTTCGGGCTGGACTGTTCCCATGAGGCACAGGGTCAAGACTGATTTGCATATGGCCAGGTCTAAACTGGGGTGGCATGGTGAGCAAAAGAATGATGGATTTAACCCAGATCTCTTGACTGGGGGTGAATGTTTTGATTTGTTCTGCATTCCGTCCATCAATTGTGTGTCTTTTGCTTCCTCGCCCTAAGTGCGCCGGGTATGCCCAGACGTGGTCCTGGGCTCACTGTGCCACTGGAATCAAGCTATCCTGGCTGAAGAGGGGTGAAACCCCGAAACCGGTCCTAGGATGCTTGTTTCCGGTCCAGTGAGGACCTGGCTTGGCAGTTCGGGCTGGACTGTTCCCATGAGGCACAGGGTCAAGACTGATTTGCATATGGCCAGGTCTAAACTGGGGTGGCATGGTGAGCAAAAGAATGATGGATTTAACCCAGATCTCTTGACTGGGGGTGAATGTTTTGATTTGTTCTGCATTCCGTCCATCAATTGTGTGTCTTTGCTTCCTCGCCCTAAGTGCGCCAGGTATGCCCAGACGTGGGTCCTGGGCTCACTGTGCCACTGGAATCAAGCTATCCTGGCTGAAGAGGGGTGAAACCCCGAAACCGGTCCTAGGATGCTTGTTTCCGGTCCAGTGAGGACCTGGCTTGGCAGTTCGGGCTGGACTGTTCCCATGAGGCACAGGGTCAAGACTGATTTGCATATGGCCAGGTCTAAACTGGGGTGGCATGGTGAGCAAAAGAATGATGGATTTAACCCAGATCTCTTGACTGGGGGTGAATGTTTTGATTTGTTCTGCATTCCGTCCATCAATTGTGTGTCTTTTGCTTCTCGCCCTAAGTGCGCCAGGTATGCCCAGACGTGGTCCTGGGCTCACTGTGCCACTGGAATCAAGCTATCCTGGCTGAAGAGGGGTGAAACCCCGAAACCGGTCCTAGGATGCTTGTTTCCGGTCCAGTGAGGACCTGGCTTGGCAGTTCGGGCTGGACTGTTCCCATGAGGCACAGGGTCAAGACTGATTTGCATATGGCCAGGTCTAAACTGGGGTGGCATGGTGAGCAAAAGAATGATGGATTTAACCCAGATCTCTTGACTGGGGGTGAATGTTTTGATTTGTTCTGCATTCCGTCCATCAATTGTGTGTCTTTTGCTTTCTCGCCCTAAGTGCGCCAGGTATGCCCAGACGTGGGTCCTGGGCTCACTGTGCCACTGGAATCAAGCTATCCTGGCTGAAGAGGGGTGAAACCCCGAAACCGGTCCTAGGATGCTTGTTTCCGGTCCAGTGAGGACCTGGCTTGGCAGTTCGGGCTGGACTGTTCCCATGAGGCACAGGGTCAAGACTGATTTGCATATGGCCAGGTCTAAACTGGGGTGGCATGGTGAGCAAAAGAATGATGGATTTAACCCAGATCTCTTGACTGGGGGTGAATGTTTTGATTTGTTCTGCATTCCGTCCATCAATTGTGTGTCTTTTGCTTCCTCGCCCTAAGTGCGCCAGGTATGCCCAGACGTGGGTCCTGGGCTCACTGTGCCACTGGAATCAAGCTATCCTGGCTGAAGAGGGGTGAAACCCCGAAACCGGTCCTAGGATGCTTGTTTCCGGTCCAGTGAGGACCTGGCTTGGCAGTTCGGGCTGGACTGTTCCCATGAGGCACAGGGTCAAGACTGATTTGCATATGGCCAGGTCTAAACTGGGGTGGCATGGTGAGCAAAAGAATGATGGATTTAACCCAGATCTCTTGACTGGGGGTGAATGTTTTGATTTGTTCTGCATTCCGTCCATCAATTGTGTGTCTTTGCTTCCTCGCCCTAAGTGCGCCAGGTATGCCCAGACGTGAGTCCTGGGCTCACTGTGCCACTGGAATCAAGCTATCCTGGCTGAAGAGGGGTGAAACCCCGAAACCGGTCCTAGGATGCTTGTTTCCGGTCCAGTGAGGACCTGGCTTGGCAGTTCGGGCTGGACTGTTCCCATGAGGCACAGGGTCAAGACTGATTTGCATATGGCCAGGTCTAAACTGGGGTGGCATGGTGAGCAAAAGAATGATGGATTTAACCCAGATCTCTTGACTGGGGGTGAATGTTTTGATTTGTTCTGCATTCCGTCCATCAATTGTGTGTCTTTGCTTCCTCGCCCTAAGTGCGCCAGGTATGCCCAGACGTGGGTCCTGGGCTCACGGTGCCACTGGAATCAAGCTATCCTGGCTGAAGAGGGGTGAAACCCCGAAACCGGTCCTAGGATGCTTGTTTCCGGTCCAGTGAGGACCTGGCTTGGCAGTTCGGGCTGGACTGTTCCCATGAGGCACAGGGTCAAGACTGATTTGCATATGGCCAGGTCTAAACTGGGGTGGCATGGTGAGCAAAAGAATGATGGATTTAACCCAGATCTCTTGACTGGGGGTGAATGTTTTGATTTGTTCTGCATTCCGTCCATCAATTGTGTGTCTTTTGCTTCCTCGCCCTAAGTGCGCCGGGTATGCCCAGACGTGGTCCCGGGCTCACTGTGCCACTGGAATCAAGCTATCCTGGCTGAAGAGGGGTGAAACCCCGAAACCGGTCCTAGGATGCTTGTTTCCGGTCCAGTGAGGACCTGGCTTGGCAGTTCGGGCTGGACTGTTCCCATGAGGCACAGGGTCAAGACTGATTTGCATATGGCCAGGTCTAAACTGGGGTGGCATGGTGAGCAAAAGAATGATGGATTTAACCCAGATCTCTTGACTGGGGGTGAATGTTTTGATTTGTTCTGCATTCCGTCCATCAATTGTGTGTCTTTTGCTTCCTCGACCTAAGTGCGCCGAGTATGCCCAGCCGTGGGTCCCGGGCTCACTGTGACACTGGAATCAAGCTATCCTGGCTGAAGAGGGGTGAAACCCCGAAACCGGTCCTAGGATGCTTGTTTCCGGTCCAGTGAGGACCTGGCTTGGCAGTTCGGGCTGGACTGTTCCCATGAGGCACAGGGTCAAGACTGATTTGCATATGGCCAGGTCTAAACTGGGGTGGCATGGTGAGCAAAAGAATGATGGATTTAACCCAGATCTCTTGACTGGGGGTGAATGTTTTGATTTGTTCTGCATTCCATCCATCAATTGTGTGTCTTTTGCTTCCTCGCCCTAAGTGCGCCGGGTATGCCCAGACGTGGGTCCCGGGCTCACTGTGACACTGGAATCAAGCTATCCTGGCTGAAGACGGTGAAACCCCGAAACCGGTCCTAGGATGCTTGTTTCCGGTCCAGTGAGGACCTGGCTTGGCAGTTCGGGCTGGACTGTTCCCATGAGGCACAGGGTCAAGACTGATTTGCATATGGCCAGGTCTAAACTGGGGTGGCATGGTGAGCAAAAGAATGATGGATTTAACCCAGATCTCTTGACTGGGGGTGAATGTTTTGATTTGTTCTGCATTCCGTCCATCAATTGTGTGTCTTTTGCTTCCTCGCCCTAAGTGCGCCGGGTATGCCCAGACGTGGGTCCCGGGCTCACTGTGCCACTGGAATCAAGCTATCCTGGCTGAAGAGGGGTGAAACCCCGAAACCGGTCCTAGGATGCTTGTTTCCGGTCCAGTGAGGACCTGGCTTGGCAGTTCGGGCTGGACTGTTCCCATGAGGCACAGGGTCAAGACTGATTTGCATATGGCCAGGTCTAAACTGGGGTGGCATGGTGAGCAAAAGAATGATGGATTTAACCCAGATCTCTTGACTGGGGGTGAATGTTTTGATTTGTTCTGCATTCCGTCCATCAATTGTGTGTCTTTTGCTTCCTCGCCCTAAGTGCGCCGGGTATGCCCAGACGTGGGTCCCGGGCTCACTGTGCCACTGGAATCAAGCTATCCTGGCTGAAGAGGGGTGAAACCCCGAAACCGGTCCTAGGATGCTTGTTTCCGGTCCAGGGAGGACCTGGCTTGGCAGTTCGGGCTGGACTGTTCCCATGAGGCACAGGGTCAAGACTGATTTGCATATGGCCAGGTCTAAACTGGGGTGGCATGGTGAGCAAAAGAATGATGGATTTAACCCAGATCTCTTGACTGGGGGTGAATGTTTTGATTTGTTCTGCATTCCGTCCATCAATTGTGTGTCTTTTGCTTCCTTGCCCTAAGTGCGCCGGGTATGCCCAGACGTGGGTCCTGGGCTCACTGTGCCACTGGAATCAAGCTATCCTGGCTGAAGAGGGGTGAAACCCCGAAACCGGTCCTAGGATGCTTGTTTCCGGTCCAGTGAGGACCTGGCTTGGCAGTTCGGGCTGGACTGTTCCCATGAGGCACAGGGTCAAGACTGATTTGCATATGGCCAGGTCTAAACTGGGGTGGCATGGTGAGCAAAAGAATGATGGATTTAACCCAGATCTCTTTGACTGGGGGTGAATGTTTTGATTTGTTCTGCATTCCATCCATCAATTGTGTGTCTTTTGCTTCCTCGCCCTAAGTGCGCCGGGTATGCCCAGACGTGGGTCCTGGGCTCACTGTGCCACTGGAATCAAGCTATCCTGGCTGAAGAGGGGTGAAACCCCGAAACCGGTCCTAGGATGCTTGTTTCCCGGTCCAGTGAGGACCTGGCTTGGCAGTTCGGGCTGGACTGTTCCCATGAGGCACAGGGTCAAGACTGATTTGCATATGGCCAGGTCTAAACTGGGGTGGCATGGTGAGCAAAAGAATGATGGATTTAACCCAGATCTCTTGACTGGGGGTGAATGTTTTGATTTGTTCTGCATTCCGTCCATCAATTGTGTGTCTTTTGCTTCCTCGCCCTAAGTGCGCCGGGTATGCCCAGACGTGGGTCCTGGGCTCACTGTGCCACTGGAATCAAGCTATCCTGGCTGAAGAGGGGTGAAACCCCGAAACCGGTCCTAGGATGCTTGTTTCCGGTCCAGTGAGGACCTGGCTTGGCAGTTCGGGCTGGACTGTTCCCATGAGGCACAGGGTCAAGACTGATTTGCATATGGCCAGGTCTAAACTGGGGTGGCATGGTGAGCAAAAGAATGATGGATTTAACCCAGATCTCTTGACTGGTCGTGAATGTTTTGATTTGTTCTGCATTCCGTCCATCAATTGTGTGTCTTTTGCTTCCTCGCCCTAAGTGCGCCGGGTATGCCCAGACGTGGGTCCTGGGCTCACTGTGCCACTGGAATCAAGCTATCCTGGCTGATGAGGGGTGAAACCCCGAAACCGGTCCTAGGATGCTTGTTTCCGGTCCAGTGAGGACCTGGCTTGGCAGTTCGGGCTGGACTGTTCCCATGAGGCACAGGGTCAAGACTGATTTGCATATGGCCAGGTCTAAACTGGGGTGGCATGGTGAGCAAAAGAATGATGGATTTAACCCAGATCTCTTGACTGGTGGTGAATGTTTTGATTTGTTCTGCATTCCGTCCATCAATTGTGTGTCTTTGCTTCCTCGCCCTAAGTGCGCCGGGTATGCCCAGACGTGGGTCCCGGGCTCACTGTGCCACTGGAATCAAGCTATCCTGGCTGAAGAGGGGTGAAACTCCGAAACCGGTCCTAGGATGCTTGTTTCCGGTCCAGGGAGGACCTGGCTTGGCAGTTCGGGCTGGACTGTTCCCATGAGGCACAGGGTCAAGACTGATTTGCATATGGCCAGGTCTAAACTGGGGTGGCATGGTGAGCAAAAGAATGATGGATTTAACCCAGATCTCTTGACTGGGGGTGAATGTTTTGATTTGTTCTGCAATCCGTCCATCAATTGTGTGTCTTTTGCTTCCTCGCCCTAAGTGCGCCGGGTATGCCCAGACGTGGATCCTGGGCTCACTGTGCCACTGGAATCAAGCTATCCTGGCTGAAGAGGGGTGAAACCCCGAAACCGGTCCTAGGATGCTTGTTTCCGGTCCAGGGAGGACCTGGCTTGGCAGTTCGGGCTGGACTGTTCCCATGAGGCACAAGGTCAAGACTGATTTGCATATGGCCAGGTCTAAACTGGGGTGGCATGGTGAGCAAAAGAATGATGGATTTTAACCCAGATCTCTTGACTGGGGGTGAATGTTTTGATTTGTTCTGCATTCCGTCCATCAATTGTGTGTCTTTTGCTTCCTCGCCCTAAGTGCGCCGGGTATGCCCAGACGTGGGTCCCGGGCTCACTGTGCCACTGGAATCAAGCTATCCTGGCTGAAGAGGGGTGAAACCCCGAAACCGGTCCTAGGATGCTTGTTTCCGGTCCAGTGAGGACCTGGCTTGGCAGTTCGGGCTGGACTGTTCCCATGAGGCACAGGGTCAAGACTGATTTGCATATGGCCAGGTCTAAACTGGGGTGGCATGGTGAGCAAAAGAATGATGGATTTAACCCAGATCTCTTGACTGGGGGTGAATGTTTTGATTTGTTCTGCATTCCGTCCATCAATTGTGTGTCTTTGCTTCCTCGCCCTAAGTGCGCCGGGTATGCCCAGACGTGGATCCTGGGCTCACTGTGCCACTGGAATCAAGCTATCCTGGCTGAAGAGGGGTGAAACCCCGAAACCGGTCCTAGGATGCTTGTTTCCGGTCCAGGGAGGACCTGGCTTGGCAGTTCGGGCTGGACTGTTCCCATGAGGCACAGGGTCAAGACTGATTTGCATATGGCCAGGTCTAAACTGGGGTGGCATGGTGAGCAAAAGAATGATGGATTTAACCCAGATCTCTTGACTGGGGGTGAATGTTTTGATTTGTTCTGCATTCCGTCCATCAATTGTGTGTCTTTTGCTTTCTCGCCCTAAGTGCGCCGGGTATGCCCAGACGTGGGTCCTGGGCTCACTGTGCCACTGGAATCAAGCTATCCTGGCTGAAGAGGGGTGAAACCCCGAAACCGGTCCTAGGATGCTTGTTTCCGGTCCAGTGAGGACCTGGCTTGGCAGTTCGGGCTGGACTGTTCCCATGAGGCACAGGGTCAAGACTGATTTGCATATGGCCAGGTCTAAACTGGGGTGGCATGGTGAGCAAAAGAATGATGGATTTAACCCAGATCTCTTGACTGGGGGTGAATGTTTTGATTTGTTCTGCATTCCGTCCATCAATTGTGTGTCTTTGCTTCCTCGCCCTAAGTGCGCCGGGTATGCCCAGACGTGGGTCCCGGGCTCACTGTGCCACTGGAATCAAGCTATCCTGGCTGAAGAGGGGTGAAACCCCGAAACCGGTCCTAGGATGCTTGTTTCCGGTCCAGTGAGGACCTGGCTTGGCAGTTCGGGCTGGACTGTTCCCATGAGGCACAGGGTCAAGACTGATTTGCATATGGCCAGGTCTAAACTGGGGTGGCATGGTGAGCAAAAGAATGATGGATTTAACCCAGATCTCTTGACTGGGGGTGAATGTTTTGATTTGTTCTGCATTCCGTCCATCAATTGTGTGTCTTTTGCTTCCTCGCCCTAAGTGCGCCGGGTATGCCCAGACGTGGGTCCCGGGCTCACTGTGCCACTGGAATCAAGCTATCCTGGCTGAAGAGGGGTGAAACCCCGAAACCGGTCCTAGGATGCTTGTTTCCCGGTCCAGGGAGGACCTGGCTTGGCAGTTCGGGCTGGACTGTTCCCATGAGGCACAGGGTCAAGACTGATTTGCATATGGCCAGGTCTAAACTGGGGTGGCATGGTGAGCAAAAGAATGATGGATTTAACCCAGATCTCTTGACTGGGGGTGAATGTTTTGATTTGTTCTGCATTCCGTCCATCAATTGTGTGTCTTTGCTTCCTCGCCCTAAGTGCGCCGGGTATGCCCAGACGTGGGTCCTGGGCTCACTGTGCCACTGGAATCAAGCTATCCTGGCTGAAGAGGGGTGAAACCCCGAAACCGGTCCTAGGATGCTTGTTTCCGGTCCAGGGAGGACCTGGCTTGGCAGTTCGGGCTGGACTGTTCCCATGAGGCACAGGGTCAAGACTGATTTGCATATGGCCAGGTCTAAACTGGGGTGGCATGGTGAGCAAAAGAATGATGGATTTAACCCAGATCTCTTGACTGGGGGTGAATGTTTTGATTTGTTCTGCATTCCGTCCATCAATTGTGTGTCTTTTGCTTCCTCGCCCTAAGTGCGCCGGGTATTCCCAGACGTGGGTCCTGGGCTCACTGTGCCACTGGAATCAAGCTATCCTGGCTGAAGAGGGGTGAAACCCCGAAACCGGTCCTAGGATGCTTGTTTCCGGTCCAGTGAGGACCTGGCTTGGCAGTTCGGGCTGGACTGTTCCCATGAGGCACAGGGTCAAGACTGATTTGCATATGGCCAGGTCTAAACTGGGGTGGCATGGTGAGCAAAAGAATGATGGATTTAACCCAGATCTCTTGACTGGGGTGAATGTTTTGATTTGTTCTGCATTCCGTCCATCAATTGTGTGTCTTTGCTTTCTCGCCCTAAGTGCGCCGGGTATGCCCAGACGTGGGTCCTGGGCTCACTGTGCCACTGGAATCAAGCTATCCTGGCTGAAGAGGGGTGAAACCCCGAAACCGGTCCTAGGATGCTTGTTTCCGGTCCAGGGAGGACCTGGCTTGGCAGTTCGGGCTGGACTGTTCCCATGAGGCACAGGGTCAAGACTGATTTGCATATGGCCAGGTCTAAACTGGGGTGGCATGGTGAGCAAAAGAATGATGGATTTAACCCAGATCTCTTTGACTGGGGGTGAATGTTTTGATTTGTTCTGCATTCCGTCCATCAATTGTGTGTCTTTTGCTTCTCGCCCTAAGTGCGCCGGGTATGCCCAGACGTGGGTCCTGGGCTCACTGTGCCACTGGAATCAAGCTATCCTGGCTGAAGAGGGGTGAAACCCCGAAACCGGTCCTAGGATGCTTGTTTCCGGTCCAGTGAGGACCTGGCTTGGCAGTTCGGGCTGGACTGTTCCCATGAGGCACAGGGTCAAGACTGATTTGCATATGGCCAGGTCTAAACTGGGGTGGCATGGTGAGCAAAAGAATGATGGATTTAACCCAGATCTCTTGACTGGGGTGAATGTTTTGATTTGTTCTGCATTCCGTCCATCAATTGTGTGTCTTTTGCTTCCTCGCCCTAAGTGCGCCAGGTATGCCCAGACGTGGGTCCTGGGCTCACTGTGCCACTGGAATCAAGCTATCCTGGCTGAAGAGGGGTGAAACCTCGAAACCGGTCCTAGGATGCTTGTTTCCGGTCCAGTGAGGACCTGGCTTGGCAGTTCGGGCTGGACTGTTCCCATGAGGCACAGGGTCAAGACTGATTTGCATATGGCCAGGTCTAAACTGGGGTGGCATGGTGAGCAAAAGAATGATGGATTTAACCCAGATCTCTTGACTGGGGGTGAATGTTTTGATTTGTTCTGCATTCCGTCCATCAATTGTGTGTCTTTTGCTTCCTCGCCCCTAAGTGCGCCAGGTATGCCCAGACGTGGGTCCTGGGCTCACTGTGCCACTGGAATCAAGCTATCCTGGCTGAAGAGGGGTGAAACCCCGAAACCGGTCCTAGGATGCTTGTTTCCGGTCCAGTGAGGACCTGGCTTGGCAGTTCGGGCTGGACTGTTCCCATGAGGCACAGGGTCAAGACTGATTTGCATATGGCCAGGTCTAAACTGGGGTGGCATGGTGAGCAAAAGAATGATGGATTTAACCCAGATCTCTTGACTGGGGGTGAATGTTTTGATTTGTTCTGCATTCCGTCCATCAATTGTGTGTCTTTTGCTTTCTCGCCCCTAAGTGCGCCAGGTATGCCCAGACGTGGGTCCTGGGCTCACTGTGCCACTGGAATCAAGCTATCCTGGCTGAAGAGGGGTGAAACCCCGAAACCGGTCCTAGGATGCTTGTTTCCGGTCCAGTGAGGACCTGGCTTGGCAGTTCGGGCTGGACTGTTCCCATGAGGCACAGGGTCAAGACTGATTTGCATATGGCCAGGTCTAAACTGGGGTGGCATGGTGAGCAAAAGAATGATGGATTTAACCCAGATCTCTTGACTGGGGGTGAATGTTTTGATTTGTTCTGCATTCCGTCCATCAATTGTGTGTCTTTGCTTCCTCGCCCTAAGTGCGCCAGGTATGCCCAGACGTGGGTCCTGGGCTCACTGTGCCACTGGAATCAAGCTATCCTGGCTGAAGAGGGGTGAAACCCCGAAACCGGTCCTAGGATGCTTGTTTCCGGTCCAGGGAGGACCTGGCTTGGCAGTTCGGGCTGGACTGTTCCCATGAGGCACAGGGTCAAGACTGATTTGCATATGGCCAGGTCTAAACTGGGGTGGCATGGTGAGCAAAAGAATGATGGATTTAACCCAGATCTCTTGACTGGGGGTGAATGTTTTGATTTGTTCTGCATTCCGTCCATCAATTGTGTGTCTTTTGCTTTCTCGCCCTAAGTGCGCCAGGTATGCCCAGACGTGGGTCCTGGGCTCACTGTGCCACTGGAATCAAGCTATCCTGGCTGAAGAGGGGTGAAACCCCGAAACCGGTCCTAGGATGCTTGTTTCCGGTCCAGTGAGGACCTGGCTTGGCAGTTCGGGCTGGACTGTTCCCATGAGGCACAGGGTCAAGACTGATTTGCATATGGCCAGGTCTAAACTGGGGTGGCATGGTGAGCAAAAGAATGATGGATTTAACCCAGATCTCTTGACTGGGGGTGAATGTTTTGATTTGTTCTGCATTCCGTCCATCAATTGTGTGTCTTTGCTTTCTCGCCCTAAGTGCGCCAGGTATGCCCAGACGTGGGTCCTGGGCTCACTGTGCCACTGGAATCAAGCTATCCTGGCTGAAGAGGGTGAAACCCCGAAACCGGTCCTAGGATGCTTGTTTCCGGTCCAGTGAGGACCTGGCTTGGCAGTTCGGGCTGGACTGTTCCCATGAGGCACAGGGTCAAGACTGATTTGCATATGGCCAGGTCTAAACTGGGGTGGCATGGTGAGCAAAAGAATGATGGATTTAACCCAGATCTCTTGACTGGGGGTGAATGTTTTGATTTGTTCTGCATTCCGTCCATCAATTGTGTGTCTTTTGCTTCCTCGCCCTAAGTGCGCCAGGTATGCCCAGACGTGGGTCCTGGGCTCACTGTGCCACTGGAATCAAGCTATCCTGGCTGAAGAGGGGTGAAACCCCGAAACCGGTCCTAGGATGCTTGTTTCCGGTCCAGTGAGGACCTGGCTTGGCAGTTCGGGCTGGACTGTTCCCATGAGGCACAGGGTCAAGACTGATTTGCATATGGCCAGGTCTAAACTGGGGTGGCATGGTGAGCAAAAGAATGATGGATTTAACCCAGATCTCTTGACTGGGGGTGAATGTTTTGATTTGTTCTGCATTCCGTCCATCAATTGTGTGTCTTTTGCTTTCTCGCCCTAAGTGCGCCAGGTATGCCCAGACGTGGTCCTGGGCTCACTGTGCCACTGGAATCAAGCTATCCTGGCTGAAGAGGGGTGAAACCCCGAAACCGGTCCTAGGATGCTTGTTTCCGGTCCAGTGAGGACCTGGCTTGGCAGTTCGGGCTGGACTGTTCCCATGAGGCACAGGGTCAAGACTGATTTGCATATGGCCAGGTCTAAACTGGGGTGGCATGGTGAGCAAAAGAATGATGGATTTAACCCAGATCTCTTGACTGGGGGTGAATGTTTTGATTTGTTCTGCATTCCGTCCATCAATTGTGTGTCTTTTGCTTCCTCGCCCTAAGTGCGCCAGGTATGCCCAGACGTGGGTCCTGGGCTCACTGTGCCACTGGAATCAAGCTATCCTGGCTGAAGAGGGGTGAAACCCCGAAACCGGTCCTAGGATGCTTGTTTCCGGTCCAGTGAGGACCTGGCTTGGCAGTTCGGGCTGGACTGTTCCCATGAGGCACAGGGTCAAGACTGATTTGCATATGGCCAGGTCTAAACTGGGGTGGCATGGTGAGCAAAAGAATGATGGATTTAACCCAGATCTCTTGACTGGGGGTGAATGTTTTGATTTGTTCTGCATTCCGTCCATCAATTGTGTGTCTTTTGCTTCCTCGCCCCTAAGTGCGCCAGGTATGCCCAGACGTGGGTCCTGGGCTCACTGTGCCACTGGAATCAAGCTATCCTGGCTGAAGAGGGGTGAAACCCCGAAACCGGTCCTAGGATGCTTGTTTCCGGTCCAGTGAGGACCTGGCTTGGCAGTTCGGGCTGGACTGTTCCCATGAGGCACAGGGTCAAGACTGATTTGCATATGGCCAGGTCTAAACTGGGGTGGCATGGTGAGCAAAAGAATGATGGATTTAACCCAGATCTCTTGACTGGGGGTGAATGTTTTGATTTGTTCTGCATTCCGTCCATCAATTGTGTGTCTTTTGCTTCCTCGCCCTAAGTGCGCCAGGTATGCCCAGACGTGGGTCCTGGGCTCACTGTGCCACTGGAATCAAGCTATCCTGGCTGAAGAGAGGTGAAACCCCGAAACCGGTCCTAGGATGCTTGTTTCCGGTCCAGTGAGGACCTGGCTTGGCAGTTCGGGCTGGACTGTTCCCATGAGGCACAGGGTCAAGACTGATTTGCATATGGCCAGGTCTAAACTGGGGTGGCATGGTGAGCAAAAGAATGATGGATTTAACCCAGATCTCTTGACTGGTGGTGAATGTTTTGATTTGTTCTGCATTCCGTCCATCAATTGTGTGTCTTTGCTTCCTCGCCCTAAGTGCGCCAGGTATGCCCAGACGTGGGTCCTGGGCTCACTGTGCCACTGGAATCAAGCTATCCTGGCTGAAGAGGGGTGAAACCCCGAAACCGGTCCTAGGATGCTTGTTTCCGGTCCAGTGAGGACCTGGCTTGGCAGTTCGGGCTGGACTGTTCCCATGAGGCACAGGGTCAAGACTGATTTGCATATGGCCAGGTCTAAACTGGGGTGGCATGGTGAGCAAAAGAATGATGGATTTAACCCAGATCTCTTGACTGGTGGTGAATGTTTTGATTTGTTCTGCATTCCGTCCATCAATTGTGTGTCTTTGCTTCCTCGCCCTAAGTGCGCCGGGTATGCCCAGACGTGGGTCCCGGGCTCACTGTGCCACTGGAATCAAGCTATCCTGGCTGAAGAGGGTGAAACTCCGAAACCGGTCCTAGGATGCTTGTTTCCGGTCCAGTGAGGACCTGGCTTGGCAGTTCGGGCTGGACTGTTCCCATGAGGCACAGGGTCAAGACTGATTTGCATATGGCCAGGTCTAAACTGGGGTGGCATGGTGAGCAAAAGAATGATGGATTTAACCCAGATCTCTTGACTGGGGGTGAGTGTTTTGATTTGTTCTGCATTCCGTCCATCAATTGTGTGTCTTTGCTTCCTCGCCCTAAGTGCGCCGGGTATGCCCAGACGTGGATCCCGGGCTCACTGTGACACTGGAATCAAGCTATCCTGGATGAAGAGGGGTGAAACCCCGAAACCGGTCCTAAGATGCTTGTTTCCGGTCCAGTGAGGACCTGGCTTGGCAGTTCGGGCTGGACTGTTCCCATGAGGCACAAGGTCAAGACTGATTTGCATATGGCCAGGTCTAAACTGGGGTGGCATGGTGAGCAAAAGAATGATGGATTTTACCCAGATCTCTTGACTGGGGGTGAATGTTTTGATTTGTTCTGCATTCCGTCCATCAATTGTGTGTCTTTTGCTTCCTCGCCCTAAGTGCGCCGGGTATGCCCAGACGTGGGTCCCGGGCTCACTGTGACACTGGAATCAAGCTATCCTGGCTGAAGAGGGGTGAAACCCCAAAACCGGTCCTAGGATGCTTGTTTCCGGTCCAGTGAGGACCTGGCTTGGCAGTTCGGGCTGGACTGTTCCCATGAGGCACAGGGTCAAGACTGATTTGCATATGGCCAGGTCTAAACTGGGGTGGCATGGTGAGCAAAAGAATGATGGATTTAACCCAGATCTCTTGACTGGGGGTGAGTGTTTTGATTTGTTCTGCATTCCGTCCATCAATTGTGTGTCTTTTGCTTCCTCGCCCTAAGTGCGCCGGGTATGCCCAGACGTGGATCCCGGGCTCACTGTGACACTGGAATCAAGCTATCCTGGATGAAGAGGGGTGAAACCCCGAAACCGGTCCTAAGATGCTTGTTTCCGGTCCAGTGAGGACCTGGCTTGGCAGTTCGGGCTGGACTGTTCCCATGAGGCACAAGGTCAAGACTGATTTGCATATGGCCAGGTCTAAACTGGGGTGGCATGGTGAGCAAAAGAATGATGGATTTTACCCAGATCTCTTGACTGGGGGTGAATGTTTTGATTTGTTCTGCATTCCGTCCATAAATTGTGTGTCTTTTGCTTCCTCCCCCTAAGTGCGCCGGGTATGCCCAGACGTGGGTCCCGGGCTCACTGTGACACTGGAATCAAGCTATCCTGGCTGAAGAGGGGTGAAACCCCAAAACCGGTCCTAGGATGCTTGTTTCCGGTCCAGTGAGGACCTGGCTTGGCAGTTCGGGCTGGACTGTTCCCATGAGGCACAGGGTCAAGACTGATTTGCATATGGCCAGGTCTAAACTGGGGGTGAATGTTTTGATTTGTTCTGCATTCCGTCCATCAATTGTGTGTCTTTTGCTTCCTCGCCCTAAGTGCGCCGGGTATGCCCAGACGTGGGTCCCGGGCTCACTGTGACACTGGAATCAAGCTATCCTGGCTGAAGAGGGGTGAAACCCCGAAACCGGTCCTAGGATGCTTGTTTCTGGTCCAGTGAGGACCTGGCTTGGCAGTTCGGGCTGGACTGTTCCCATGAGGCACAGGGTCAAGACTGATTTGCATATGGCCAGGTCTAAACTGGGGTGGCATGGTGAGCAAAAGAATGATGGATTTAACCCAGATCTCTTGACTGGGGGTGAATGTTTTGATTTGTTCTGCATTCCGTCAATCAATTGTGTGTCTTTTGCTTCCTCGCCCTAAGTGCGCCGGGTATGCCCAGACGTGGGTCCCGGGCTCACTGTGACACTGGAATCAAGCTATCCTGGCTGAAGAGGGGTGAAACCCCGAAACCAGTCCTAGGATGCTTGTTTCCGGTCCAGTGAGGACCTGGCTTGGCAGTTTGGGCTGGACTGTTCCCATGAGGCACAGGGTCAAGACTGATTTGCATATGGCCAGGTCTAAACTGGGGTGGCATGGTGAGCAAAAGAATGATGGATTTAACCCAGATCTCTTGACTGGGGGTGAATGTTTTGATTTGTTCTGCATTCCGTCCATCAATTGTGTGTCTTTTACATTTTCATGTCAGGCACCAATTTATTAAAATGGATGCAGTTTTCTGGCTTATACTTGTTCCTACTCATTCCCTCTCTCAATCAATGTCCAGCTGCAAGGCTTCTCTCCTCACAGCTTCCACAGAGCATTGTGACGCAGTTGGTAACTTTCCTTAGAGAGCGTGTTTTGTGAATCAATGTATTCTGTACTTGAGCCTTCATGGCATTTACTGCATTTCTGTGTCTCGCTGTATCACTTATAGCGGTCCCGCCAAGCATGTTACGAGTTTCCTCTCTGCAAGGGTTTACATGGCGGTTCCTCCTCCATGTAAACCCTGGCAGAGGGGAAACAAAGGGGGCCCTGTAGGGCCCCGTTGTGCCTCTGCTTTTAAGTCCATGCTGTGCAGGATCAGTTTTTGGTGTTCTCACTACAGTGCCTATTTTTAAATGCACCGCCATGAGAACACCAAAAAAAGCTCACCAGGAAACTCCTAATCTGGTAGGCGGCCCCTAAGTACGGCAGTGGGGAAGGCCAAGCACTGAACCGTCAAACTGGTAATCGGGCACTTAGAATGCAAATGTCAACAGCCACAGTAATGCAGCAAAATATGACAAATAAAATGGGTAGAATCCTTTCATTCTGAATGATGAGGTGGCAAGGAGTAGTTCACAAGGATTTTGCTTGAGGGGGTAAGAGTATTGCATGCTTTGAACAGTCCTAAAGTTAGACCAAGTGGCCCATACATTGACAGAGAAGTCAAAGGCCACCCGGTTTCATTTTTAATCAATAGAGGGATTCCCCGTTCCACAGTTTGTTTTGTGGAGTCCCAAACCTACCCCTCTTGGGAAGAAAAGGTCAAGTCCTAGGGATCAGCAAGCAACAAATTGTTAATTGGGTTCCAGTGGATGTTCCAGTTAAAATTGGTCAAATGGAAAATAAACATCAGTTTGTTCTATATGATTCAAGGCAAGAGTTTTTATTAGGGAGGGATTCACTTTGTAAAATGAATCTTGTTATTTATTGTAGACCGGATGGTGTCACAATCAAAACACAAAATGACGATTCAATATTTAAAATAGGTTCAGAAACTTCTTCAGTCAGGTTGTTCTCATTTTTGATTAAAGAAGAATTACCTCTGGAATTAAGACATACTGTCAAAGATGAGGTATGGGATAATGCTGGCAAAGAAATTGGATTAATTAAAAGTGCGAAACCTGTTAAAATAAATGTTAAAGCTGTTGCAATATTCACCAGAACGAGACACTACAGGCTTACAAAAGAGGCAGAAGAGGTGATGCAGCCAGTGACTGAAAAAATATTGGAAGTCCTTGCAATGCTGTTGTGATGGAAATTAAAAAGATGAATAGCAAATGGAGAATCATACAAGATCGTGTAAGATTAGCTAAACTGTTGTTCCATGTTGTCCAGTGGTGCCAAATCCAGCTATGACTTTGTTCCATATTCCATCATAAGCAGAATGGTATGCAGTCATTGACATTGCCACGCACTCTTCCCAATTCCTCCTCATGAGGAGCCACATCTTCTTTTTGCATTTTAATTTTTGAGTGAAGTTCTTGTATGGTGTAGGCAGTAACTCAATTTGGAGGTAGTCAGGGGTCGCAGCTGCCACCTCTAGCTTGCTCCCTTTTACTCTTTGCACTTCCTTTCGACCCCTGGCCCCAGAGGAGGCAACATTTTTGCCCCTTCTGAGGCCAGGAGTAGCACGGAGTGAGCTAGAGGTTGCAGCTGTGACCCCTTGACTAGCTCCAAATGACGTTACTGGGTGTAGGACCCCACAGGGGTATACTGAAAGTCCTTCAATCTTTCAAAAAATTCTGAAGAAAGATCTAGGCAGACTAAAATTGTCATGAAACTCAGGTCTATATTTATGGGAAAATAATGCAGCAAGTCAACTTGCTGCACTGCGTTACAGGGAAATGGTAGGAATGCACAGCATTTAAAAGAATACTGTGAATTCCTGCTTTTTCCCCTGCGCTGGCACTGTTTTGGCTACCTAGTGCCAATGTAGGCATCCCTGCACAATGGTGCCTGGGTTGCATGCTGTGTTTGTGCACCTTCCTGCACAAAAACAATCCGGGGAGGCACATTCCTCTTTCTATGTGTGCTGCAGAATATAAAACACATAGAAAGAGTAAGAAACGAGGAGAAATAGAGATATTTCTCATTACGCCTCCCCTGGGAAGGTGAAAAAATGTGGCACATCCCCAGAATTCTGGGGATGCGTCAAAATCCATGAGAATTGTCTGGGAACACACATGTAATTCCCAGGGCAGAGTAACGTAATGCAACAATTTGCAGTGCGTTGTGTCATTCCAGATTTTTGGAGCCACACAACTGGATTTTCGTGGCTTCAAAAATCTGTCTTAAGGTTTGCGGCACTCTTGCACCACATTGCGTGGTGCGAGAGAACACAAACTGCCTCATAAATAGGCTCCTCTGTCTCAGTGCAACATTAAAGACAAAAGTGGATTGTAAGCTTGAAACTATTGCTTTGCTGAGGCTTGTAGTTGAAAGTGGGCATAAGGCCTCCCCAATTAAATGCAGTATCGTAAGAGATGTCATCTATCTCGGACACCATATTGAAAAGGGTGTAAGAAAAGTCTCTAAAACGTGTGCGTTGAATACTGTTATCAGTGAATTCCAAACTTTTCCCTGATTGCAATGCCTTTAGTAAGGTTGACGTGAAGCAATGTCCAAGATCTGGTACCATTTAATGATGAGTGCATTGATGCATTTAAGAAACTGAAAGAAAGTTTGTGTCATGCACCCACACTCAGGATGCCTGATTACTATATGATGTTTTTCCAATTCTGTCATGAGAAAGATGGATGAACTTTCGATTCTTTCCCAGAAACATGGAAGATTAATGCACCCAGGGGATATCTTTCTGCTGTGTTGGATCCAGTAGCTGTAAGTCTTCTAGGTTGTTTGAAATTGGTCACAGCTGTTTGTCTGGCAAGTGAATAAAGTGAAGGAATTTTTATGGGCCATACTTTAATTGTTTATGTCACTCACTCGGTTGAGATCCTTTTAGCAAGTACAAAGAGTAGATTGAAAAGATATTAGCAAATCTAATTGAAACAGAGAAATTTCTATTAGAAAATGTAATGTCCTAAATCCAGAAACGCGGCTTCCTATTTCAGACAAAAGCTGGGAAGGTAGTAACGATGGAAATTGTGATGAATTGGAGCATGATTCTCTAGAAGTGACTGAGCTGTGCACAAAACCAAGACCAGATACAAAGGAAATAACTTTGTAGATGGCTGATCTGATGTTGTTGTTGATGGTTTTTGTTTGAGAGACCAATATGGAGCATTGAAAGCTGCCTATGCAGTATGTTCCACTCAGAGCCCTTGGGAGCATCTCCTTTGCCAAATGTAACCTCAGCGCAAGTGCAGAATTGGTCGCCTCTACAAGAGCTTGCTGCTCTTCAGAGAATTTGAATGTGATGATTTACACAGACAGCCAGAATGGTTATATTGTGATTCATGACTACGGACAGCTTAGGTCACAACAAGGGTTTATGACATACAAAGGAGCTCTCATAAAGAATATTGGATTTGCAGTGGGCAGTACAAAAACCAGGAGAGCTTGAATTTGTTAAGTGCATGGTTCATAAAGCAGGCAAGGATATGGTCAGACTTGGAAATCGATATGCAGATCAAATGTCAGAATACTGAGCATTACAAGAGGAGTCAGATGTGCTAGAAAATGAGAATGATGATTTTGAAATTGATATGGTACAAGGTTCAAATAATGCAAATTATTTCTTTATGGATTCAATGCAAAAATCTTTGAGTGAACTGAGGGATCTGCAAGAAGATGCGCCTGAAAATAAAAAAAGAAAATGGAAAAGACTAAGGGGTCGATTCCGATTCGGGCCGGAAAACGTACCGACCGACTCGGTTCGGGAATTTAGTCCGACCGACACGTATCTGTGCGGCCCGACCCGCCTAGTACGATGAAATGCATGCGAATTACGACCGACTCGTACGGAACACAAGCCGAACGACCGAACCGCGTGGAAAACAGCTATCCGGGCGGAAAACCACGCGAATCGAACCGACCGACACGCACCAGGAATGAACCCGAACGAAACGTACCCGCAAACTCTGACCCACGCAGTACGATGCAATGCATGGAAAACATGACCGAGTCGCACGGAGTCCAAGCCGTACGCCCGACACACATACAAAACAGCGAGCCGAAGCAACCCAATACTCCGCGACCGACGCGTACGCCGCACATGAGAAACAGCACAAACACAGCGTGAACGACTCACAGAAGCTCGCACGAGACAACTGCAGCGTCCGACTCGGTCAGAAGAACGTCTCCTACATGCACAAAAAGTACAAAGGGAAAAATACCAAAAAAAAAGGGCCAAACAAGCAATTACAAAGCCAATAAATACTGGGGGGGGGGGAAACAGGGAACAAAGACACACCCACAACTCCACCCATTTAAAGCCCACAAATCCCTACCATGATCCTTTGCAAATTCAACTGGCCTGCCAACACAGAACACCATCAGACAGCAACCACAGACACACTCACAACTCATCCATCACACAAGCCACACACCATCAGCACCCCAACAAATAGCACCCTCACATACACCCAGCAAAACCTACACACACACACACCCTCACTTGCACACCCACACACACATCAATCACCACCACCACCCATCACCATGCCCCCAAAGAAGAATCCAAAGTTCCTAGACAGTGAATTGGAAGTCCTGGTAGATGAGATCCTCCGGGTAGAGCCACAGCTGTTTAGTGCATTGGTCCAACAGACCCCCATGTCGCAGAAAACCAAGATGTGGGAGAGGATCGTCGACAGGGTGAACGCACAATCACCATGTCTGCGCACAAAGGAAGACATCCAGAACAGGTGGTATAACGTGCGCAGGAGGGTCAAGGACCTACTAAAGAAGGATTACGCCTTGAGCCAACACACCGGCAGTGGCCCTCCTGCCAAACCAGTATACCTCAGGCCCTGGGAGGAGAAGGTGCGGGCCATCCTACCACCAGTGAGCGTATATGGACTATCAAACATCCCAGAGCCTGGTGAGTACATAACCAATATACCTAATATCGTGTGACAATACACACACATCACTGTCAAGGGGATAGTCAAACTATGCACCCTTAGCAAATTTACAGCAACCAAAACAGAATCATCCCAAGATGTGTATGTCAGTCAGATAAACACAATACATGCCATTTCATAGTGATATGGAACTGGGTCATGACATGTACAAACCCAACTACAAATAGAGCTAGGCAGTAGCACAAATCTAACCAACAAACACAGTCAGATATGTAGCCACCACTAGAACACCACCTCACAGGGAAGCTCACTGAAAGGAAGGAATTCTGTGTATGCTGGTCAAGTCAGTGTAGCCAATAGCATGATGGGAGTTGTAGTCACAGATATTGCTCCAGCCTCACAGTCCGCCCATCAACACCACTCTGAACCATGCTCACATCACAGGGAGTGGAAAACAACTGACAAGATGGCTGACACTGGCTACTGCTGTGGGGAGAACAAGGCCCTGCTGTGAACTGGGCACCAACAAACAACAGGACCACACTGTCAGCCATCTTGCCATTGCTTTCACACTCACACACAGTGAAGTCCACTCAAAAGGAAGCAAGTATGGGCATGCTGGGAAGGGGGGTGTAGGCAATAGCATGATGGGAGTGGTAGTCACAGATATTGCTCACCCTCACAATTGGCCCATCAACACCACTCTGAACCATGCTCACATCACAGGGAGTGGAAAACAACTGACAAGATGGCTGACACTGGCTACTGCTGTGGGGAGCACAAGGCCCTGCTGGGAACTGGGCACCAACCAACAGCAGGACACCACTGACTGACATCCTGAAAGCAAACTTGCACTCCTGCAATGGAAGCACGTTCCATGGTGGGATATCTGGCTGGGTGGGAAGGAGGACTGACACCTCTGACCATAGTTACCAGCAGCTTTCCTCACACACACCCTTAACACAAACCACACACAAATCACCTGGGAGAATGCATTGCCTCACACTCTAATTAAATATCCCACAACGAACCACCACCCTGGGTAATGCTGTGTGAAGCCCTGGGACACTTTTGGGACTTGTAGCCAAACCAACGCCAGGACAACACTGCCAGCCATCCTGTCAGCACAGGCACACTACCCCACAGGGAAGCAGAGTCAAAAGGAAGAAAGTATGGGCATGCTGGGAAGGTGGGTGTAGGCAATAGCATGATGGGAGTGGTAGTCACAGCTCAACATCCCCCACCCACATGGCCCAGCAAGCTCACACTGAAGCATGCACACCTCACAGGGAGTGAAAAGCCACTTCAAAGATGTCTGACAATGGTGCCCTGTTGTGGGGAGCACAAGGCCCTGCTGGGAACTGTGCACCAACAAACAACAGGACACCCCTGCCAGCCATCTTGCCATTGCTGTCACACTCACACACAGTGAAGTCCACTCAAAAGGAAGGAAGTATGGGCATGCTGGGATGGGGGTGTAGGCAATAGCATGATGGGAGTGGTAGTCACAGATATTGCTCACCCTCACAATTGGCCCATCAACACCACTCTGAACCATGCTCACATCACAGGGAGTGGAAAACAACTGACAAGATGGCTGACACTGGCTACTGCTGTGGGGAGCACATGGCTCTGCTGGGAACTGTGCACCAACCAACAGCAGGACACCACTGTCTGACATCCTGAAAGCAAACTTGCACTCCCTGCAATAGAAGCACGTTCCATGGTGGGATATCTGGCTGGGTGGGAAGGAGGACTGACACCTCAGACCATATTCACAAGCAGCTTTTCACCCCCCCCCCTTAACACAACCTACACACAACTCACCTGGGAGAATGCAATGCCTCACACTCCAATTAAATATCCCACAAAGAAGCACCACCCTGGGTTATGCTGTGTGAAGCACAGGGACACACTTGGGACTTGCAGCCAAACTAACGCCAGGACAACACTGTCGACCATCTTGCCATTGCTGTCACACTCACACACAGTGAAGTCCACTCAAAAGGAAGGAAGTATGGGCATGCTGGGAAGGGGGGTGTAGGCAATAGCATGATGGGAGTGGTAGTCACAGCTCAACATCCCCCACCCACATGGCCCAGCAAGCTCACACTGAAGCATGCACACCAACCAGGGAGTGAAAAGCCACCTCAAACATGTCTGACAATGGTGCTCTATTGTGGGGAGCACAAGGCCCTGCTGGGAACTGTGCACCAACAAACAACAGGACACCCCTGCCAGCCATCTTGCCATTGCTGTCACACTCACACACAGTGAAGTCCACTCAAAAGAAAGGAAGTATGGGCATGCTGGGAAGGGGGGTGTAGGCAATAGCATGATGGGAGTGGTAGTCACAGCTCAACATCCCCCACCCACATGGCCCAGCAAGCTCACACTGAAGCATGCACACCTCACAGGGAGTGGAAAAGAACTGACAAGATGGCTGACACTGGGTACTGCTGTGGGGAGCACAAGGCCCTGCTGGGAACTGGGCACCAACAAACAACAGGACACCCCTGCCAGCTATCTTGCCATTGCTGTCACACTCACACACCGTGAAGTCCACTCAAAAGGAAGGAAGTATGGGCATGCTGGGAAGGGGGGTGTAGGCAATAGCATGATGGGAGTGGTAGTCACAGCGCAACATCCCCCACCCACATGGCCCAGCAAGCTCACACTGAAGCATGCACACCAACCAGGGAGTGAAAAGCCACCTCAAAGATGTCTGACAATGGTGCTCTGTTGTAGGGAGCACAAGGCCATGCTGGGAACTGGGCACCAACCAACAGCAGGACACCACTGACTGACATCCTCAGAGTCAACCTGAACCCACTGCAAGGGTGGTATGCTTCATGGTGGGATAACTGGGCTGGGGGGAGAAGGAGGGCCGGATGTCCACCAAATACAACCAATGCTGTCCATGCACACACCTCAACATTCACATTGAAATGCTTCAAGTTTGCAGGACAATGTGCCACACCAATATCAACCCCTGACTGTGACAATTTAGGACAATGCAATGTACAGGCCTGCATCCAGAGGTACAGTCACAACTGTCAGGTGTGTGAAGCATTGATGCCTGCAGAAACATAACTGTTAGAACTGGGGGTCTCTAGTTGGCAGAGGTAGGTACCTTTGTCCAAATAGGGACCCTTGCTTCTTGTCAGGGTAAGGGGGTACACTCCTGAAATAACCCCTGCTCACCCTCTTGGTAGCTTGGCACGAGCAGACAGGCTTAGTTCAGAGGCAGTGTGTAAAGCATTTGTGAACACATACAGTAATCCAGTGACAACACTACAAATGGACACCACACAGGTTGTATTATAAAAATAAGTATCTTTTATATAGATTTACCACAAGACCATAAATGACATAAATAATCCACAATACTGTACTTTAAGGATGGTAGAATTAGCTTGAGTCTCTTAAAATGAAAATGCGACACTTTGAGTTCAATGTACCTTAAGATGCGTGAACGCAGGGCAACGAAAAGTGTTGCAGGGAAGGTGATGCGATAGTCCCTTACACGCAAGGGCAGTGATGCGTTGAAGATCTGGTGCAAAAGAAACAAAGTGGCGTCTTCTTGAGGTTGCGACAACGAAGATGTGATGCGTGCACGCCCGACGGCCGTGCGGCGATTGCGATGAGTCTTTGGAGCCGCGACAGGCCCTGCGACACGCTTCCTGGCGATGCGGCGGCGTCTGATGCGAGGTCGATGATCTTCTCCTGGGATGCGGGGCGCGCCTCGTGTTGCGATGCGTCGGCCTCTGATGCGAGGTCGATGCTCTGCCCCGGGGATGCGACGGCGTCTGATGCGACAGCGACACTCTTCTCCGGTGCTGCGAGGCGCTTCGAAGGATGCGGCGCGCTTCTTCGGGGATGCGCCGGCGTCTGATGCGACGTCGACACTCTTCTCCGCCGATGCGAGACTCAGCGGCTGCGGCGGCACGCTTCTTCGTGTTGAGTCGCGCTTCCAGCTCCCAGAGACACGCAAGTGTGTCAGAAGGTCCTAATTCCCAGCAAGGCAATACAGGGGGAGCTGGTGGGTGAAGTCTGTTGTCCCTGAGACTTCAGCAGGAGGCAAGCTCTAAAATCAAGCCCTTGGAGATCCTTGACAAGTTGATGAAAGTACACACAAAGTTCCCTTCTCCTTTCTTTGGCAGTCAGGCAACCACTGCAGGCAGATCCCTCTCAGCTTAGGGATAGTCTTCTCCTCAGTTTCTTCTTGGTTCCGCTCCTCAGCAAAGGTTTCTTCTTGTTTCCCAAAAGTGATCTAATTTCCTAGGGTTCTGGGTCCCCTTTTTATACACCTTTTCTCTTTGTTCTCTGGAGGCAGAGAGGCCTCTGCCTAGCCCAAAACCAGTTCTGGTCAGTCCTGGAGCACTTTGTTTTTCTGACTCCTTCTTTCCTTTCAGAATGTGGGGCAGAGTGCTCAGCCGCCCGGCAGGAGGTGGAGCCAGCATTGTGGAAGGCAGGCACAGCCCTATTCAGACCCAGGTGCAACTCCTCCCTCCACTCTGGATGCAGATCTTTCTATTCAGCCCTGTGCTGACTCACCCTGTCTCCTGTAGCCACCCCCAGCCCCTGTCACTCAATCTCCAGACAAGGAATACACAACCTAGCAGAGGCAGGCTTGGATAGTTAGGCAAGAAAATACCCACTTTCTAAAAGTGGTATTTTCAAACACAGAATGTTAAAACCAACTTCACTAAAAGATGTATTTTATCATCCTGAGTTCAGGCATACTAAATTCGTTTTTCTACCATGTTCCCTGGGTCAGTTCTTACGATAAGGTGTAATAGTCAGTCTGCCCATTCTGGCCTATGGGGAGCAGGTAGCCTTGCAATAGTGAAAAACAAAAATGGCTGTAATTCACTATTAGGACATGCCACACACACCAGGGCATGTCCTACCTTATACTTAGAATGCACCCTGCCCTAGGGCCTACTTTAGGGGTGACCAACATGCAGTAAAGGGAAGGTTTAGGGACTGGTAAGGGGGTGTACACACCAAGTCGACATGGCAGCCTAGGCTGCACGCAGGCTCTGCAATGGCAGGCCTGAGACATATTTTACAAGCCGCTTCTGTGAGTGGCACAACCCGTGCTGCAAGCCCACCAGCGGCATTGGATTTACAAGCCCTGGGCACACTCAGTGCACTGTACTAGGGACTGACAAGTAAACCAATCATCCAATCATGGAGTCACTAATCCATACATCAATTTATAATAGGGAGAGCTTATGCACTTTAGCACTGATCAGCAGTGGTGAAGTGCCCAGAGTCATAAAACAGCCAACAACAGGTCAGAAAAAATATAGGAGGAAGGTAAAAAGTTTAGGGATGACCCTTCAAAAAGGGCCAAGTCCAACAATAACATACATTGTGTGTGTCTCCCAAAACAGGTGATGATGGGGCCACAGCAGCAGACAATGAGGAGTCCCTGTCCCAGGCTGCGGGGGACACTGAGCTCACTGGTGTGGAACAGCCTCTGCCGACCTCGGATGGCGAAGACCTAACTGGCCCCTCTGGTGTGAGTCATCATGCAGCACCAGCAGGACCACCATCTGCACCCCCTGCACCCACCCCTCCAACAACTGCCAACACATAGACCACCCCCGCCGACACTGACAGACCAAGGACCAACAATAACAACAGCACAGTGACCCCGGACCAACGTGGAGCAACGGACAACAACACCAGTGACAACCCCCAAGGGGGCCTAGGGTCACCTGTGCGTGCCACTGCAGGTCCCTCACGTGTCGCCAGGGGTGGTGGGAGGGGTGGTAGACATAGCTCGCTGTTTGCAGAGGGGTCTGGACTGCATGATGACCCACAACTAGCACGCATTGCTGATGCGTACCAGAATAGCACTGGAGAGGTCAGACAGGTAGTGGGGATCCTCAAGGACATTCAACAACAGCAGGCTGCCCACCATGCCCGCTTGGACTCACATATGTCACGTGTGGACTCACACATATCACGTGTGGACTCACACATGTCCTGTATGGAGACACACATGTCCCGTATGGAGACACACATGTCCCGTGTGGAGACACACATGGCTGGCATGGAGTCCAAGTGGGACACATTGCAAGAACTGACAGTGGTGCATAGGGTCATATTGACATGCCTCCGCCAGTTTAGCACCAACATGGTCACACCTCCCTGTGTGCCCACAACATCTGGTGCCGCAACAACTGCAACTGACACAGGGAGGGAGGATGACTCTGGCGGAGAGTCCCCTGCACCGCAGCAGCCTGCACTCGAGGGTCCCCCCCCCAAAGAAGAGGGGTCATCCGAGGAAGGACAACTGAGAGGCCGATGGCCATGTACATCCCCCAGGAATCCAACACCTGTTCTGGAAATCCACCTTTGTGTGCAAACTGTTCACCCTGTCGCATGCAACCCAACTCTCTCACATGACATGGGGAGTTTAAGTTGGACCAATGTATCAGATGACTGTTGACTTTACTCAGGACATTTCTGCTACCAAGACTTCCAACTCATCTGGGAACTTTGGATTACAATCCCAATATACAGCACCCACCATCCTGTGCACTATGCTCACACATGTATGTAAATAAACTCGCTAATACTAACCCTGGGCGAAGTGCTACGCTACGCTCGCGTAGTTTGCGAAGTTTGCGCTACTTCGCACAACGCGAATTGCACGTAGCACAGTGCAAACACGCGTAGCGTGGCGTAGCGTAGTGCCGCGGTCATTGTTTGCTTGCTCGCGGTCCTCAACGTCAAGTTGGCGACCGCGAGCAAGCAAATGACTATCCCGGCGAGACTTTTTCCTCGTTCGCGATCAGCAACATCAAGTTGCCGATCGCGAGCGTGGAAAATAAACCTCCCGGCGAGATTCTCACGCGGGAGGTCAGGTTTCTCATTGCGAGTGGTCGCGTATGCTCGCGACCGCTCGCGATGAGAAACTACCAGTCCGCGTTGAAAGCTGCCGCTCGAGTAAAAATCCACTCGAGCGGCAGTAAAAGACAGCTCGCACTGTGCAAGTTGCCGTTTTCAATGATTGCACAGTGCGGACAAGCATCCGGCACTGTGCAATCATTGCGAACAGTGCGCTACGCAGTTCGCGTAGTGCTACGCGAAGCTTGCGTAGTGCGAACTTCACTTTGCGTAGCTTCGCAAAGCATTACTTCGCGAACTACGCCCAGCCTTAGCTAATACACCATACTTGCCTCTGTTGTGATTCCAACGTGGTTTCTGTCATGGAGATGATGAGCTGCTAAATGACACTGTGCATGCTAACTGCTACAGCAAGTACAACACCGTCATGTGAGTCATGGCGACGTGACACATATGAGGGAGACACACCACTAGGGCTACACAACACATACACACACCAGGGCCATCTGACTCATCGCCTACACTGATGTTGCCAGGAAATACAGTGCAATGCACAGACACCACACCTACTCACAGTCTGTGTTAACTAGCCCACTGGTGCAGTAAGCAAATGTCAGTCAGATGTGTGACCACAGACAACGCACATCCCAAAGTGAAGCACAGGTTTATTACACATTTGCAACATGTTGTTTCCACTACAGATGCAAGGTAATCCCACGTGGCAGTGGCCACACAGTCAACAAGTGTAGAAGAAAGGAAGTCCAGGGGTGTGGGGCACATCACCTGTAGGGAAACAACAGCTCCACCCTGGAAGTTCAATCACGGTGTCGGGGGATCACAGTTGACCAAACAACTCTGAAAGTACCCTGTGAAGGACAGAAATGACACACAGTCAAAAGCACTGAAGAACAGGACAGAACTGCAATACTCATGCCCAATACATGTCACAAGATACCTACACAAAACCGAGTTAGCATGTCAACACTGTTGGGGAGTACAGACTACCTGTAAGGACACATCGCTGCACGCATACAGTCAAGTAGCACATGGCCACACTCAAACAGCACCAGAGCACCACCAACACATATCACGCAAACTCACATCATTGACATGACATCTCCGGATACTCACATTCAGCTGAAGAAGTTGGTGATGAGCTGTGTGCGGACATCACCCTCATCATCATCATCACCATCACTGGCATCGTGGCCCAGGCCATGATCCTCCACAGGTGGCGGATGTTGGTCATCGTCATCCAGGATGAGAGGCAACTCCTTCCGCACTTCCAGGTTGTGTAGCATGCAGCAGACGATGACAATCTTGCACACCTTTGCTGGGGCATATGGGAGGGCCCCTCCTGTCTTGTCCAGGCAGCGGAAGCGGCTTTTCAGGAGACCAAATGTCCGCTCAATCACTCTCCTGGTCTGACCATGTGCCTCATTGTAGCGCATCTGGGCTGGTGTCACAGGGTTCCTGAGGGGTGTCAGCAACCACGGCATGTTGGGGTATCCGGAGTCACCTACATACAGACAATTACAAATTAGCTGAGTTGGAAAAGAGGGTGGAATACTACATTGCAGAACACACACAATGGTACAAAGTCAGTACACACCGACAAGCCAGGCACGCTGGTTCCGCATCTGTGACATCATCCTCGGGATGCGACTACTCCTCATCACGTAGGCATCGTGTGCAGAACTGGGGAAACGGGCACACATGTGCGAGATGCTCATATCTGCAAGACATACCACCAGTGCATTGACCGAATGGTAATGTTTGCGGTTCCTGTATGCCTGCTCATGTGCCTGTGGTGGTACCAAAGCAACATGTGTCCCATCAATGGAGCCAATGACATGCGGCATCCTCCCCAGGGCATAGAAGTCACTCTTCACGTCAGTGAGTTGTTGAAGTCTAGGGAAATAGATGTACTGGTTCAGGTATCTCAACATAGCCTCCAAAACATCACGGAGCACACGGCTGAACATGGTCTGTGACATCCCACCAGCAGACGCCACAGTGTGTTGAAAGGTACCGGTGGCAAAGAAGTGTAGGGCTGCCATCACCTTCACCTTGGGGGTCAGCGCTGTAGGGTATGTCCGGCCAGGTTGCAAATGTGGGGCCAACCGCACCGTCGATTCCTCAATCAGTGGCCTGGTGAAGCGGTACCGTCGGATGCAGTCCCGTTCAACCATCGTTGCAAGGTCGGGGAATGGTCTATGTACAGCTGGTGCCCTGCAGTGCATTGGTGAAGAAAGAAAGATTGTCAGTCACCCCACATATGTGGCATAGACCAGACTCAATATCACATGATACATCATTACGAGACACAAGTACATGATGTGTGTGCCGTTCCGTAAGGACATGTATGGCACCTACATGGCCAACATCTAACATCACAGTTCAACATGTGTCCTCAAAAAGTCCCAGGTTGTGCCATGGGATATCATTAGGCTGTGTCACAGTACCCATGTACTGCTGTCACGTTCCAAACACACACCACAGTGAAATGTGAGGACAGATGTGCCCCAGGCATCACAGCTCATCGACAGGTAGATTCCCAGGGACCCTGTATTGCCACATGGACACTGGCATGACATGGTGCATCATGAATACACCACAGCAAAACAACCATGACCCCCACAGGTAGTGGTCCCTGTTGCCTTTGCAGGACAGACATGGACGTCTGTGACACACACACGCACAACATCAAAGTCCATGCACAAACAGCGTGGATGTGGAGACTGTCTCCCATTGTGCACATGGAATCAGAGACATTGTAAACACAACATGCACACAGACTGTGGAGGGCCATCACTATTGTGGCAATGGGTCACCCTGGGACGTACATACCGTCCCACATGGGACTCAGGGGGTATGTGACATGACATACACATACACAACCGTGAAATGTGACCATGCCACATGCTCAGAAATGAACAGTTGCACATCACAGTGGTCATGTGCACGACACACCAAGGATTCTGTCCCCATGAACACGTGCACAGCCTGGGAGTGGCTGCCCCCAAGTGCCACCCACAAAACAACATGTTGACCCCCATACACGGAATAGGTAATGCAGCCTTACATGCCTTAGGATACAGTGTGGACAGGCTGTGGTGTTGTAGGTGTGCCCACCACTCCCTCTGAAGTATATGTGGCTGGCATACGTTCACCTGTGACAGGCATGGTGACATATGCCAGTGACTTGTACAGGGATGCATTGTACAGCAATGGACCGATCTGTGCGCACGCATTGGCCATTGCATATGATGTGACCGGGTACGCGTTGTACAGCAATGGACCGATCTGTGCGCACGCATTGGCCATTGCATATGATGCTGAGAGAAATACGCGTTGTACAGCAATGGACCGATAGGTGCGCACGCATTGGCCATTGCATACGATGTGAGCGGGTACGCGTTGTACAGCAATGGACCGATCGGTGCGCACGCATTGGCCATTGCATACGATGTGAGCGGGTACGCGTTGTACAGCAATGGACCGATCGGTGCGCACGCATTGGCCATTGCATACGATGTGAGCGGGTACACGTTGTACAGCAATGGACCGATCGGTGCGCACGCATTAGCCATTGCATACGATGTGAGCGGGTACGCGTTGTACAGCAATAGACCGATCGGTGCGCACGCATTGGCCATTGCATATGATGCTGAGAGAAATACGCGTTGTACAGCAATGGACCGATCGGTGCGCACACATTGGCTATGGCCTGGCATGGCAACGGACGCGTTTTCAAACCTTTAACGAGTCTGATGCTGTGAATTCAGTTGGCCACCCACAACAATGTTGCAAATTCATGGGTGTCATGAAGTTGAACTTTTGAAGGATGCTGTGGGCGTGTGTAAGTGGTGCAATTCCATGGATTGGCCAGATTCAGAAGATGCAAACGACTTGGACCTATCACTTTGGACACATGGGACAGTATCTGCCTCTGCAGCACACATATAATGCTGGCTGTTCCCCTGAGAGCTCACTTGCCTGCACTACATGCTCCAGGACGACAACTGCCACCACCACTGCTGCTGTATCTGCATCCTCTGTATCCTGCAATGGCACGTACTGTGGAGAGAGCCCCAGCCTTCAGCACTGAGGAGAACCAGGCCCTGCTGGACAGCCTCCTTCCACAGTACAGCAAGCTGTATGGGAAACCAGGGGAGCAGGTGAGTGTGCTGTCCACTGCCTTACTAAATGTGCATGTTGTCTGACTAGCAAGACCTACAGTCTGCACGCCACTGGCTAGCAGGCTCACTGAGTAGTTGTCACCCCCCATAGTGTGTAGTTACATGCACTGAACAGGTATAGTGCAGTAACAGTGCATTTAAATGAGGTTTTACTTCCCAGGCAATGATACCATGTAGTAACTGCTGGCAGACTGTTCATAGCCATCGTGCACTGCCTGTGTACATCATGTGCCCCTGTGATTGAGACATGTATATCCAAATGTGTGATGCACAGAAATGTTGCATGTGTAGTAATGGGCTTTTCACTTTGTCATCCCCACAGGTTGATGCCCACCAGAAGCAGCAGATATGGCTGACCATCGTCCGGGCAGTGAGATCCGTGGGGGTCTACAAGCGCCAGATCCGCAACTGCCAGAAGAGGTGGCAGGACCTTCGGGGCTGGACCCAGAGGATCGCACAGGTCCAGCTGAAGCTGTCGCCTCCTCGCAGGAGGGGCGGACACCGGACCCTGACCCCCCACATGCTCAGGATCCTGGCGGTGGTCTTCCCTGATCTGGATGGGCAACTGAAGGCCAGACAGCAGCAAGGAGGGGGTGAGTCCATGACTGCACTGTGAACTTTGTCTGACATGCTATGTGCCCTCCTCTGGCCTGCTTTAACTTCAACAGTACATCAGTCATGTGGTCCAGGACCCATGGCCCTCAATTGTGCACTGCCCACTCCTCATCTGATACCCAGGTGTGGCCCTTGCAGTCAGGAAATTGTGTCACTTGGGTACTGTGTCCTTGCATTTTGCTTAGCTCAGGTTGGGGGACAGCATTTGTTCCCGTAACTCTGTGGTGGGCTTCATGGGTGGGTCCATTGCTTACACAATGCCTGAGTTCTGATATGTAATCTGCGTGTTACTTTGATATGTGGTCCAATTGCTGTTCTGATTCACCACATGTGCCTGGGGTATTTGGCACACACCCATGCTGCGGGTGGGAACAATGTTTGGGCCTCAGGAGTATGTATATCAAGTGTGTCACACATACTTAGCCACCTTGCTACTGTCCAGGCCTCATCCCTCATTCACGTGGAGCAGGACAATCATGCCTACTCCAGGCCATACAATACACTCTGTACTCCCACTCCCGTGTATGAGCTGACACGTTGTGCTCAGTGAAATGTTCCCTCAGGTGTCTGCCTCTGTGTCATTGTGCTGTGGCTACGTTGTCAGGACTACTGGGGTGTTTCTCGGTTAGGGCTCAGCATGCCACCAGAGATGTGACCATAGGAGACGATACTTGTGTGATATATAGGTGTTTGATCACTTGACCGGGCAGACTGGGGTATGCGAATGCGAAGTTCAGGCAGCTGTTTCCCATTCACAGCAGATTGTGAGGTGCTCAGGTTCCGAGGGTTGTGTTTCAGGTCTCCCATATGTCCAATTGGTATGACGTGGACAAATAAGAGTTCAGATGATGTGGTTTGTGGGGGATGGACATGTGCACTTGTCAGCTCCAGGACTTGCATTCCCCATGACCTATGTTTGTGACACAGTGCAGACTGTTGTTGTCTGGCTGCCCTGCCCATGTGACTGGAGGCAGTGATGTCTGACTTTGCAGGCATGCCTGTGCCATGGCATGAAACTTACTATGAGTGATCCTGCAGGGGAGTGACATGTGCTACATGCACCCCATTGTGGCATTGACTATCAGGACATGGGTGCATCATGGTATTCGGTGCTGGTATGCATCACGTGCATTTCAAAATAGGCCCTGGCCATCCCTTTATCTGGACATCTGTACTGACTCAGTGGCAAGAGTTGTGATGTGTGCATGTACACATACTTCACCGTGTTCTCTGCACTGTCCAACTACTGTGTAGGTGGTGCATGTGTCCACACTGGGGTATTGCCATCCGACAGACACCAGACAGATGGGTGCAAGGCCAGGAGGGATGTGAGTGCCATGGTTGACCATCAGACTGACAATTGGCTTCTCCTACTCTGTTTGGGCACTTTTGGCAATGTTCAACTAAGGCTGCCAGGGCTTGCTCTGTAATGTGCTGTACTTACTGTGGTGTTTGCGGTCAGTGCAGGTGACTGATGTTTGTCTGTTTCCCTATTGTTTGCAGATACATCCATGGCCACAGGAGGGGACAGCTCCACGGACCAGGAGGAGCCGCAGAGCCAGACTGGGTCAGCAGCCGAGGAGTGGTCGGAGGGACCCAGTGGCATGGAGGGCGAGGGAGCCACACCGAGGAGTCCTCAGCACCATCCACCTCAGCTGAGGACCACAGCAGCTCGGAGGATGACTCCCTTGTGGAGGCGGGTGTCAGCAGCCACCACACCCCAGCTAGTATTGCTGTCCCCGCCACCACCACCACCACCGCCCTCCCATCGGCTCCCATTCCAGAGGTCCGTGGAGACTCCAGTGTTCGGGAGCATGTCTCCTTCATGCCAGGCACCGCACCCCCTGCCCCTGTGTCCCCTGCTGCCCTGAGTGAGGAGTCTGTGTACCTACTTCGCCAGCTCCATGTAGGGCAGACAGCAGTGCTGAGTGTCCTCCATTCCCACACCACTCTGTTGACTCAGCTGGTGTCGTTCATGGAGGGCATCTCATCGGGCATGTCTGCCCTACAGAGGAGCAATAGGTCCATGGACTCATCCCTGATGGCAGCAGTGTCCCTCCTCCAACAGTCCCTCACCCCTCCTACCTCTGCCCCATCCACACTTCCTGGCACCCTACCTGTCCCAAGCACATGCACACCTGCACATTCACCCAAACACACAGACACGGGCAGCACAGACACACCCACTCCAAAAACAAGACGTGCACGCAGGCATCCTCAGGGGACTGATACCACACCCACAGGGGATGGGGGACAGACAAACACACAGGCATCCACAGTCACTCCGCAGTCCTCCGATACCTCTTCCTCCAAGGACCCTTCCCTTGCCTCACCGGCAACCCCACCTACACAGCGGATCATCCTCTGTGACCTCAGCCTCTTCCCCTCCAATCCAGCTGATCCAGCATACAGGGGGAAGAGGAAGCCCACCCACACAGAGGGGAGTGCCCTTCACCCCCGGACACCCTCCCCCAGGCGCAGACCGACTGACGCCCCCATCCGCAAGTCCCCCTGGACCCGGAAGAGCAAGACCCCGCCGCCGCCCTGCAGCTCATCCACCAAGTCTCCTTCCTCCATCCCTCAGGCCCCCACTCCACAGGTGCCCCCACCACACCCTGCCCCAGGTTCCCCCACCCACAGATACACCATCCCCAAAATGATCCGGCCTTCTCCCCCTGCCACTTGCTCTTCCAGCACCACACCCCCCGCTGCGCATGTCTGTGCCACTGGTGTGGAGACGGTGTCCTCCCCCTCTGTCCTGCCCACCTTACCTGCACCCCATTCTACTCCCCTGGAGATAGGCACTGCAGTGGAGTCCACTACCACCCCGTCTGACTTGGGCACTGCAGTGGGGAACCTGTCCACTCCATCTGCCCAGCCCACTGCAGTCGTGCTAGCACCCACACCATCTGAGTCATGCCCCCCAGTTGTGCCGGCACACACCATGTCAGACACCTCCACTGCAGTTGTCAGTGACTCTCCAGCACCCACCACCCCCTTCCCTGCCTCCTTCTGGTGAGCCCTGATCCTGTCCCTGCGGTGCCTGGCCTGCCCCCGTGTGCCCCTCCGAGGGGAATGTCCCTGGTGTGTAGCATTGCAGGCATGCAAAGGGTGACATCTGCCACTGTCACCCTGTTTGGACTTTGTTATGGACTGGCCATTGGCCTTTGTTCTATTTCTGGACTTTAACTCCGTTAACACACAAATGCTGAATAAAGCTACTTTCTGTTCTCTAGTGGTTTTGCTTCTGATGTACATGATGTTGATGTTGCTAACCGTGCCCTTGCTGCAGTGATGGTGATTTCTGATCTCAGGAAAAAGAAGTGTTACTGTGCAGGACCCCATGTGGTCCAGGGGGAATGTGTCCTATCCTGTTGTGTATCCATGTCATCCTTCGCAGCAATATGAGGGTGTCATGTTTTCAATTTTGTCAATGGGATTTCCTACTTACATTTGCAATATCACATCTGTGGCCTACACCCCTGCACATCTGTTGTGCTTCCCATTGTTCAATTAGTCTACTTCCCTGACCGTGTGACCATCTCCACTGGACATGCAAGTTTGGGCATCAATGGGGAAGGAATCATCTGTGTTATCAGTGCAACTTGCTATACATGTGTGTTGGATCTGTGCTGATGATTTCGGTGACACTCCCATGACCAGGCTGATATGACTGTAGCCTTCATTTTGGGCTAATTGTTGACTGTGTGACCAAGTGTTCTGCTGACATGATAGAGCCCTACTGAGACAACGTATGGCACAGCTTTCCTTACACAGGAGTGGAGTCCCCTCATGGCAGTGTGTAATTCTGTGACATTGCCTGAGCACAAGGTGTGTGTTGTGTGAGCATATCTGTGTGTGTTCACTTCCATTTTGCTAGGCAGGCTGGGATCCCTAGTGATGTTCCTGTTTGTGATGCTTGCTGAGTTGACCTATGTTCCCCCCAAGTCATCTCCCTGGGTTCTCTGTGATGTGGGTGCATGGCACATTACTGGTCATCAGGGTGTCACCCATAGGTGTGTTGGCTGTCAGGGCTGAGTTTGTGGGCAAACGCAGATGGGACACAGTCAGGATTCCCCTTGGCACTTGTTGGTTACACCGGTCATGTAATTTCCAGTTTGTGTTAGCTTTCAGTGATTGTGACACGTTGTGTGTGTGACTGCTGCCACTCCTCAGGGTCAGAGCTGCAATGTTGGAAGTTGTCTATGTGTGTTCTTTGTGGGTGACCTTGGCTTCTTCATTGGTGTGTGTCTGTGGCCGGGATCCCATTGGTTGTTGTGGTATTGACGTCATGTCCATGTACGGCGTACTGTGCAGTGTGTCAGACATTCACGAGTCTTGTTGAGTGGCCATGTGTGATGGGTTTCTGCACCTTAGTTGCCACCACCACCCCTGGGATTGTCATGGGTGCATGTGCAATGTCACCAGTGCATGTGAGCTTCACTGCTGCACATTGGTGGAGATCATGGTGTGTGGTGTTGAGTGTGTGCAGATGAGAGTTGTTGCACGTCTAGACCCCTGCCTCCATGTTGGCCTTGGCTGACAGGCCATGCTGATAGATTTGTGCTTGTGTAGGTGTGATGGTAGTTTGTTGCTCAGGACACATGACTGTGGTTCACAGCGTGAACAACATCTAGCTTTGTCATCACAGTGGGATTATCATGCAGGCCAGTGTCACCGCAATGTGGGGACCTTGGGGGTAGTGCTGTGGTGGGTCTGTGTCTTGCTGTGTTAGTTGCTGTTCCCACAAGCCTGTGTGACCTGTGTAATTTGGGCTCCCTCTCATCTAACAATGCCTGATTGCCCACAGAGGATATTCGGACCCATGAGTTTCTTTTGTGTGGCACTGTATGCACATCTGTGTGATTGGTGTTCAGGCCTCCTCATGTGTTGTGTGGTTGCCTGGGGACACTGGCATCCCCCCCCTCACCTGTTGTGTTTGATATGCAGTGTGGGGCTGCCTGTTTGTGTTTGTGCATCTGCACCACTGCATTGGCATATCCTCAGTGTGCCATTGGCTGTATGTTGTTTGGTGGGTTTCCCCTGCTGTCCCTGGGATTCCTAGGTCATCAGTCAGCACAATGATCATTGTTTGTGTGTCCCATTGCTGCCATGGTATGGTATTTGTTCACCTCACATCTACAGTCTCCACAGGATATCTACATTTGTGTGCCCATTGGTGCAAATATGTGGGTCTGCATTGTGATGGTCACTTCTGTCATTGTGTAATTGATGAATGTTGACAGTGTCAGCCCCCATGGGTGATGTTTGTCTGCACATGGCCAAAGGTATGTCTTATTTGCACTGCACTGTTTGCCTCCCCCAATCTATGTTGCTATGGAACACAAGCACTACTTTGCCACTGATGTGTTTGTTGTTCTGTGACCAGGAATCATCCATGCAGTTTGGCAGTTGCAGCTTTTTCAATGTCAACACTTACCTTTTGATCACTGTGATGATGGAAGCTTAGACCCCATTGCCACAATGTTCAAAATGTGCTTCAGCTATGGACCCCACACTTACCTTTTGGTCACTGTGATGATGGGGGCTTAGACCCCATTGCCACAATGTTCAAAATGTGCTTCAGCTATGGACCCCACACTTACCTTTTGGTCACTGTGATGATGGGGGCTTAGACCCCATTGCCACAATGTTCAAAATGTGCTTCAGCTATGGACCCCACACTTACCTTTTGGTTACTGTGATGATGGGGGCTTAGACCCCATTGCCACAATGTTCAAAAGGTGCTTCAGCTATGGACCCCACACTTACCTTTTGGTCACTGTGATGATGGGGGCTTAGACCACATTGCCACAATGTTCAAAATGTGCTTCAGCTATGGACCCCACACTTACCTTTTGGTCACTGTGATGATGGGGGCTTAGACCCCATTGCCACAATGTTCAAAATGTGCTTCAGCTATGGATCCCACACTTACCTTTTGGTTACTGTGATGATGGGGGCTTAGACCCCATTGCCACAATGTTCAAAATGTGCTTCAGCTATGGACCCCACACTTACCTTTTGGTCACTGTGATGATGGGGGCTGGACCCCATTGCCACAGTGGTCATGGTCTGCTTGCATTGTGGAGGCCACACACATTTATGTGTGACACATGTGATAGGGGGTCACATTGTATGTTCAATGTCAAGTTCAGTGTTGTAGGCATTTGACACAGTCTACACACGCTTGTCATGGTGTTGGGAGGCTGTTTTTTTCTTACATTCCTTATGTTGGAGTATGCTGGTTGTGTCATGCATTACCCATCCTATGAGTAGGGGTGGTGTGGGTGGTAGGCATCCAGCCCCCCATGAGTGGGGATGGTGGTAGTGGTAGGCATCCAGCTCTTCATGGGTAGGGGTGGTGGTAGTAGTAGGCATCCAGCTCTTCATGGGTAGGGGTGGTGGTAGTGACAGGCATCCAGCCCCCCATGAGTAGGGGTGGTGGTAGTGGTAGGCATCCAGCCCCCCATGGGTAGGGGTGGTAGTAGAGACAGGTATCCAGCCCCCCATGGGTAGGGGTGGTAGTAGTGACAGGTATCCAGCCCCCCATGGGTAGGGGTGGTGGTAGTGGTAGGCATCCAGCTCTTCCTGGGTAGGGGTGGTGGTAGTGACAGGCATCCAGCCCCCCATAAGTGGGGGTGGTGGTAGTGGTAGGCATCCAGCCCCCCATGGGTAGGGGTGGTGGTAGTGGTAGGCATCCAGCCCCCCCTGAGTAGGGGTGGTGGTAGTGGTAGGCATCCAGCCCCCCATGGGTAGGGGTGGTAGTGGTGACAGGCATCCAGCCCCCCATGAGTGGGGATGGTAGTGGTGGTAGGCATCCAGCCCCCATGGGCAGGGGTGGTAGTAGTGACAGGTATCCAGCCCCCATGAGTGGGGATGGAAGTAGTGGTAGGCATCCAGCCCCCCATGGGTAGGGGTGCTAGTAGTGACAGGTATCCAGCCCCCCATGAGTAGGGGTGGTAGTGGTGACAGGTATCCAGCCCCCCATGGGTAGGGGTGGTGGTAGTGGTAGGCATCCAGCCCCCATGGGTAGGGGTGGTAGTAGTGACAGGTATCCAGCCCCCATGGGTAGGGGTGGTGGTAGTGGTAGGCATCCAGCCCCCATGGGTAGGGGTGGTAGTAGTGACAGGTATCCAGCCCCCCATGGGTAGGGGTGGTGGTAGTGGTAGGCATCCAGCTCTTCATGGGTAGGGGTGGTGGTAGTGACAGGCATCCAGCCCCCCATAAGTAGGGGTGGTGGTAGTGGTAGGCATCCAGCCCCCATGGGTAGGGGTGGTAGTAGTGACAGGTATCCAGCCCCCATGGGTAGGGGTGGTGGTAGTGGTAGGCATCCAGCTCTTCATGGGTAGGGGTGGTGGTAGTGACAGGCATCCAGCCCCCCATGAGTAGGGGTGGTGGTAGTTTAGTTTTAGTTTTAATCATTTATAGAGCGCTTGGTTACACCACACGGTGTGTCCCCGCGCTGAGACATCAGAGAATAAGGGAAGTTAAATTATTTAACAGATATTACAGGACGCGAGGACTCCAAATCTGGAAGTTTTTCTATTTGGCAAACAACCAGGTCTTTAATTGTTTGCGGAATTTGCTTTCACATGGCTCTATTCTTAAAGCCATTGGAAGAGAGTTCCATGTTTTTGCCGCAAGGTATCTAAAGGAGCGTGCTCCCATTCTTGCTCTGTATATCCTAGGTACCGTCACTAGTGCTTTCCCTGTGGATCTTAGGCTCCGTCCAGGGATGTATTTGGTTAGCAGTGGATGTAGATATTTGGGACCGTTCATATTGAAAAAGCGGTGACAGTAACAGAGTGCTTTAAACGTGACTCTTTTGTCCACTGGGAGCCAGTGTAGTTTTGACAGGGCCTTACTCGTGTTGGCTCTTCTTGGCAGACCAAGCACCAGTCGTGCCGCTGCGTTTTGCACCCTCTGTAGGTTAGACAATCCTTTTTTGGTGGCGCCTAGATATAGGATATTGCCATAGTCCACTTGGGAAGTTATTACCGCCTGGACTATTATTTTCCTGGCTTTTGCCGGTAGTAAATCTAGGATCTTTCTCATGACTTTCATGGCTCCATAGCATTTACCTGCTACCTTCCGAATCTGGCTTTCGAAAGTTAGTTCGGAATCAAACCATATTCCTAGGTTTTTTACCTCAGCTTTTGGGGTCGGTAATTGGCCTAGTGCCTCAGGCCACCACGCGGATTACCATATAGTTGGTGCCTTTCCAACAATCATTACCTCTGTTTTATTCCCATTTAGCCTGAGGCAGTGGTTCGTCATCCAGTCGGCCACCTCTTCTAGGCATTTGGAGAAACGGATAACTGCCTGATCCTCCTTTTGTGACAGCAGCACAATTAGCTGCGTGTCATCCGCATAAGAGACGATTGATACTTTATGTTGTTCTACTCGTTCCGCCAGTGGTCCCACATAAAGATTAAACAAAGTGGGACTCAAAATGGATCCCTGCGGGACCCCCTGGGTCAAAGGCAGTGGGTAGTGGTAGGCATCCAGCCCCCCATGGGTAGGGGTGGTGGTAGTGGTAGGCATCCAGCCCCCCATGGGTAGGGGTGGTAGTATTGACAGGTATCCAGCCCCCCATGGGTAGGGGTGGTGGTAGTGGTAGGCATCCAGCCCCCCATGGGTAGGGGTGGTAGTAGTGACAGGTATCCAGCCCCCCATGGGTAGGGGTGGTGGTAGTGGTAGGCATCCAGCCCCCCATGGGTAGGGGTGGTAGTAGTGACAGGTATCCAGTCCCCCATGGGTAGGGGTGGTGGTAGTGGTAGGCATCCAGCTCTTCATGGGTAGGGGTGGTGGTAGTGACAGGCATCCAGCCCCCATGAGTAGGGGTGGTGGTAGTGGTAGGCATCCAGCCCCCATGGGTAGGGGTGGTAGTAGTGACAGGTATTCAGCTCCCCCATGGGTAGGGGTGGTGGTAGTGGTAGGCATCCAGCCCCCATGAGTGGGGATGGTAGTCGTGGTAGGCATCCAGCCCCCATGGGTAGGGGTGGTGGTAGTGGTAGGCATCCAGCCCCCTGAGATGGGGTGGTGGTAGTGGTAGGCATCCAGCCCCCCATGGGTAGGGGTGGTGGTAGTGGTAGGCATCCAGCCCCCTGAGTAGGGGTGGTGGTAGTGGTAGGCATCCAGCCCCCCTGAGTAGGGGTGGTGGTAGTGGTAGGCATCCAGCCCCCATGGGTAGGGGTGGTAGTAGTGGTAGGCATCCAGCCCCCTGAGTAGGGGTGGTGGTAGTGGTTGGCATCCAGCCCCCATGGGTAGGGGTGGTAGTAGTGGTAGGCATCCGGGCCCCTATGGGTGTATATGGTATTGGTGATAGCCATCCCGCCCCTATGGTTCTGCTGTTGCTGGTGTGAGTCATTTCTGCATCCCTATGTGTGTGTGTTGTATGTCTGGTACGTGTATTTTGTTTGTGTGGTGGGTGTTTGACTTACCTTCTCGCCGTACGCGTCCGTACCAGTCCCGGTAATAGATGTAGAGTATTGGTAGGACCTGCGCGATGGGATTCATGGTTGGTTCGTTTCGTTCGTCTTTCTCGTTGCTTCGCCTCGTTCTCGTGGCTGGCGTGTTTGTCTCGTAGCCGTGGATCGTCTTGTGGCGCGAATCAGAGCTTATGTGCGCCTCGCCCGGATGCTCTGACGTGCCGTGCATAGCGACGGGTTCGGCGCGTACGGAAGGCGCATCGTACTAGTCCGGCCGGAGGGTGCTGTATTTTGGCTTCCGTGCGACTCGATTCTGCGTTTACGGATCCGGCTCGGGCGGTGAACAGGAGCTGGATTGGGTGAGCATGACTGGGTCGGGATCCGGGCAGTTGTGCGCATCGTACTTGTTTGTTCGGTCACATGGTCGAATCGGTTGGGAAACACGCATTCGGCTTGGTTTTTTTCCGGGCGAATGGTGTTAGGTGCGCTTCCGGCCGAGATCGGAATCGGCCCCTAAGCTGTGGAAAGACATTAGGAGCTGTGTGTCAATGCAGAGCAAAATAACATACTCCTGGATTCTATGCTACTCCCCATGTGCAAGTATCTGCAGAATCGGACACATGCAGAGACAGATAGTTTAGTTAGAGTTTACAGAAAGTGCTGAGGAGAAACAGGATTTCAACATGTTGCTAAAAACGTTTGTAGCAGATGTTTAATATGTCATTTAAACAAACAAGGTAGAGAACAGTTACGATTCTAAATCACATTGGCAATTCAGAAGCCCATTTGCGAGTTTGCAAGCAGATTTTATTGCAATGCCACATTGCAATGGCTTAAAATATATCTTAGTAATTATCTGCTTGTTCTCTTAATGGGTGGAAGCATTTCCCACAAGGGAGTTATTTCAGCAATTTGGTCTCCTGATGCTTATTGAGACTGAAATTTGTACAGCTTTTGACATCAACCAAAGACTCCATTGTAGTTATCAACCACAATCTTCAGGCCTGGTGGAGCGTGCAAATGGCACTCTCAAGAATAAACTGGCAAAAGTGTGTGCTTCAACTTGTTTAAAGTGGCCTGATAATCTTCCTCTTATTTTGATTAACATGAAAAGTATGTCAGACAGAAAGACAGGTTTATCACCCCACAAGTAAGTTATAGGTAGGGTATTGAGCCTTGCACATGTTCCATCAACTACCATGGTTTCAATCACTGATGTTAATGTGCTGGATTATTTCAAAGGTCTGGCTGATATGTTGAATTCTAAATCTGATCAGGTGAATGTGGCACCAAAAGACTGCAAAGATGTCCCTGGACTGAGCCTTTTGTGACTGGATTGTAATATGTATGTATGTTCGAAAAGTGTGTCTCGATGAGAGGTGGAAAGGACCAGGTGATACTCACAGCGAACATTACTGTGAAATATGTGAGAGTGCCACAGTGGATACACGCTGTTCACACAATGAGAGTGAGAGTAGTTGAAGCAGTAGATGAACTGAATGATCAAGGCACACAGTCTGCTCAAAGTTAAGCTCAAGGCTGAGCTCAATTTCGCAGTGTGAATTCAGGGGGTGTGTGAAGACCAAACAGAAAAGGTGAAGTTTCAGGTGAGCGAAAGTTCTGATGAAGAACCTGAAACACCTGAAGTCCAGTTTCAGTACAAAGATCAGGATGAAGAGATGTTTCAGTACAAACGGCAAAAGCATGAGTGGTAGCAGGAAGAAGTAGTCTCTGATCCAAACAGTGAAATCTTGTAGTTAAAGATCAAAGTTACAAAGACCCCGATTGGAAGGAAGAAATTCACTGTGAACTGAGCAGACGGATATGAAATTGGCCAAGATGCAAGTTCAAGTCTGAATTCGGATCTGAGCTCAAGCCAAAGTTCTTTGGAAAGCAAAGAGACAAAGTTTTGCTGAAAGAAGACAAGCTGAGGAAGATATTCCAAGGAAGAGACCTTGTAAAAGTAAGTACTATGAGTCAGAAATGAGCCCTGAGAGACAGTTAGAGTCAGAAACTAATGGGAGTGAATTAGCAGTTGCTAAAAGATGAACAAGAAAGAGGGTTCCAAAGCATAAATATACCTCTCCTGAATGGGAGTAAATAACCACAGTATTTGAAGAAGAAGAAGATGAAATCAAGGATAATTATGCTTTGGTGAACAAGTCTCATTATAACAAAAACACAAATAAAGGTGCACCAATAGCCAATGTTCATGCAAAGAAGTCCAAATCAGAGTTTAGCATATTCTATATCTTCTACATTTTGCTTGTATAAAAAGATTCGAAACGTTACAGCACGTTTTTTTCACAGACGTGACCTTCTTCAGGGCTGTAACATAATGGATATAAAAAAAAACATACATATAAATAAACATGTAAAGCATGACAAAAAACACCAAATGTGTAAAGATAATAAACCAGACAATATACCACCCTCAAGGACAGAATAAATTCACCAATGCTAGAGCCATAATACATAAACTCATAACATTCAATTCAAAATCGTACTAAACCATTTTTGAAAAGCTGCATCAGAGGGGAACAGACAAAGAAGATATCCACATAAGATATTCAGCATGAATTACAAATATAACAAGTGTGTCCAGGAATATTCATTATTAAATTGGTTGTACAGCTTCAAAATTCATATATTGTGCCATTAGGTGTCCAATACGGGGGCTTATTGACCTGAGCCATAACGGACCCTCGGTTCAAAATGTAACAGGGAACCCGTCCACATATGAAAAAGATTCTCTTGTAGAATGTGGAATCAAGAAATTGAATAATGATATATAACATAAATATTATGTAGTCAAACAATTATTACTAAAAATAGATTAACTCAGATGATGGTTAGCTAGATTTTTTCTTTCTGCAGCACACATAGAAAGAGCAAAATGCCATGAATGAATGTTTATGTGCAGGAAGGTGTCCCTTCCTGTATGTGTAGGAAGGTGTCCTTTCCTGCACATAAACAATCATTAAATGTTGACGAGTAACAAATAGTGATTGTTTACATGCAGGAACAGACACCTTTGCTTGACATAAACAATCATTCCCTGCAAAGCAGGCACCCTTGAACTATGGTGTAAGGATGCCTGTGTTGGTGCTAGGCAGCTACATTTAGTGCCCACGCTAGGGAAAACACAGGGGTGTGCCATATTCTTGTGAATGCGGCGCATCCCTGCATTTTGAAAATGTCAGAGCACGGTGCTGCCAAATTTGGCCCAGCTCCGCACTCCGGCATTTTCTTGTGAATATGCCCATGTGTTTCTAGAATTATTTACTCTTGGAAAAGGGTGAGGTGCAGTACATTTGTGCTTGTTGCTTTGTTGTTTGTGTTATAACAAGTGTCAGTATAAGTGAATCAGAACTCAGAGACTGACCCAGAAACAGTATTGTGTGTGTGCAGGAAGGGACACCTTCTTGCGCATGAACAATCACCCCTGCAACGCAGGCAGTCTTGCAGCATGGGGCAAGGGTGCCTGCGTTGGCCACTGCTGTTCTTTTTGCACCGGACCAGGGGTAAACACAGGGGTGCCCCATATTACTGTAAATAAGGTGCATCCCTTCCTTCACATAAACAATCATTAATGGCATTTTTGCTCCTTCTATGTGTGCTGCAGAATGCAGCACACATAGAAAGAGCAAGAAACGAGTAGAAATAAAAGTATTTTTCCTCTTTGGCCCACTCTAAAGAATCCCTTTATCCCTATAAAAGGCGTTATTTTTTTGGCACACCCTCAGATTTATGATTTGTTGTAAATCTGAGGCAGTGCCAAAAAGCAAAGGGTGTTGCGTGGGAACGCCTACAGCAATACACATTGCAGTTCCCTTTGATGCAGAAAACTGTGTCAAAGGGTACGATATTTGCAAGGTGGCATTAAACCTTGCAAAGTGGCTTAGTGCTACCTTGTAAACATAAAGCAGTACATTGCGCGAACAGATTATCATAAGAAGTGACGCTTTGGTGGCACAAAGCCCTTGGAAATATGCCCCCATGTATGTCAAAATAAATGATGGTGTGTGGCCCTGGTGGGCTCCTGCTAGTGCAGTGCATAGTAAGTGCTTGCTGTGCATGTCGAACTGCCACTCCGTCCGAATGGGGAGACATTGCATTGCAAGGAGGTGAGAAAGGACATGTGTACTGCATGGTACCCTCACCAATACACATGTACTGCTGGGTCTGACTGTATCACACTTGTGTAGAAGCTGGTTTGGGATGTCAGACAACATCTCATGGTGTTACTACATTCTACATATCATGTGGACCTGGGTGAAGATGTAGTATGTGCCAGGAGGGAATCTGGTTCGAATTTGTCTCACTGTGCCACATGCACAAGTCAGAGGATGTCATACAGGGAACTGTCAAGGGATTGGGAGAACTACTTAGCCACCACAAAGGACACAAGTCCAGGAAGCTCAGAGGCTGAGGTAGATGGGCCCAGTTGTCTTAGAAAACTGGTTACTTACATGTCACCATTCCCAGCACTACTACCATGTGGGGTGCTGCCTGACCCATATCACTCTATAACAGCCTGCCATGTCAGTCCATTGGATATGGTCATGCATAATGTAGGTATCGTAGGCACATGAGAGTCAATGTATGATCTGGGTCTCATCACTGTGTGGCAATACGTTGGCTGTCAGGACCAAATTGGTAACAGCCAGAGGAGGCATGTACATACAGAAGTGCATGGGTCTGATTAAAACGATGAGTGATACCCTGCAGGTAACCAACTGTGGACATGATGAAACGTCTTGAAAGTCAATGATCGTAGTAGTATGACAGGGCCCATCCACTCAGAGTAGGCACACAGTGGTAGTGAGAACAATGCTGAGATCCAGTCATCTGAAAGGGAAATACAGTGCAATTTGTAATCCATACCCTTGCAAAACAGGTGTCCTATGCATTAAGGAGGAACTGAAAGTGTATTGAACCTTGATTGTCAACCGGATTACTCATGTCAATATCTAAGAGAGATCAGCAATAGTGATTCTCCATCTCATTGCAGAGGATGAACCCTCACTTCCTGGCCAGCACTCTCTCCCAGACCACAGTGATGATGCGGATAACAACCTGAAAACCATTGACAAGGACACCCCCCAAGAAATCCTGGACTCCATCGGGACACCATCTACGGACCTGGGGAGGGTCAAGAAGAGTGTCTCCACATTCCCCACCTAACAACCAACAGGTACCACCTGCCACCCCACCCAGAGCCCCGCACTCCGAGAACCCACAGATTACTTTCCAATGTACGGTGGTAGGAGTCCAGCAAGAGATGGTAGAGAAGGTGAGGGCGGGGATGGAGACTGTGGCAGCCACCCTAGAGGGAGTCCATGGGTGCCCTAGTCCCAATAGGGACAACACTGCAGCCATAGGAGGCACCTACTCTCCGCTCCATGTCCTCCAGCAGTCCCTGGCTGACATCAATGGCGTCATAATGGCGACATAAGGCGGAGGAATGAACAAGTGCCTTGCCAAAGTGGCACCAGCGAGGTGGCCAAGTAGCTGGGGGAAATAAGCAGGACTCACACTTTCCTGCCATGGCTGTCTACCACTGCGATGTTGCTTGTGTTTTGCAAAAGTGCCAGATCCATCTTGCTGCTGTGATGCCTTATGTGTTGGCACAGATGAAAGCTGCTGAAGGCACAGGATCCACATCTTCAGCCCATGATATGTGTGTGCCTCTCTCGGCTGCCGCACCTACAACACTTCCCTCACGGGAGACACCACATTCATCAGAGGAAGAAGATGTGGACTGCCTTTCTTTTTCACAAAAAAGTGTCTGGTAGCATTCATTGGTGTCACATACCCAGTTTCTGCTATGCATTGTGGTTATGAACATGCTTGTGAAAATCAGCTGCCACTGTCATCATATTGCTTACACCCTGTTCACCTTGACCATTTGTGGACTGTCAATGTGGCCTATCCTCCCTAATGACATTGTGGTCATCCTCCTCACTGAAGCACTACTCTCCTCCACATGTGCCATGACATGCTATCCCCATTGACTCTGGACATCCACTGGCACAAAAGATTTTTTGGGGTTGTTGTTCTATGAACTGTTCTGTGAGCCGCATAAGCATACGTAAAAAAAGGCACTTAGTACTACCTGTGTGTTGTCTGTTGGAGTCTGGACCAAGTTGACCATTGTGCAATCTGTGAGGCAAAGACACCTACTAATTGCCAAAGGGACAAGTGTTATTTGGAGTCAGGGACAATGATAGAGAGAGTAAAACATATTTGGTGAACCCTGTGTTGTTGTTGAATAGCAAGTGGTTACTCAAGGTTGCAAGCATGAAGTGCAACAGTTGTCATGTAGCCAGCGCTGGGATGCCTCTGGGTAACCACGCGCTTTACAAATGTTGCTTCATTCATTCAATGTTAACGGTGAATGGAGTCACACAACAAGTGCTGGGACTACCTATGGATACGAGTAAGTGAACTACATCAGGCTTACAAGTAAACATTGCAAGTGTGAGTGTGCATGGGGCAGCCATAAGTGTATAAGTCCAAAAACCTTCAATTTGGGTGAATGTTTTGACCACAACATACCTCCAAAGCATGTTGTATGATGTATCCACACCGAGAAATCGCACATGAATACATTTGTTATACTGTGTACTATTTCCATCATGATTGTCATGTGCACTGCTAAACAATGACTGTAGATAGATAATGTAAACCAACCGGACAGCTCCCTGTCCATAAGTAGATCACCTACTCACACATGTTGCCAAACACTGCTAGCAAAGATAAATGCATGTATATAACATTACCTGAGCACACATGCTAACTCCCACACAGTAAATCACGATGTAGACCTAGATGTAGCAAACAATGACACTTAATGTCAACTGAAGATATAAAATGACTAAAACAACCTAACCTACACTAGCTAACTAATCTAACCTAACCTACACTACCTTATCCTACATACTATCTAAAATTACCTTAATTTAACCTAGCTTACTCTAAACATTTAGAACGACATGATAAACATCAACCCACAACACACTTAACCCCTTCCATGCTCATGACGAGCTCAGCTCGTCATGCTGCGCAGTGCTCGTGTGCGCATGACGAGCTGAGCTCGTCATGAACCCGTCCGCTCAATGCAATGCCTCGCACAGGGCGAAAATCGGCCGCGCATGGAAGGGGTTAAGACACGTGTTCACACAAGGACAACAGAAACTACGCCTAAACATCAACTAGTTAGTACACAATGAATCCTAAACAATTATACATTTTTTGCCATTTTTTTCCATAACACATATATAACACATCAACCCCCTACCCCAAAAAACACAAAGTACCCCTACACACTAAAATTGTTCCCACCCCTTAAAAGTTGCTAAAACTACTACACCTACACTATGGCTACAATAACTAACCTAAACTTTGCTATAAAACCGTTAAGAACAAGATTAAAACTATGTACAGGGGGAAGAGCAGAAAGGCTCACTGTTGCTGGAATGTGGCTAGGGTCTTGCCAGTGCCTGCTTCACTTCCTGGAGCAGGCTAGTAGCCCGGTCCATCTTATGCCTAAGTAGTGCCACCGGTCCGACAGGTCCTTCTTTGTGTCTTGCTCAAATGAGCTAGCCTCTCCTGTGGGCCAAGGTGTAGGGACTGGAGGTTGTGAGGATATGCTGGTGGAGGTGCTGGGTACCAGTGCCTTTGAGGTACCTTGGCCTGCCCGAACATATTTTCCTTGGTTTGTCTTGTCCAATGTTGTTGGTCCCATAGGGAAGACTTTCCACTTGCCCAGAGCCTTCTCCTCCTCATGTTGCTTCCTCATCGCACTGTGAGCCTTAGCGGCTCGTCGAAAGCGGAAGTAGCGGTCTGTCTTGAGGTTGTGTTTTCTCATCTGCTCTGGGGTCATGTTGTCCGTTTAATCAAAAAGGAAAACTGCAAATCAGAGGGTGACTATGACCAGGATCAAACATCATAAAACAATTGTATTCTCACAACATCAAAGGCAGCAGCCCCTACAGCCTAAATCCATCTTGCAGCTTAGAGTGAGCACACACAGACCTATTATCTGTCATATAAGATGTACTAAGGCCTAAGTACAAAGGCATGGCAATTGTTGCACAATGTCAGTACATAGTATGCTTGGGACCCAGGGAATGGAACATATGTCTCCTTCACTGTACATTAGTGTGCCTTCTGCACCCTGCAATGGCCTTTATGCCTTAGGCATTCTCCACAGTGAGATGTGCAATGTCGGCAACATACATGTATTTTCTCACAACGTAGTGTAACTGATATGGCAAGGACCCATATCAGGACACATTGCTAACTATAATGAACACTTGGCAGGTATGACATGTAACAATGGACGCTAGATACACAGAGGCATATTAAACCTCTCCTATCTGAACTGTTGTAAGTCCATGGTGGACCATGCCACCGCTCATTACATGCTCCCAATGTCATAGCATGTGCAACTGACATGCATTTCGAGTTTTTAACATCCACAGCCGTGTTCAGATGTCTATCCACTACCACAAATTTTCACATAGTCTGTCACTGTGATCATGGCTCCCCTGTCAAGCCTCTATTATGTGGTCCATCCCCGATTGCCAATGTATTCTCCTTGACATTAGTCAGAGTCTCATACACATGCAACAATTAACATCCACTTTTCCTGACCTAGTAATAATTATACAAAAGTTTCTTTATGATGGAGATGCACATTGAATTTAACATTTCACACAGCATCTGACATCACACTCAATCCTTGCACTGCAAAATTAGCATTGACAAAGACACTCATTGGTGAAGTTGGGGTTTAAAACCATCCACTTCACCAACTGTGTATGATGGTGATCCACCTACAAGACATAGCATCATGAGACTGCTAGCCGAAATACCAACACTACGTCACTTTAGAACCACAGACCTACTATCAGTTAGGTTCCTGCCCAACGAACACGACAGTCACTCGGAGATAACTTTAAACATCAGGGAAACCGGAGGAAATAATCAAATTAATAGTGTAAAACACCAATTTGAATTATGGGATATATCACTTATGAAACCCATATTACAGCATTACCCAGTTCCTCTGGCAAACCCGGAACAAAGACAGAGCACTCGCACATCTGTATACTCGATTTTGCAGAATGCCCGAGGACCAACAGGTACAGATACCCAGCTTACACATCCAGCAATGGAAGAAAGTCAATAGCATTGGTTAGCATCAGCATTAAAAAGCCCAAAAACACAATGACCAATTAATCAAATAAAAAGTCCCTTAAAAGACGCTACGCTAAGCATCCTTTCCTGGAATATTGCGGGTGCAATATCTAAAATCATAGATAGTGCATTGTTAGACACCTGGGCTAAATATGACATCATACCTCTACAAGAGACCTGGCTGTCAGGTCCACTCCCATTGCCTGGTTACACGCTTCATCAGGTGGATGCCAAAAAAGTGTACCGATTTGGAAGGTCCAATGGAGGACTATTGGTTAACATGTCAAATGTCCTTATGGTGGAATCAGAGCACCATAACAAACTCAAACATACAGATAATCAAACTCAATTTTGGACAAGAGCATTGGACAAGGTCGATAATCCTGTTTAATATTTATGCCCATCCAAACGCCCAAGACAAATCTGCTACATTTAAACAATTAATATATGAGATAACTGAAGTAAAATGTAACACACCGACCTGAGATATAATGATAACAGACAATTTTAATACACATCTAATACACACACCAGACGACGATGACCAGCTAGCACCTGAAAATACAATCTGGTCAGTAAATCTACAAGCAAACCATCCTCAGAAGAAAGCCAATAAAGTTGGCAAAGAACTGGTCACCACCCTTGAACATTTCAGTTTGAGAGTAGTCAAAGGTAGAACGTGGGAGGACAATCCTCCAAACTACACATATTACGGACCAACGTCAGGATCAATATTTGACTATACCATTCTCTCTTTACCACTACTATAACAACTAAGAAAGTTTAAAATTAGATGTTCCATGGACAGAGAACACTCAATCCCGCAAATAGCAATCAATATAAACCCAGACAGACACCAATTAGCACCTGTAGTTAGTGGGGAAAGCAAAGAAACAAACCTAAAATGACTGAACTGGTCACATCGCTTATTTCTAAAATGAGCAGACAAAGCAAAACTGAATATGGAGGCCAGTAGAGCGTTATCACCTACTGCACTAAAAGCCTGGACTGAGTTTATGACACAGGTTGACAAATTCAACGCCCCGTACAACATCAAGCGGGTCCAAGAGATCTGCACGTTCGCTAACACACGAAACCAGAGAACTAAAGAAGGAGCTGAGAAGGGAGATGAGGAAGGGCAGAAGATCTGGAAAACAAATGGTTGCATGGGAAAAACTAAAACAATTGAAAGAAGGAATACACGAAACATCCCTGTGGCCAAATTGTGGGACCTTCCACTGTCATAATAAACTTCTGGACCCTCCCCTTCATGCACATACTGACTTCCAGCCATTTGGACACTATTTGGGAATTAATAATGCACACAGAAAAGGCCTGATGAGGTTTAACGACCGGCAGGGGGCGACTCCCCTCGTATCAAATATGGCAACACAAACAAGCCACCCTGGGTCAAAATTGTTACAGCGGAGTGCAGGGTAGTCCCTTTTATAGGACAAATTCCCTCACCCACCCGTAGGTGGCATGCTTCATCATCGGGAACCTCCTCGCACTGAAAAAATTGTCGCAGTGCGGGCTGCAACCCCCTCACTGTGAGGGAGGAGCTCAGGGATGTTTTATTTGTGATTGTAGGGAGGTATACTAAAACCTTCAAATGAGCCGGGCGTGGAGGGAGTGTGTGCAATTAGTGGAGGTGAAGATAAAACTAACTGCCTGTATGTTAAAGATAAACTTTAATGGACATCCAGGGGTCAGAATTAAAAGAAGTATGTAGGCCATGCAGGAAGATTCAACCTAGCATGGTCTCAATGTGGTCAATTGGTTGACATGTTTCAGCCTAAATGCCCTCCGCAGAGGTGACGTGGCTTTCTTCAGGACCAGATAAAAATGTGAAACAATGTGAGTTTGTGAATCTTGCACCATACCACGTCTGGTTGGTGGGATAAAAGGATACAGCCAACTATTAGGTTTGATGCATTAATTGTAAGAGTCTGCTGGTCAGCGTCGTACCTGTGAAGAGACAAGTGTTTAAAACAAAGATTTTATACACATTTCCACAAGCACTCCTTAATGTCGTGCCACAGATATATATTGTGTTATAAGTTTTTAATGTGGCTCGGGTGGAGCTTGCCTGACACCAAGATGGCCGCAGCCTGAGCAAGCTCCGGCGACCGCCCGTAATATCCTTCAAGAATCGACTGTATCCAGGCACAAAAAACACGCGATAAGCAGTGCTAAGGGTGTCGTTAAGTGGGGAGAGCTAATCCTGCCAGTCCAGTGGTCCAGCGAGGCCCAACGCCTGACGCCGTCAAAAGAAAATTGCGGCCTACCTGTGGGTGACTGAGGTGGGCTGCACAGAGCTTGCGTCGCAACCACTTCACTGGACCTGGTTCCCATAACAGTGCCCCGACGTGCGTGTAAGAAGACACGGGGTGCCGGGCCCCGGAGTACTACGCTGTGATAAGGTGTAGTGTTGCCGCGGCTGGGGACTGCATGGACCGGGGGCTCCCGGGGCCGATGCACATGATTGCTACTGTGCACTGGAGCACAACAAGAAGCTGGCCCAGGCAGTGACAGACTTCAGCCCTGCGGGCAGATTGTGAGGAACGTTGGACATGAGCTCCTGCCCAGATGGAACAACGGACCCCCCCCCGGTCTCCAACAGTCTGACCAGCCGTGCATCGGTGCAGGCGGGCTGATTCTGTAGCGGGCCCGGACCCCCCCCTGTGCGGCGCGATGAGGCTCGAGTGGAGATCGGGCCACTTAGGAGTGTGGACCTCTAAAGACCAGGCAAGTGGAGCAGAGGGCAGCAGCAGCGCCTACAAACAAAGACGTGTGAGGGGCCTACTGTAGGGTGTGCCATAGTTAAGGCCTTGGGCTGGGTATCTTGTAAAGCGGGCGGGACCCTCAGTATAACAGAAGCATACCTCAGTGGTGAGGCACAGGCAAAGCCGGGTAACCTGCGGCTGTATGATAGCGGTTGAAACTGCCACCATTGGACAGATCACACAATCAGGCTACTACAGTGTGTCCAACGCTCGATTGAAATAACACTATGGGGAAGGTCCACAAGTCACAGCCTAAGATTCACTTCGACCAACGTAAGTCGGCCAGAACCAGAGAAGAGGACCTAGCCACTATGCCTGCGGAACAAGGGAGTGATACCGTCGAATCAGGGGACGATATACGCCACATCCTAGCAGCTATGCAGCAGAGACTGGCCTCAATCAACGGTGAGATAGACTCCCTGTCATACCAACTGGATCGTATATCAGAGCGCGTGGATAAACATGCCGAAAGGCTAGACATGGCAGAGCGCAGGATATCAGAGGCTGAAGACGCGCAAGTTGAGACGGGGACTGCTCAGAAACAAATGGGTAAACTAATGTCTGCGCGACAAAGCTGAGGACTTGGATGCGTGCTCTAGGCGCAACAGTGTGCGTATTTTGGGCCTACCGGAAACCACTGTGACTGGGAACATGGAGCTATTCACAGAGCAACTCCTGGTGACTTTATTGGGATGATAAACATTCTCGTCGGTGTTTATCGTGGAGCGCGCTCATCGCTCGCTAGGCCCAAAACCACCTCCCGGTGCGCCCCCTTTCCCCCTGATTGCGAGAATACTAAACTACAGGGACAGGGATGCTGCATTAAGATGCGCCAGAGAGTTAAAAGTGCTCAAATACGAGAGGTCAGAACTGGCTCTCTTCCCGGACTTCACCCCGCAGGTGCAGGAAGCGTGCAAGCAATTTGGGCACATGAAACGCAAACTAAGAAAGCTTCAGCTTGAATATGCAATGCTCTACCTGGTGAGGCTCAGGGTGAACTTCGAAGGCAGGACAAAAATATACAGTGACACCAAACAGCTGCAGCAGGATATTAAAAAGCACAGCAAACCTGCACAGGAGCCCGCAGCGGCAGGTAAAGTCGCGCAGGAGGCGGCTGGGCAACAGGTCTGATAAAAGCCAAGTACCTTAACCCACTAAGCAACGGACATGTTACAAGCAGGCACAATAATTATAACAGACACTCACTCACACAGATGCCCGCTCAATTTATGGTTGATGTGCCGTACGCACTCCTTAATGACTGATAAAATGAATAAGTACTGCATTTTATATATCGTTCTGGAAACCACTTGCCTGGACAGAACTTCACTGTATGGTCGGTCATAGGCCATCAGATAACATCGTTAGTCCGGTAACCACCGCCCCGAGTGTATCACACATTGGGTAGTGCTCCTTTGGTAGTTTTTTTGGGGGGGGGATGTTCTTGAAGGGAGGGGGGTTAATTTTGATGTCACATGTGAGCCATGTCGTATTGTTTAGGATATGGCATGGGAGGGTGGAGTTATTTTAGTTCAGCAGTCAACAAGCAGCACTTGTCTTATCTCAAAGATCTGTGCGTGACAGGTTACTCAATCACACACTACAACTATCAGGCATCACTATATACATGAAAACTGTACTCACTATGCAGGCTGCTAATGCCAAAATTCACATAAAATTCATGTCTTGGAACGTGAGGCGCCTCAACGACTACAGAACAATTCGCAAGGTAATGGCCTATTTGCATAGACATAATGCAGATGTGGCCATACTCCAGGAAACTCACTTGGCCCCACGCACCGGGCTGTTGACCCCTAAAAGAACGAAGGGTGTATGTGTGACAGCCGGATTCTCTTCCCATGCTAGAGGGGTACTGATTTGGGTGCGCAGAAACTCAGGGCTGCAACTACAAGAGGTGGAGGTAGATACGGGGGGTAGATATTTGTTAGCAGATGTCGCAAAGACAGTTTTAATGTGTTGCTGGTAGGTGTGTACAGGCCGAATCAATATGACCCGCAATTTTATCATGTGCTCCACGACAAGATAATGAGGCACTCACATATCGCAATACACTGGGAGGGTGACTTTAATTGTATACAGAATCCAGATCTAGACAGATCGAAAGGTGCCCCCAGACGGCCGTCACTAGCTGCTGGAGCTATAGCCAGTATTGCAGAGGCGGAGGGACTCTCAGACGTCTGGCGGCACTGTTCTCCTCTGGGCAGAGAATATACACACTATTCCTCGGTGCACAATACGCACACTAGAATAGATTATTGGTTTGCATCATGTGAGCTGCTCCCCTTTATAGGGGACTGCGTACACCTGGCACGCATGCTATCAGATCACTCACAGGTCATGATAAGTATATCACTCAGTAACATGTACTGTAGAGAGCACACATGGTGATTCCCACAGTACTCGTTGCTAGACCCTGTCTTTCGGAATAAACTGGGTAAGGCAATTGACTTATTCTTTGCCAAAAACCTGGGTAGTTTACCTACTATGTGCACTATATGGGAGACATTTAAAATCTATATCAGGGGTATGGCGATCTCTAAGCACGCGGGAGTCCTAAAATCAATCCGAACACAACTTCAGAAAGTAGAGACTACCCTTAAAACATTAGAGAGGCGAGTGGGGATCCTCAGCTACTTTCACAAATAAGGACGCAAATAGACTAATTTAATGAGCTGGCAGACGCTAAAGTTAAACACTTAGGGAAATATGCCTTCAGATGGGTGTATGCTGAGGGTGATAGGCCCAGTGCTACGCTGGCAGCGCTAATAAGACCCACCAGGAATGACAGTGATATCTCACAAATACATACTGAAATGGAGAATTGGTAAGCAGCACGCCCAAGATAGCAGAGGCCTTTAGTAACTACTACACTAAGTTATACACTTCGCGGGAGTCTACAGCATCAGAGTCGGATGAAGAGTATCTTGCTCATATCGCAATGAAATGGCTGGAAAACACAGATAGAGAGAGGCTTATGGCCCCTCTCCATCCAACTGAAATTTTGGCAGCATAGAAGGATATGCCCAATGAGAAGGCACCAGGGTTGGATGGCCTAACGGTGGCCTTTTACAAAGCATATCAGGATAGACTCATCCCACACCTACTAAATCTCTTTGAAGAGATGGCAAAGGAGGAGATAATGCCACCATCAATGAGTGAGGCCACACTGATTACTCTATTAAAACCAGAGAAACAACCAGACCAATGTTCCTCCTACAGACCTCTATCCCTACACAACACAGATGCTAAACTGTTTGCCAAGATTTTTGCGAACAGGCTGGCGCCCTTATTACTGAAAGTGGTAGGTCTAGAGCAGACATGGTTTGTGCCGGGGCGTTCTATAACATGTAATTTGAGAACCCTTTTTGGTACCATAGCGAGAATCGACCCGAATGTGAAAGCTGCTGCCCTATTTATAGATATTGAGAAGGCATTCGACTCAGTGGTGTGGCGGTTCCTGTATGTAGTTCTAAGAACTTAGAAATTAGTGGAGGTTCAATATGCTAAACCTTTGGCACGCGTGTGGGTTAATGGCACATTATCACAACCATTAGCCATTACCAGAGGCACGAGACAGGGTTGCCCCCTTTGCCCCTTTTGTATGCCCTCGTGGCGGAACCCCTGGCATGTGCTATGCGCGAGCACCACCCGCATAGAGGTATGCGGTCCCCGCATTATAACCTGGTCATCGCTGCGTACGCAGATGACACATTGCTCTATATATGTAATCCCGAGCACAATCTTAAACCCATGTTACAGGAGGTTGAGCGATTTGGACAACACTCAGGCTTACTTATTAATTGGCATAAATCGACAATATTTGCTCTTACAACAGTAACTAACCCCGTCTATACCGAGTACCCTATTAAATGACCTTCAACCCAGTAATGTTATATGGGGTTATATGGCCCTAAGACACATTGTCGACATTGCTAAGTTAGCATGAGTTTTGCTTGCCCCATGCTGCTGCTTTTGCGCACGCCTCTGCTAAGCGTTTGTTTTCGCGACACTTTGCCTCTGCCCTGTACATGATAACAGATTGTTTTTCACGTTCTCAGCCTTCCCTTCACTTCTGTCTGAACATAATGTGCAAGGTCGGTCAACAATGTCTCTTGTTATTCTGTTCTGGTCAGTCCCTATTACCTAGACAAAACATGAAACCAACAGCTGCAATGCGGAAGAATTGTGCTTTGATATAACGTTGTTGCATGTTTTTGAAACACTCTCAAAGAAAGCCGTTCCATGGAGCTGAGCGCTGCTGTTCCTATGATGTAAACCCTTGGGTTTAGGCTTTCAGGTAGGGGTCTGCTAATAACGCCTACAGATCTTCTGTTATATAAAATAACTTCTTACTGCCTTGGAGAGGGTGATTAGGCCCAGTTATTTAGCCTTTTTCACAGTCTTTATAAAATGACGACTCCTTTTATATTCTATGGTATTGTAACAATGCTAATGATTCTTGCTTTATGCATGTTGCTGCTAGTTGTGGTTCGCATACTGTATCATGGATCACTATAGTCAAATTAAACATTTTGAACTTATTTAGTGATTCTGATTGTTTTTATTATGGACAAGTACGCGAGAGCGAAAGATTGTCTTGTTCCCGCGACTCTGAGGTGAGTCGAAGTGCTCGTGTTCTGGGCTGTCTAAACATTCGTAGCTTCTTGATATTTGTAGAAGACCGAATGAGACACTATTGCTAGTCGGTTGGGATTTTGGGTACTAAGTAAGCCTGGGCGGTGAACTACGCTACGCTCGCGGAGCTTGCAAAGTTGCGGTAACTTCGCGATTCGCATAGAGCGCGAAGTTACCGTGCACTACGCAATTTGCGGCGTAGCGTAGCTGTTTTTCTTCTTCGTGCGCTCAGTATACGTTCTCGCGCGCGCGGTAACGACCTACCGTGATTCTGCGTTCGCCGACGCGACTTCCTATCCGTTCGCGGGCGCCACGAGATTTGGAATCCGGCCGCACGATCCCGCGAGAGTGTGCGAACGCGAACACGTCATTCGGACGCGCGATCTGACTTCCGGCGGCAGTGTTGGTAAGATCGCGATCCCGAACACGAAGAAACTACAATCTGGCGAAGAATATATCTCGAGCATCATAAAACCTTCTCGAAAATGATGAATTAGTTCATTTTGCACAAAAAACTCCTCAGGTTGTCATTTAGAGATGTAGTTTGGTGAGCAAGGAGTCCTTTTTCTTTTTTTCCAAGAGGAAGGAAGTGCCCCTGATTCTCAAACTTCCTGTTCCTGTCCAGCAGGCTCCTCCCAGTGTTTTGTCCATGTGCTGTTCACTTTCATTTGGATTTGGAGCTGGAAGGATCACTTTTTGTGTCTGTCTGCTGCATCATATCATTGGATTGGATTTGAGGACTCTTGGATTTGAGATTTTACAAGTAAGTTGGAGAATTGGTGTACTTGTTTGTTTGATTGGGGCTTGTTTGTACCTACATTTTTTTGGGGGATTTCCATTTTTTTTTAAATGTATTGTTGTGGCCTGTAGTTTCGGCAGGGGCCTAGTTGTTTTTCTTTGATTGGAATTTCAGCCAGTAGGCCCAGACTAGAGCCAGAGGTACCCATGGGTGCATGTTTCTGTGGTGTCTGTTGAATTTAAAGTTTAAACATCATGTAGGCCGGGCATCCATGGATGGCATTGTTTTGAATTGGTAAAAGTGGTTTTTGGGGCGTATTTTATTTTTTGGGGTGTTTGTTAAATAAATAGGCCTTTTCAGCAGTAGGTAACCCTGGGCGTTCAGCTCGCGGACTTTGGGCAAGTCCGCACTGCGCGACAACGCGGACTTACACTTTTTATCTTCTTCACGCGCTCAATGTACGTTTTCGCGCGCGCGATAACGACAATTTGTGACGATCGCGATGCCGAACACGCAGAATTTACAATCTGGCGAACAATATCTCTCGAGCATCATTAAATCTTCTCGAAAATGTTGATTTAGTTCATTTTGCACAAAAAACTCCTCAGGTTGTCATTTAGATGTAGTTTGGTGATCAAGGAGTCATTTTTTTTTTGTTTTACAATTTTTTCCAAGAGGTAGCAAGTTTCTCAGAGTCTCCAACTGCCTGGTCCTGTCCTTTGTCTTCACTTTTTTGTTATTTTGGGTGGCCTGGCCATGTGGGTGGCGGCCATTTTGTAAAGCCAGGCATTGTGCTTTTGCCATAGGCCTGCATTGTCTGTCTTGTGTTCCTTTTCTTGTTGTTCTGGGTGGCCTGTCCATGTGTTGGCGGCCATTTTGTGTGAACAGCCACTGTGCTTTTGCCATAGGCCTCCAAGCTTGCGGCCTAGTGTGCCAGTAGGCCCGGAGGTAGTCATCCTCATGGGTGCATAAAAACTGTTTCTGTGTTGTCTGTTGAATTGTAACATAATTTAGGCCATGGATGGCATTGGATTGATTTGCAAAATGTGGCTTTTGGGGCGTATTTTATTTTTTTGGGTGTTTGTTAAATAAATATGCCTTTTCAGCCAGTAAGTAACCCTGGGCGTTCAGCTCGCGGACTTTGGGCAAGTCCGCACTGCGCGACAACGCGGACTTACACTTTTTATCTTCTTCGCGCGCTCAATGTACGTTTTCGCGCGCGCGATAACGACATTTTGTGACGATCGCGATGCTGAACACGCAGAATTTACAATCTGGCGAACAATATCTCTCGAGCATCATTAAACCTTCTCGAAAATGTTGATTTAGTTCATTTTGCACAAAAAACTCCTCAGGTTGTCATTTAGATGTAGTTTGGTGAGCAAGGAGTCATTTTTTTTTGTTTTACAATTTTTTCCAAGAGGTAGCAAGTTGCCCAGAGTCTCCAACTGCCTGGTCCTGTCCTTTGTCTTCACTTTTTGTTATTTTTGGTGGCCTGGCCATGTGGGCGGCGGCCATTTTGTTAAACCAGCCACTGTGCTTTTGCCATAGGCCTCCAAGCTTGCGGCCCAGTATGCCAGTAGGCCCAGAGGTAGTCACCATGGGTGCATAAAACTGTTTCTGTGTAGTCTGTGGAATTTTGGCATCATTTAGGCCATGGATGGCATTGAATTGATTCAATTGAATTGCGAAATGTGGTTTTTTTTGGAGGGTCTGACTATTTCACTTTTTTGGTGTGTTAAATAAATGCCTTTTTTGCGTGTGTACTGTGTAATTATAATTGTGTTGTTGTAGTGGTTGTCTAACTTTCCAAAGTGTTTTTAGCCATGTGGATTTTAGTTTTTGCATTAAAGCTGTGTGTATTTTATAAGGCATCCTTTGTCTGCCCATATATAGGCCTGCTTGAGTTCATTGTTTGCCGTGCCTTGTTCCTGTGAGTCACCATGTTTCTGGGGGCCATTTTGTTGTGGTAGTTATTAGTGTGCTGTTTTTGCCACATAGGCCTGCGTGTCTTTCCATTTTTCCTCTTGTCTTACTGCTTCCAAATCCATCCCCATTGCCAGCTGCAGCTCCCTGATGCTGCTATATAATACATCCCACGTGATGCACAAATTTAGGCCAAACATGCTCCAGTACATTTTAGTTTTTGTTCTTTACTATTCTTATTCTTCCAGAGTGTACACTAGCACTACACAGTAGCCAGGAAAGCCCTGGCCTTGTTGTCAACGTCTCATAAATGGCTACACTGTGTGTTGTTGTTGACAGAGTTTCTGAAATTTAATAATTGAGGCCACCACACACTAAGTTCTATATTCTATTTGTTTGATTTGTGCTATGTTTGACTGATGTTCTGGCTTTTTTGCTTTTAGGTGCACAAAGACTGAGGAGGAGGTGTGTCTCTCATCATTGCCTGTTGCACTTCCAGACAGACATCCTGCTGCTGTACACACAACGTGACGTGTGACCTGTCCAGACATCTCTGCAACTGAGTGCTGCTGACATCTGAAGAAGATGGGCCCAAAGAAAGCAGGTACCAGGTCCTCCAGTACCAAGAAAGTTGCTATTGAGAAGAAGAAGGAACAGAAGAAGCAAGTGACACTGAAGTCTGGTGTGCCGGCCAATACCTTTTTGGGAGAAAAAAAATTGCGCCTGCAGCAGCGGTGTCCGGGGGCAAGCTGGGGGCAGCACCTCCGCATCAGTGGACCCAACCCACCAACCCAGGCCCAAGCACATGAGTGGGGAAGAGGTAGCCAGCCTAATGGTGGAAAGCAGTGATGCTGAGCCGGAGATAAACTTATCGCTATCTCAAAGTAGTACCCAATCAACGCAGGAGGAAACACAGCAGATAAGTGGTCAACAACAACAGCCGCAACCACCGCCCGCAATAGTAGTTGTTGTTCCTCCTGAAGTAGGGGCAGTTCAGGAAATTGAGCCTCATGCAGAGGTAGAAGAAGAAGCCACTCATTCAGAAGATCCATTGTCTTCCAAATCCCCAGCAAGGAAAAGGAGGGGTAGTCCATCAAGTTCTTCGCCAAGCCCCCTTCTGATGATCTAGATGCCACTTGGAAGCCACAAACTGAGTCTGAGAGGGAGCCACGTTCCAAGACCAAGCTAGGGAAAAGGAAGGTTCCAGAAAGCCTTACACTTATGGAGGTCGATGTAGAACAGCAAGATGATGATGATGATGACGACGAGCCAGTCATCACGAACATCACTCCCGGCCCCGAGGAGATGGAGACCAACATTCTTACTCTATCCAAAATCGCTGCGAGGGATGTAGCACGCATACCTCCACAGGTAACACCAACACGACCTACAGCTTCCATATTTGCATTAGCAAAGGCCCGGCAGCGACCTACATCCAGCACAACCACCACCTCTGTAGGAGTAGGTAGTGGTACAGCAGCACAGAGTCAAATTCAACACACACCCTACAGATCATCCGGCATTGGAAGTGGCACCTCCAGCAGGAGGCCAAAGTTAAGCTCCCCAGTTTGGGACTTCTTTACGGTTAGCGAAAAGGAGGAGAACATTGCTATATGCTCCATTTGTAATACCTCTGTTAGTCGTGGTAAGCTTGGTACAAACTATGGTACCGGAGGCCAAATGACCCATCTGAAAAAACACCACTTGATCAGCTGGGAGGACCACCTTCGCGACAGAAAAAAAACTGCAACCATTGGTGTTGGTGGGGATAAAGGAGTAGAAGAAGAAGATCCGATCACGGTGGAAGAGGAAGGACAGGGAGACATTCTCTCTGGTAGTGGTACACAAGGTGTCCCTGACCCCAGCAGTGCAGTCTTAACGTTGCACACATCTTCAGCAACATCTCAGTGGCACAAGAGTAAGAGTCAGCCGGAGACACCAAGAAGTACCAGGTCCACACTACCAAAAAGTGCGTTGAGCCTAAGAGAAAGGAAAACCATGCAGCCTACCATTATCAGCATGTTTGGGGGTGAGGGGCAGTACGAACGCAACCACCCAATAGCACGTTTGTACAATGCGAAGCTGGCTAAAATGTTAGCACTGGACCTTCTCCCTTTTTCTTTTGTTGAAGGGTTGGGTTTTGTGGAATTTGTGTCAACCATCTGCCCAAAATGGCATGTTCCCAGCCGCTACTATTTTGCCAGAGTTGCAGTTCCAGCACTACATCACGACGTGCTGGAATTGCTAGGAAAGGCCTTGAAGCAGAGTGCTGTTCACAGTATCCACCTGACTACAGACATGTGGACCAGTTGCCAAGCCACAGATTACATGTGCATCACTGCACACTGGATCAGCTTTGTGGGTGTTAGAGAACAGCTATCTGCTGGTGTTGATACTGCAGAGATTTTTCATGCCACTCGCAAACATGCAACTGTAGCCATGTTTGCCATGGAGAAATCTCATACTGCTGCAAACATTTTGGAAGAGTTTAACACCAAGGTCTTTGAGTGGCTGCGCCCAAGAGGGCTTACGATTGGTTTTGTTGCCACGGACAACGGCAGTAATGTAGTTTTGGCCATGCGCAATGGTGGCTATTTCAGGGTCCCGTGTTTGGCACACTGCATTAACATTGTTGTTCAAGACTTTTTGAAAAATGAATCAAAAGTCAGCAACTTACTGGTCACCTGCAGAAGAATATGCACACATTTCAGCCATTCTTTTAAAGCCCGGAAGCAGCTGAGGGTCATTCAACGTGAGCATAAACAGCCAGTCAAAGCGCTCATCCAGGAGGTGCCAACACGTTGGAACTCAACTTATTACATGCTTGATCGTCTGTTTGAACTGTACATACCACTCAATGCTTATGTCATGCAAAGATTAGGGGAACCTACTGTGAGAGGCATGACCGTTGAGATGGCTCAATGGGACCTCATTAAATGCCTGACTGAGATGCTACTTCCTTTTGAGATCTTCACACGTGAAGTCAGCAGGGAGGACTGTACTATGGGCCAAGCTATCCCATTGTTGCACATGCTAGAGCAACAGCTGAAGGATGTGTCTGAAACGTACGCAGGTGTGGATGACAAACAAGACGCATATCATTTGGCGGAGACCTTAGCCGCTCGCTTATCGGAAAATACAAGGATTAAAAATAAAATTTTGTCACAACCACATTACATTAGTGCCACAATTTTGGATCCACGGTACAAAGTATTTCTGAACAGCAAGGCAGTAATTCCTTTTCGGAAGTGGATGTTGCCAACTACAAAACTTTGATAGCTAAGGAAGCAACTATTTTCGAAAGCGAACGGCTGTTAATTACAGGCCCCCCACCCCAGGCCATAACCAGTACTACAGGGCATCCAGAGTCAAGTTCTACTTCGGAGCCTGAGGGCAGTGCATTTGCCTCCCAGCAGTCACCTACACCAACAATAACATCAAGAACAGGATCATCCACAGCACAATGTGCAACTGATTGGTTTCTACAGCAGGGGTATGGTAAGTCCAGTGCTGATGCAAAGGCAAAACCGGCCGAGCACATCCGAGCACCCCTTAACATTGAGCGGATGGTCCAGGCCTATCTGGATGACCCAACAGAGGTCTTCATGGATGGAAACCCATTGGTGTATTGGTATGGGAAAAGAAGCCAATGGACAGTGCTCAGCAGGCTGGCGATAAAGTATCTCGCTTCACCTGTCGCAAGTGTCTCTTCTGAGCGTGTTTTCAGTGCTGCTGGTGCCATTGTAACTTCGAAAAGGACCAGTCTCTCGGCCCAAAGCGTGGAGAGGTTAACCATGATCAAAATGAATCAGCACTTTATACCACCGGATTACAAAATACGTGAATCACAGCAGGAAGAGGAGAGCGACTTGGATGACGTAAATAGTGCGTTACAGGACCTACTTCTGTCCGAACCACCAGAGTTTGAGGACGAGCTCCTCTTCCCTGACAACTAGGCTTTCAAATTGTTGCTTTCTTCCTTCCTTTATGTGTCTGTGTATCTGTCTTTCTGGTTCAAATCAAATCACAACAAAACCATCACCACCGTCTTCTTTTTATTTCCCTATTGGAGTTGCACGTCTGTGCATTTAACTGTCCACTCTTCAGAGTCCTGCTTCATCTTCCTGTCTCGCACAAGTACATTTCCATCAAGCCAGACATTAGTACAAGAAATGTTGCCTTTACCAGTCCCGCCTCCATTAGAAGTGAAACGTGACTACTATTTTTTAGCAAATGCTACTGCCAGTGTCTACTCTACTACTACCACCACAACCATGGCATCTTCTACATTCTCTATGGAAACCATGCAGCCATCGCTGTGCCGAACGTAGTCATCATCAATCACAGGTAAGATAAGTTTGGTGGGAGGTAGAATACTAGTAGGACAAATAACTCAGTGAGGGGTACCGCATCTATCTGTTTGTTATACATCATCGGCAGATTATTTAAATCAAACACTGGCTGCGGCCCTGCAGCAGCAAGGAAACCAATGTGACGTTAATTCGTAAAACAGTAACCCCCCACAAAACATTAACATTGTATGTTTAAGTATAAATATAATTTATTACCCTAACAAAAATAAACTATCCCACACCTGACCCACCCCTCTCCCTAACCCCAACCAATGTCCAAAACGAAAAAAGTCCAAAGAATGTCCCGAAACCCCAACGCCCAATTCCCACCCACCAAAACAAGGAATAAAAAGGGGCAAAGCAACAGGGTCCTCGATGTTATAATCGGCGGGCTTTGAGGTGTTTGTCCACCAGGATTTTCACCCGCTCCTCCATTTGCTCCTCTTGCCGTGCCATCCGGAGGAGAGATCTTCCTGCGGAATGCCCTGCAGTGGCATCCACAATGGGGGACAGCAGTGCTGGCTGCTAATGAATTGCGGCGGGTGGCTATCAGACCGCGGCGCCGTACCGCTGGAGTTGGGGCCTGGCTGGGGCCCGGGGCATCGGACGAGGCTGCAGCTGCTGCCGCCTCCTCCTCCTCCTCCGCCTGAGCCACCAGCCGCCGGTACTCCCGGCATATGGCCTCCAGTTTCCGGCGCCGGGCCCTGACTGCCAACTCCTTCCGCGATGGTTTGTCTTGGGAAAAGAAAGAAAAAAAATATTGTTGTAACCAGTACTCTTACCTAAACAGTAACACAAAATTAATTCAACACATAATGGCACAGTAGCACTAGCAAGAAGCACAGTACATAACATTTGTGGTAATAATCTATCTATCCTCCCACTTCCTCGGCCTCTAACATTTGTGGGAGTTTCAGGCATTATACTAGCACTATGGACTCCAACCAGTACACAGTACACCAGTGTTCTTCTTATCTCTAGTTTAGCGAAATGACATAACCTGGTTGTAGCCGGCATTGCCAGCTCGGTCATCTATGCTTGAACCCAAGACAAACATACGAGTCATGACGCAGAGTCACATTAGTTTGATTTACTACTGTTTGCAGGTGGGGAAGCTCGTATTTTTCTATTACGGGTGGCACTGGCCATACTCTCTCTGTTACATGGAGGGCAATTGCTCAATTTCACAGTGCCTTGGCTACTACAAAAAGGCAGATTATATATCTGATCCAATGATCGTTGCTTTTATATGGGACAACGACATAAGGTCAGTAGCGGTCGGTGGTGGGACTCGGGGAGTTTGGCCGGGCGGTGACGTGGGTAGGGGCAGGATGGGGGTAGTAAACTATGGATTACGGCCAATTACAGGTAAGTAAACATATAAATAAATGAAACTAATTTTGTTGCGCACACTGCATCGCATTTGGCGGTGCAGTGCGCACAATGAAATTCACTTTATTTATTTGTATGTTACAGTAAAGTTACCTGTATTTGCCCGCGTAATACATTGTTTACTACTACCCCCACCCTGCCCCTCCCCACATCGGCTTTGGTACGCTGGCGCGGTTTCTTTAACATTCCCTAAAACTGTGCATCCCGTGACAGTCTCCACCTATGCTGTCTATGATGAATACATACAGGCATCCATCCATTCTAAGTAAATGTCAATCATTCTTCTTAATCTCTCCACAAACGTTACTTTGTTTCACCAACAACAACGCATGCGTCCACTCACTCCGTTGCTTGCCTTGGCTTTGAGTTTCACCCAAACACCGCTGATGATTCTTGCTATCCACAGTATCCACCCATACTGTGTCTTCCACCCAGAGCAGGCATCCATTCTTCTTTCACCTCCCACCCATCCTTCAACAACACATGCATCTGATTCCTATCAGCCACCTATCCATGCTTCCAACGTATCCTTCTCTGCCAGTCGTCATATTAAATCTCGCCCGCCCTTCCTCCTTCCACCCTTCTTTCCCTTTTTGTTCAACACATCCATCAAGGTCATCTGATCTGACTTTTAGTCTCCTCCATAAAACTTTCACAGCTGAGTTGGAGTCAGATATAAGAGGCCATTGGTTAATGAAGTCACGCTGGTAATGCTATTGCTACTGCATTGCTCATGCTAAGTAAAGGGTGTCTTCTTTATTAACCGTTGTATAATGTTCACTACAACTTCATACCTAATAAGTCTCAACAACAGTACAGTGAGTGAAGTCCACTCACACACCCTTCCAGCTAGTGCAATGTCAATAAGTCATGAATATAACTTACCACCGCCCGCCACTGCTGCTGGCTCACCCCCTGTATCTCCTGCAGGTGCTGCATCTCCTGCCCCCTCCGGAATGGCCGCAACGCCATCGCCGCTGGCCCCACCGGCACTGGTGGTCGGTAGTACGCCTAGAAAAAACATGACACATTTTTAGATGCCTGTACACCTCCCCCTATTTATTCTTTTTCACTAGCAAGATTGAAAAAAAAGTTAATACATACATATTATTATTATAAATCACATTCAATAGTCCAAATCGGGTACTAGAGTACAGTCAGTAGACAGACACTAGTAGTGTTATTATGGTCCCTAGGGTCATTATTATACTATACTCTACTCTTTGCAAAGTTAGCCTGAGCCATGCAACCATTTTTCGCTTCATGTCTTTTGCGCATGTTACCTCGCAGCTTGTTGTGCAGTAACAGTAAGACGCCTTTTTGAGCCCACATGAGCACATACAGCTACTGTCTGAGCGTTGCGTACAAGAGGTCGAAAAACAAGCCACTTTGTTATGGAGTTCCGTTAGTCCGTATTACTTAGCCATAGGTAACATGTTACAGTTTTTTGGCAGGACTGACAAATGCTTGCATTAACACGCACCATTTTTCTCAGGCAGAGGATTCCCTTCTACGAACCAGAGATTTGCAGAGCTTATGAATGATGCATGTAACCAGTAATTCTACGTTCTACGGTGAGGAGTCGCCCAGAATTCACACAGATCTTTTGTCTTATATCATCATGCACTTGTTGCAACAATTTTTATTGTTTTAATCTTATGCATTTTGCTGTTGGAGCTGGCTGGAGTACACTGAATTTTATAGAACAACAACATACAGAGGTTGTTATTTGAAAATAAACCTTTTGAACTTACACATAGACTCTGTGGTATTTGGTGTGGTGGTGGTGGTGGACTTACACGAGTGAGTGAGCGAAAGTGTGTTATGTTCTGGGTTGTGGAATCATAATCATTGGGTATCTTCGGGTGGGGGTTCGGGGACCTAATGAGACACTAGCTAGTCGTTCAGGGGATTGTGGGTTCACTTCTGACTGAGGTGTGAGGAACGTCCAAGTTCCAAACTCGCATCACCAACATCCTATTTCATTGTGCATAGTTCTGCATGGGGCTGTGCAGAATCCAAGTAGTATGTACTATATCCTATCAAAAATAGTCAAATATCTGGTTGTGCATTTTGTTTGTGGTAATTGTCAAAGCCTCAAGATTAAGAAGCCTAGAAGAGGACAACCGAAAGGACTGGACTCAGTGGCTAGAGCTATTAGTATTGGTCAATCTGAGTTTTATTCAAAACCGTACAATAAAGAGTGGCAATGCAAACTGGGCAAGCTTAGCGACAGACTAATAGTAGTAGTACAGAGTACAGACATTCATAGCAGAGGCAGTTACAACTTAGAGGCAGGGATAACCAGAATTTAGAAACAGATAGTCAAGTCAAGATCAAAGAATCTTTTGTAAAAAATATAATTAGGGAGTGGAGCCAGAATTAATAGTTCTGAAAAAATAAGGTCCAGTAAAAGTTAGGGCAATATAATTGTTAATATAACCACTGGAGGACTTACTGGGACCAGCAGCAGGGCCCTCGGTAGAGGAGCGGTCCTCTGGTGGTTGTCCCGCCGACTCGGACCCCGTCTTCTTGCCCCTGGGTGCTGCAGATCAGTGATCATGTAAGATATAATAAAGAAAAAGAAAGACACAAACATTAATGATTGCTGTGAAACAAATAAATTATCTAAAAAAAACGCTCAAAAACGTTTTAGGAAACAAAAATTGCAATAAAATTGACCTATCTAATCCGATCGACTACTGGCTTGCGGGATTCACGGACAGTCTACTTATTTGGGAACACTAATTCAGTGTTCCATTCTGATTGATTCAAATAAAATCCAGAACACTAACTAAGCCTAAGTACCACCTGACCTAGCCCACCTATTCCAGGCGGGCCAATTGTTCATTAAGCCTGCATTTCCATTTTTTTTTCCATCAAAAATGCATAGATGAGAAGGAGGACACATGCATAAAGTCAGTGCATAATGCATACACCAAATTGTTGGTTGGTTGCGTCTGATGTTCTGCAGCTGACTGACACTGCTAAGCTAAGCTTACCAGTACCACTCACTAAACAAACTACAAAAGGTTCTACTAAGGACTGGGGTAAGCAGCACTCAGTGACAGAGGATGCGTCACGCAGACCGCTCAAAAATTATCAACTAATAGTAACTAAACCTAGTATCAAATCCATCCACCACTATTTGACAGGAGGACAAAGGAAGGACTACAGTCTCTCTAGCAATAGCATTACCTAACTGAAGTTCTCTAAAGTAAACTCTTACATAATAATGACAAGCGAGCGCAAAGTTGCAAAAAAGTAAGAGTACCGCCCAGCACCTGTGTCCTACAATCACAGAAGATTTTGAAACGTAATTTACCTGCAATGTATCAGCATTATTCTTGTTATTTGTAAAAAATGTATACACAAATCACAATACTTATACTACTATATATATTGGCTACTCACCAAGCCCCACGACCTCGACACCTAGCAGGTCCAACAGGTCCTGCTCCCGGTCAAGAATGTCTGACCACCGGTGGGCCAGCTGGTTATGGGTGCGCCGGACCGCGGAGCAGCGAAACACTGCCCGACGCACCTTCGCCCACCGGCGGTGACGCTCCTGGGTCGGGTAACCGGAGCCTGGCCTGCCGCCTGCTGCCAAGGTCAAGGGGAGGTGGCGCTGAATAAAAAAAACAAGGGCGGCCACCTCCTCCTCCGTAAACAGCTGGCGGGCTTGCACCCCTGCGGGGCGCAGTCTGCCGCAAGGCAGGCGGCGATTGGGCGCACGCGCCTTGCCCTTTGACCCGCTGCTGCTACCCTTCGCCATGGTTCTGGGGTGGGAGGAGGTGAAAAAGAAAAGTTAGAAGGGAAAAATAAAGTTAGGGGAAGAAGTAGGAGCTTAAAGAAGAAAGTTATATAAAACAGTTGAAAAGTAAAAAAAACACAGTAAAAAGTAGAAAAAAATGCAAAATATAGACTTAGGCAGAGAGAGAGATAGGTAAGAAATAAAGAAAAATTGAAAAACAGTGTAAAAAGCTAAGGATTGCAAAGATTGAGGGAGGATAGAAAAGCAGGCCCAGAACCATAGCATAGAGTGGTAAAACAAGATGGCCGCGCCCGTCGCGACCGCATGGGTAAGTTCGCGCGATATTTCTCCCCGAGCACGCAAAAACGTCGCGAACACGTACAACGCGTTCCCGAACATGGAATGCGCATCGCGAGCACGCTATACGCGACCCGGAACAGGAAATAAGCGATCGCGAACGGGCGGGACAAGTGAAAACCAAAATGGCCGCGCCCATAGGCGACCGCATGGGTAAGTTCGCGCCCCCGAGCACGCAAACAGCGTCCCGAACACGAACAACGCGTTCCCGAGCAAGAAAAACGCATCGCGAACGGGCGCGCCAAGCAGCTACGCATGCTCGCGAAGCTACGCGAAGCTCGCGTAGCGCTCCGACGTCTTCGCGTAGCTTCGCGTAGCGCGACTACGCGAACTACGCCCAGGGTTAGTACTAAGGTGATAGGAGGTACACCCCTATTTACTGAGGTCCTGTTTTCTTGTGCATAGTTCTGTGTATGAGCAGAATTCCCGCAACATGGCGCCGCCAACGCTTGGTCTGGTTCTTATCTGCGAGACGCTTGAGTAGTGCTAGTGCTGGTCCACAATACCCTCCCTTCTGTTTCCGGAGACAGGTGTGACGGAGTAACCTCCTATATTGACGTTTTTATAGGTTTATTCCAGCTTGAAGTTTTAAAAGGTATTTCTTTTCTTCTGACCCGAGTTTGCGCTGCCACTCTTTTAGTTGTTCTACTTTCTTCTCTATAATGGCTGTGGTTGATATTCCGGCTCATAGCAGAGCCGCGCTGAGGGCGCACTTGACTCATTATGCGGTTCCTGATGCTGGGGCCGCACTTATTTTTGTGGTGGAAGCCGATCCGGCTCACTCTTGGGTCACATTTCCGGCGGTGGATGGCACTGATGATTTGTTTCACACGTATGTTGCCACCGCCGTTCCTCAGCAGTATCAGCCTTATAGAGCGCTTGAGATTCCGCTTACAGCTTGGCAACACCGTATTTGGTTTAATGGCGCCCTTTCTCACCCATTAACGGTGGTCCGTTTAGGCCCTTTATCTATAGATGGGGCCACATGGCCCGTTTGGCTGGGTTTACACCCACACCCACGTGCTTTTACAACTGCGACTCAGGCAGAGCTCCGCGTCTTACATACATCGTTGGTGCAGCGCCTATAGAGCTGTAATACAGTACGTAACACGCACCGTCCAGGTGGGACCACCTGGCGCTGCGGTGCAACCTGCGGGTCCTGGTGGCGTAACCATCAGTCCCGTTATTGTTAATTCTGTCATGGGCAAGCGCCCACAGAATAAGGATGAATTTCCTTATTGGCTTGCCGAGAAATTTGGGCAGATAGAAGCTGTCTTTCCTAATACCACTCCTGTGGATAAGCACAGGATCTTAACTATTAGTTTACCCAAAGACTTAATTCCCGAATTGGCTGATTGTAACACCTGGGGCAGGGGGTTTGCAGCGGTATACTCTGTGTTTCGGCACCCCCTCCATGACCGTACTCCCCTCTGTGATTAAGCGCGTTCAAGATGAACACGGTGCAGAAGCGGCTGTTGAGCTGGGGATGAGACTGGTGGGAGTGTTCGACGTGGTTGCTGATATGATCCTTGCGAATGTCAAGCGCGATGCCGTTAGCTTTCAAGTAACAAACCGTTTAGAAGCGGTCGCGGAGACTGACAGACCACGAGAATTACCAAAGATTATTGCAAAGGCTTATAAAACCATAGGCCACAATAGTCTGGGAAATAAGCCTACGACTCAAACACAAACGCAGTCTCAAGTACAACAGAAAGCCCAACCTGACAAGGATGGGCGCCCTTTCTTTCTAAAAGAATTGGCAAAGAAATAAGAAACAGGGTTCCCAACAACAGAAGCAGGGTTCGCGTGCCAGTTCACCGACCCTGATGCTTCTGAACGTACTTATGACTTGCGCGATCACGCTAAAATTAAGTCTCCTGAAAGATTTCAGGTTCCTGATCAGCGTTCTCCTCGTTCTTTACAGGAAACATCTGGCTCACAAGCCGGTGGAGGGGATCGCCAGGATCGGGGTAGAACTCAACCTGCGTCACAACTTCGTGAACAGCCTCGACAGTTTGAAGTCAAGGACAAGCAGGGTGATTCCTCACGAACCCGTCCTCCTTTTCAAAAGAAAAAGGTTGCCGCTTTAACAGCAAGATATGCCACAGACGGTGAGGACGCGACTCCTGGATTGGACTTGGGCAGTGACTCTGCTGGACAGCACGGCGGAAGTTACCATAGTCAGGGAGGCTCTACGTCCCCGTCTGGATGTGACAGCAACTGACACATTTGTTACAATTGAGACTGCCGATACCCGGGTTGCCCCCCCGGATAGACTGCGCGAAGTCCTTTTCCAAATTGAGGGTGATATACTGCGTCCCATTAATGTTGTGTTATGGGAGAATCTAACCGCTACATATGACATTTTATTGGCGGAGAAAGATTGGCCGCCACCCTTTGTGTTATCCGCTTCTCGGGGGGAAGATGTCATACTTCCGAGTTTTTCACGTTCTCTCCCTGAAGAACAAGCGCAGGCTTTCGCGGAGGAATGGGCTTTGGCCTTAGCCCCAGCGGTGTATCGCAATCAGGTGGTTTGGGACGTTCATTTGCCAGCTCATGAAATACCATTGCGCTCTATGCCACAGCCTCAACCTCAATATCCCATCAAACGCGAAGCGAAGGCTTCGGTTTGTGACATTCTAAGACAATTGGAGTATTAGGGGGTCATTGAGTCATGTGTGTCACCTATGAATAATCCTCTCTTTACTGTCCCTAAACCTGATGGTTCTTTTCAGATTGTATTGGATTATAGAAATTTGGAACAGCCATTGCCGCACATTTGCGGTACAAAACACACACAGTTCAGCGCTGGTGAATAATATTGTTCGTAAAAAATACAAAACGACACTTGACATTTCGAATGGTTTCTACAGTCACAATCTCGACAGTGCGAGTGGTGACCTGACAGCATTCAGTGCCCTCGGAAATCAGAAAAAATGTACACTTTTGCCAATGGGCTACAAGAATAGCCCGGGAGCTTTTGCGGGACTCATTGTGTCTTTGTTGCATGACATTGACCATGAGGCCTTGTCGTATGTTGATGACATCTATTTGACTGACGACGACCGCGCCCCGCATCTTGACCGAGTCGACCACATAATATTGTCTTTTGCTGACTACGGTTACAAATTTAATTTTGCAAAGTCACACATTGCCCATCTGGAAGTGCTCTTTTTGGGCTACGAGCTCAATAATGAGGGAAAGGGTCTAGCACCTCATTTCCTGGAGAGATGTGCACATTTGCAACCACCTTCTTCTTTGAAAAAGTTACAATCCCTGCTGGATTTTTTAAACTTCGGGAGGACTTACATTCCCGATTATGCCCAGCGTATCAAACCGCTTTATGCGTTGATACAACCTAAGTTCTCTTCTGCCAGCTGGTTTCCGGAACATACTTCCGTTCTGCAGTCTTTGCAGGCGGATTTGATTGCGACTAACTTCTTAATGACTCGTGATAACACCACCAACCTGGTAATACGTATCGTTTCTGGTGCAGTGGGTTTCACGTACTTAACGTTCAATGAAGGAGACACAGTACCTATTGCATACAAATCACACTTCTACACTGCGGCTGAAATGCGTTTTTCCTCTGTAGAAAAAATCTTAACGGCAGTGCAGATGGCGATTCTAAAGGAACCATCACTGGCGCAGGGCAAACGCATTCTTATGGTCACTCCCTTCCCTGCTTTGGAAGCGGTGACTAAAGCTAGTGTGCCTAACTCTAAAGCATTGCACCCACGTTGGATTCAGTGGGCTACTTCTTTGACGTCTTCGGATGTCACATTTGTCTTTGATCCGTCTCTTCAGACTCAGGAGTTTTTGCAGTATGAATTTGTTCATCCTCCTCCTTTGTCGCTTCTTCCTCTGTGTGAATACAAATGCATCATTTATACCGATGGCTCGGCGCAACCTGCCACGGGTTCCAAACATGCTTATTCAGCGGCTTGTGCTATTGTGGCTGGCTCCATTGAAGATGGAGAGCTTAAGTCTTCCATTGTGCACACACAGGCACTAGGAGACTGCACGGCGCAATTGGCTGAGCTGCGTGCTCTTGTTCTAGCTCTGGAGTTTGCTGATCCTCTTGTGAATACTCTTATTGTGTGCGATTCTTTCTATTGTGTCCAGTCGTTCAATGACAACTTATTCTTTTGGTCTCAAAATGATTACCGCGATTCTAAAGGCAGCGCAATTAAGCATAAAACGCTTTGGGTTTGAGTCGCAGATCTTAAACAATGTCTGCCTCTCACACATGTTATACACACTCTTGGCCACCAGCGTTTCGGAACACACACTCTTGGTAATTCTCTGGCTGATGAAGCGGCCAAGTCTGCAGTAGCCACGTGTTCCATAGCAGCAGTTACAAGATCTATGACTAAGGTTGATAATGAAATTCTGGCAGCGGTTGCTGCAACTAGGGAGGAGGTAATTATCCTGCGGGTTTCCCTTCTAAATACTCTTATCATGTAACTCCCGAACAGGTTCCTTATGCTACCATTCCTTCAGTTGGGGATCGGCTGATTCCCAAGTCTGACCGCAGACAAGCTTTGATCAAGGCCGCACACGAAGGCATTGCTTCGGCACATGCTGGTGTGTCGGCAACAGTCTCTATTCTTCGGCAACGTTACTTGTGGCGTGGTTTATATAAACAGACTTGTAACTATGTTCTTTGCTGTGATGTTTGTCAACAAATCAAGCCTTCTACAGTCACACGTCCACCACAAACACAGCTGTGTATTTCTAATAGACCCTTTGGCTGTGTTTATCTTGATCACTGCAGTCCTCTTTCTTCTGATACTGCATACAAGTATATCTTGGTTGCGGTTGATTCATGCACTCGATTCCTGTGGGTATGGCCACAACGTAGTGCTGACGCTCGAAATGTCATCAGGGATTTGCGTGTCTTTATCGGGATGTTTGCCTGTGGTACCTTCCATTCTGACCAGGGTCCAGCGTTTGCCTCTAAGGCTTACAAGGATGCAATGAAGTCATTGGGGGTACAGGTGCAGTTTTCGTCTCCATACAGGCCTGAGGGCAATTCAGCTGTGGAGCGAATGAACCGTGACTTAAACCAATCCTTGACAGCTAGAGTCTAAGGTACTGGCAGGGACTGGCTGTCCCATTTGTATGGGGTCCAACGTGCATTAAATAATCTCCCTAGAAGATCTCTGGGTGGGCGGACCCCTTACGAAATGCTCTTTGGCTTTCACATGTTTGTTCCGGACCTTGATGGTCTGGACATTGTGGCGGCTGCCTCTAAGTTTGACGTAGATAATCATTCTGCTATGTTACAGGATCTACAAAAGTCCTGTGATACCCTGGCAACTGAGCATTTACCATCTTCGCCTGTTGATGCACAACTGATTCCTGTTACCGGTTGACTTCCTAAAGTTGGAGATCTAGTGCAGGAGAAGATTGAAAACAAAAAAGAATTTGGTCCCTGTTAGAAATGGGATCTCTAGTTGGCAAGGGTTTGCACCTTTGTCCAAGTAGGGACCCTTCTTCCTAGTCAGGGTAAGGGTGTTACACTCGTGAAGTAACCCCTGCTCACCCTCGTGGTAGCTTGGCACGAGCAGTCGGGCTTAATTCAGAGGCAGTGTGTAAAGCATTTGCACATAACCAACAGTAATACAGTGTAAGCACTACAAACGGACACCACACCAGTTTAGAAAAATAACCAATATTTTATATACTCAAGACAAGACCAATTACGACGAAAATCCACAATACTATACTTTAAAAACGAATACTTGATAAGGTAACTTCTTCTTTGCAGGAATAGTCCAAAAACAAAGTTCGTACGAGTCGGTAGCTCCGTCTGAGCCTACCGCGATGCTGAAAACCACATAGTCTAACAGTTCCAGCCGACCGCGTTGATACGGGCCAGCAGAGTCGTGAACAGACTTGGTTACAGTACCTTTCTCGTTGTGGCTGGTACGGAGTGTACAAGCCGGTCGGCGTTCGTCGCGTTGCGGTGCAAGACGGAGCGATGCAAGGTGCGGTGTCCCTCGATGCGGTGCAGGCAGCGGCTCGATGAGCGTCGTGCAGGCAGGGGTCGGTGAGTCCAAGGCGTGCGATGCAGGGTGAGACGATGCTCGATGCGGTGCTGACAGGTTGCGATGCAGGCGACCAAGCCGGAATGCGGGAGCTGGCGTCGGACAGCGGTGCTAGTCGGAGCGGTGCGTCGCAGACGTGCGAGCAGTGCCCCAAATGCGGTGCGGTCACGACTCTTGAGCCAGTTGCAGCGACCGCGTCGGTCGGGTCCGGCTGGTTCAGTGAAGCGATGCGATGCGAACTGTGGTGCCCACAGGTCACGGTGCAAGCAGCGGCTAGATGTTGGCGGCGTTGGACGTCTCCCACGGTGAGACCAGGTTGCGATGCGAAGCAGGGCGATGCGGTCTGCGGTGCAAACAGGTCATCGGCCAGGGATGGATTCGGTTGACGGAGTCGGTTGCAGTTCCCTTCCTCTGTGGCAACTGAAACAGCGTTTCCAGAAGCGGTACCCAGAGGCTTGTAAAGTCTTTGCAGTCCCTGAGACTTCTTAACAGGAGGCCAGCTCGGTTCCAGGCCCTTGGAGATACTCAGCACAAGTTTGTAGAAAGTTCAGTCCAGTCCTTTCACTGCCCAAGGCAGAAGCAGCAGCTGCAGGCCAACCCAACAAAGCAACAACACAGCAAAGGGGCAGTACTCCTCATGGCAGCTCTTCCAGCTTTTCGGCTTGGCAGGTTCCTTGATTCCAGCGAGATCTAAATTCATGGGGTCAGGGCCCCAATATTTATATCCCAAATTCCTTTGTTCTCTGAAGGCAGAGAGGCCTTTGCCTAGTCCAAACCAGTTCTGGAGCACTTTGTTGACAAGTCTCCGTCCCTTCTTTCAATGAGTAGGCCAGGGACATCAGACGCACCACAGGAGGTGGAGCCAGCATTGTGGAGGGAAGGCACTGTCCTATTCAGGGCCCAGGTGCGACCCCTCCCACCCATCTACATGTAGATCTTGCTATTCAGCCCTGCGCTGACTCACCCTGTCTCCTGGCATCCCCAGCCCCTGTCACTCACACTCCAGACAAGGAATACACAACCTCGCAGAGGCAGGCTTGGATGGTTAGACAAGAAAATACCCACTTTCTAAAAGTGGTATTTTCAAACACAGAATGTTAAAACCAACTTCACTAAAAGCTGCATTTTATCATTCTGAGTCCAGGCATACTAAACTCGAATTTCTACCCTGTTCCCGGGGTCAGTTAGGATTATAAACTGTAATAATCAAAACTGCCCGTTCTGGCCTATGGGGAACAGGTAGCCTTGCAATAGTGAAAAACGAACTAGGCTGTAATTCACTATCAGGACATGCCACACACACCAGGGCATGTCCTTCCTTTCGCATACAACGCACCCTGCCCACAGGGGTACCTTGGGCCTACCTTAGGGGTGACTAACATGTAGAAAAGGGAAGGTTTAGGGACTTGCAAGTGTGTGCACTTGCCAAGTCGACATGGCAGCCCCAGGCTGCGCACAGGCTCTGCGATGGCAGGCCCGAGTTACACTTTACGGGCTGTTTGCGTGGGTGGCACAATCCAGTGCTGCAGCCCACCAACAGCATTTGGTCTATAGGCCCTGGCACTCGCAGTGCACTTTACAAGGGACTGATACATAAACCAAATAGGCCAATCATGGAAACACCAATCCATAACACATTTTATACAGGAGCACTTGCACTTTCCCACTGGACAGCAGTGAGGAAAGTGCGCAGAATCATTACACCAGCAAAAACAGAGTCAAAACCGGGAGGTCAGAAAGCAAAAAGTCAGGGGAAACACGCCAAAAGATGCCAAGTCTAACAGTCCCTCTTATCGTGCTCCAGTTTCTGTACTGAAGGGTACTCGTACTGTTGTTCTTCCACCATTGCCAGGTCGCAAAGACAACAGATACATCTCAGTGGACAATGTCAAGTTACACCGTGTGGCCGATTCTGAATAGTGTGACACCTGCAGTTTCGTGCAAAGCAATTTCCTTAGCACCATTAACTTTGTCATCATCTGCTGCCACACGGATGTCTGCTCATTTGATGGACACTGTAATTGATCTTCAGCCTATGCGACAATCATCTTCTGCGATGGATCTTGTGTGTCCTTTTCCGGCTACTGATTCCGTGGGTGTGAAACCATCTAGCCCAAGTGTACGAATGGAGGATTCAACGCTTTCACCTTTGCTTCCAAGTCCAGTGGGTGCCTGTGAAGGGGGTCCGGCACACCTTTCTTCTGCCTCGTCCTCCTCATCATCCAGTTTGCCTGAGGCAACTAAGTCTAAGTTGCGTATCTTTTACTCCTGGTTCAAAAAGACATACTTCGTTCCCCCATGGACCTACATTTGGTTGGTGCTTATCCTGATATTTCTCTTCATGTCAATTGGATTTGTGACAGTGTTCTTTTTGCTTATAAATGGCTATTATCTCCCTGAACGCTCTGCAGTGAAAATGGTCAATGGAACTTTGGCTCCTCACACATCGTCCCATACCATGAAACGTGACAAATCTTTTGTGAATATTTCAGCTTTTCCTGTTCATGATGGCATCGTTTGGGACAAAGTGGCTTATGAAATCCATGGCCCGACAGAGGTCCTTAGAGTTCCGTACGTATTTCGCGTCTCATTAGGAGATGGGCCATACATTCGGATGCTTGGGATGTGCAGGCCGTTCATGCATTGTTTTCAGATTTAAAATATTATGCTGCCTTTGATGCTGAAGATTTGTATTTAAATTCTGCCAATTATGGTGATCTTTTTTGCTATCAACATTATGGGCATCATTTTTTACACAAATCGATCACCATAAGACTTGTTTTTAATTTTACCCAATGGGAACATTGTCCAACTCCCACACAGGGGAGTTCTAAAACGCTTACGGATAAGTTCACCTATTTTTCAAACTATGATTTGACCAATCCTGAATCCTATTATTTCAGGCTTCAAAAATCCCCGACATCGAAGTACCTGTTATCACACACTAAACTAATTTATGCCAACTCGTTTAGAATGCAGTTGGCCACTCACGGTTATGAACATTGGAAACAGACTATGTGGAGAGGTGTGGTGCAGCGGCCAGGGCAGCTGACTTCGGAGCACAGGGTTCACGGTTCGATCCCTGGCTCCGGCGGCAGCTTAGCTCAGCACCATGTGACTCTGGGCAATAGCTCACTTAATTTCCACTACGGCCCCCAGCGCCTTGAGACCCGTAAGGGTGAGTAGCTGCGCTATATAAAAACGGACTTACTTACTTACATAGATTTAAAATCCATCTGGGGCACAAAGCCATGGCAGGTTCAGGGCACTGAGGCATTACATTGTGCCTGCCTGATCCCGACTCAATTGCTGTTTTTAAATGAAACCGTTTACCAAACGTCCTGTTATGGCCTTGCAACTGTCAAAAATCAAAATACCCCCTCAATTCCATCATTAGCTGAATATAATAATTGGCGGTTACATAATAACTACACCATGGAGGCTTTACAGGCTCTACTTCAGAATGTCTCCTTTAATGTCTCTGAAATCGACCCATTGGGATTGTTGTTGGGGCAATCTAATGCTAATGCATGCCAGTTGCGTTTCTATAATGTTACACCTGGTTTCTTTCAGACTAAGCCTGACCCTCGTTATCCACCTCATCATTCTGTGACTACATACTCGGTAGGTAAATTGTGCCAGCAGTGGCTAGAACACTCTAACCTTGCATCTGTCAAACAGCACCTTTCCATCCTATCGAATGATATTGATTTGGCTGATTTTCTTCTAGGCCCACGTAATCCAAGGGCCAAGAGATTTCTTTATGCCTCTTATAATGAAATTTGGAAACTTTCACAGATGGAATCTGCCTTCCGTCTGCGTCAAATTGACCCGGCAAACTTGGAAAAAGTCCTTGCTGTAGTAGACAACAGCATTAATACGCTTTCTTCACGCATTTATACCTTAGACAATATTGTTTCTTCTGTAATAGATATTGTGCAAAGTGATGTTTCTGTGTTATATCATGGTCAGAATCAGTTAAGGTCGGTCATGCAATTTGCTTGGACATTGCAGACACTAAAAATGGGTAAAGTGCCTCGGGATTATTTTAATGCCACTGCTTTATTCTTACCTTTTAACCTGACGGATAAACAGAAGTTTATGTCCATGAAAGATGCTGTATATACGCTGTTACATATTGAACAATTAGAGCCTTTGCCGTTCTCTGTAGCGGAAACAGACTCTGCTGTTTGGTTAATTCATGGCGTTATCACTTTGCCCTTTTCACTTTCAGTTTAAATCATGTATGCATCACTTTCCTGTTGGCCGCTTTGAACTGCTTGCCACTGCTTTTCTGCATGAATTATGGGTCCTGCCCTTTGCTTATTGGTGTTTGAGGGAGGATAAAGAAGTTTTCCTCACAGGGGAGGAGTGTGATTCGGTAGTGGGTCACTCTCTTGTGTGCAAACATGTTAAGTTGCACGGCGAGTGTAACGTGTCAGTGCCCAATCTAGCTTGCTTTTTGAAAGGGACCCCAGTACCATCCATCACGCCTGTCTTTACATTGCTTACTAACGGCAGCTATCTCATTTTAAACAATCAAGACTGCTGTGGTTTGCGGGCAGGTGTCCCATACTTGGTAACTGTTTTCCAGCGCGTAACTTGCTGTAGCAATGTCCTTTTCCCGCCCCCGCAAGGGAGTTTAGATTCTTCGCTTTGGCTTTCCATTCCGACTTTGAAAACAGTGTTCAACAAGTTGAGCAGGCTCAAAGCCCTTTTATTCCAACAGGAGGTGGCCCTCACTTCCGCCCGTGAAACTTTCAGACTGCAGGTGGCTCGGACCTCGAGTGAGATACAGTCGCTTCCTAACACGAACCTCCCACTTCATTTTGGGGAATTAATTCACCAAATATTTAATGCATCTGATACGACAGGCCTTACCAATTTTTTTAAATGTGTGGGATCTGGCCTGGTCTCTTCCTTTCAAACTATATTCGGGGTGATTCCGGCTTTTATTCATTCTATATTTTCCAGCGTCTTCGGAGGGTTCCCCTTAATATTGGGGCTCGCAGCTGGTGTCCTGCTTCTCCTTCTTGTGTTTCATAATGGCTGCTCACTTTGTGGCTCTGCACATGCCGGACCAGCTTCATCTGTACCATGATCGCCTGTATGAGACTTTTGGATGCTTGCCTTTAGCAACGCTTGGCGTCAGTTACAACTTGACATTCCGCTTTGCCTACTTTACTTGCATGCAACCAGTGCTTCATTGCAAACGGTGTCATTTCACCTGGGCGATGGAAATTTGCTTATCAAACACGTGGTGTCCAATCCCTGATTTCAGCCAGTTGATGGGTCCCTTAGAGGCTCATGACGTGGCTTGTTCTATGGATGGTTCAATGACACGTGCAGCTTTACTTGGAATCTTGGATCAATGGGATATCTGTGCAGCTGCGCAGACTTTCCTACATCAAAGTTTCATTGAATATCACACAAGTTTGCCTTTTCTATTTTTGGATGCTCCTGTTTGTGAGGACCATGATTGTTCCTTTGACTTACTTAATTGGATATCTTCCTTTTTTTCCACCAATGACAATGATGAGCTATTGGAAGGAATTGCATTCATTTGCACCCAAACCTTCATGGATTGACTACTTGGTTCGTCCCTGCTCCACTGTCTGGCATACAGACTCTATTTTTCAAGCTCAAAGTGCTGTTCAGTTTTTTCGAACTTTCCCCTTTTTTTTTCTCTGATTTCCCCCCCAGAAAGTCCCATACCAATATTATAAACAATGCCTGACTTTTGAATTCTGTTTTTGTTCTTCTGTCTATGTCCTACTGACTTACCAGGGGGAGGGTGTTATATGGCGTTTTATGGCCCTAAGACACATTGTTGACATTGCTAAGTTAGCATGAGTTTTGCTTGCCCTGTGCTGCGGCTTTTGCGCACGCCTCTGCTAAGCGTTTGTTTTCGCGACACTTTGCCTCTGCCCTGTACATGATAACAGATTGTTTTTCACGTTCTCAGCCTTCCCTTCAATTCTGTCTGAACATAATGTGCAAGGTCGGTCAACAATGTCTCTTGTTATTCTGTTCTGGTCAGTCCCTATTACCTAGACAAAACATGTAACCAACAGCTGCAATGCGGAAGAATCGTGCTTTGATATAACGTTGTTGCATGTTTTTAAAACACACTCGAAGAAAGCCGTTCCATGGAGCTGAGCGCTGCTGTTCCTATGATGTAAACCCTTGGGTTTAGGCTTTCAGGTAGGGGTCTGCTAATAACGCCTAGAGATCTTCTGTTATATAAAATAACTTCTTACTGCCTTGGGGAGGGTGATTAGGCCCAGTTATTTAGCCTTTTTCACAGTCTTTATCAAATGACGACTACTTTTATATTCTATGGTATTGTAACAATGCTAATGATTCTTGCTTTATGCATTTTGCTGCTAGTTGTGGTTCGCATACTGTATCATGGATCACTATAGTCAAATTAAACATTTTCAACTTATTTAGTGACTCTGATTGTTTTTATTGTGGACAAGTATGCGAGAGCGAAAGAGTGTCTTGTTCCCGCGACTCTGAGGTGAGTCGGGAGTGCTCGTGTTCTGGGTTGTCTAAACATTCGTAGCTTCTTGATATTTGTAGGAGACCGAATGAGACACTATTGCTAGTCGGTTGGGATTTTGGGTACTAAGGTGATAGGAGGTGCACCCTATTTACTGAGGTCCTGTTTTCTTGTGCATAGTTCTGTGTATGAGCAGAATCCCCGCAACAGTAAGATATCTGGGCATAAAGATACATACTGACCCCAAGGAAGTAATGTCTGAAAATTATGGGTGCGCTGTACAAAAACTGACAGGATCGATTGACAAGTGGATCAAACATCCATTGTCCTTTATAGGCCGCATCACATTAATGAAAATGGTAGTTCTTCTGCGATTCCTTTTCTCTTCGCAAACATCTCCATCATATTGCCTAAGTCATTTTTCCATAACCTGCGCACTCTTTTGACGTGGCTCGCCTGGGCCGGAAAGCAGCCCCGAATTAAATGGGACATCTTAATAAAACTGTATTTCGAATGTGGGTTGAATGCTCCAGATTTAGAGAGGTACTACAGGGCTGCACAAATACTACATGCACACTTCTGGATACATGGTCCACACAGCCTACCGCAGCTATATATTGAAAGAAACATGGTCAGCCCTAACCCATTACTGATAATACTAGTTAGTGGATCACTGGGGAGGCCCCGCACCATAGACCCGGTTGGGTGCATAGGGTCTCAAATAAAGAAAAAAGCAGCGGCTCAACTGCTTGGGTCAGTATATTCTCCCAAAATCCCAATTGCTTGGTGCGACTGGTTCCCGCTGTGCAATGATAGGGCAGTAATACAAACACTCCACACATTACACATAGAGCAGATGGGGATCTCTTCCCGGATGGGACAGTGAAAACACTGGACCAAGCTATCACACAGGCACCTAGAGTGACTACACAAGATGCTTACCAGTACCTCAGGGTGCGGCAGGCGCTGCACGCGAGACTAGGAGCAGATATGACAGAACCACAAGAAATGAAGTCACTGACATATCTTATGCAATCCCAATCCCCGCAACGCGGTACAACAATACTTTATGCTCTCATATAGGGGTATAAAACTCAGACACAAAACAAATTCCAACAGGAATGGCAAGAAGAACTAGGCATAGAAATCACAGAGGCACAGTGGACTCACTGCTTCAATAACACAAAGTCCATCTCACAGAATGGTAGGCACAGGTTAATCCACTATCAATATCTCCACAGAGTATATTACACTCCGGCTCGTTTATTTAAGTATGGTTTGAGAGACGACGATAGGTGCATGAGATGCAAAGCGGCAAGTGAAAACTTTACACACTTAGCATGGGAATGCCCTGGGGTCCGCGTGTTTTGGAGCGAGATGTTCGCTGCATTAGCAGAGATGTTGGATCTGTCACTGCCAGAGACACCATTAGTTGCACTCCTAGGATATGATAAGGAGATACACAAGTCAGGCCGCAAGTTGGCTGCCATCGGCCTATTAATAGCAAAGATTACGATTGCAATGAGATGGATGCGCGGTCCATTACCCAAACTGGCAGATTGGCACACGGACCTGGCCCATTGTTCCACACAATAAGATAACTACAATGCATTAATGCCCGTCCGATGTCGACCCAAGAATGTATGGGGGCGTTTTTGGTAAAGAAAGCTGCAGAGGTCACAACACAGGAAGAGCAAGACAAAGCGGGTATTGGATGAAATAGAACCTGCACTAATAAACTGCTCATTGCTTGCAGGGTCTAGGGGTACAGTACTCTGGGTGCAAAAGGGGAGCAAATAATGTTGTAGGTGATGTTATTATACTAAGATCATAATATGATGGGAATATAGTTGGTATCACAAATGGTTTGTAAGTGTGCACCGTTGAACATAGGCACAGTGTTTGTACAGATGATACTGTATCATATACACTGCTTGTACTGCTGTAAAGTCTTTAAAATTTAAATTAGTTTAAAAAAAAAGTCTATAATGTGGCTACGGAATTGGTAAGGAGAATTATCCTTCAGTGCTTACCCGTCTTGTTGACTTCCAAAACATAAATTGGGAAAGGGGGCAGAAAAAAGGGGGGGTTTGACTGTAATGTGCAGTCATACAAATACATAACATAAAGTTGACTTCACACTACGTCCCATTACAGACTCAGGTCCACGCAGTTGGACATGGAGAAATGGTATGACAGTGGGCAACAGTGTCAAAATGCATTTATAACTGTCCTTAAGACCGTGTATTGATACCTGGGTATGAGATGGCAATACCCAATATTAACATGAAATTAAATGACCTCTATCTCAGGCTGTCCTGAGTGGTAATGAACAAAACAGAAAATTAACAAAGATTACACACATATCACAGGAGATGCAGGATGGCAAAGAAATAAATGCCTGTGGGGTTGTACTCAGAGATAAATGAGACGCCGAGATTCTGGCGATAACACTGGATAATAGGTCAAGGACTATGGTAAATAGGTCAAAAACTGTGGTAAAACTACACCCTCACTGTGATGTAAGTATCCAAAGTGGTGGTAGTGTGGAGCTGGTTGCACAGGACAGAGCAGTCAATCTAGCTAGAGAGATCGATCTCTACAGCCCTCATTTGTGAAAAACTCTCTCCCGAAGGCTAGGCATGGAGAGAGGCCAGACAGTCAGACAATCTCGATAGGGCTAAGATGGGAGACGCTAACCGAACTGGTGATCTCGGGAAAGGAGCCACACTCTCGCTGCTACATGAGGTGAGTACATACACTGAGGGTCCACCTCACGTGAAAACCCCCTGTCAGTAACAATGATCTAAAATGATGTCATAGGCGGCAACTGCCTGAGACATATGCATCTTGGCAGAACATCAAAGGGGGGTGGAATTGAAGCCCTCAAGTCGCTCCAGAAGGGAGACTATGTCTTACTAAACTGCAAATGAATAAAGTACCACCTATCTCGGGGTAAGAACCTCCTTGCCGGTTTGTGCAACCGGGACGTGGAATGGAACACGGGCAGGGTCGCGCAGTATATCGCCTCTGGGAGAGCTAGAGCTCCACCTACCCGGAAATGGAAATGGACAGAGTCTACATGGCTCCAGGGAGACATGGAAAGAAACGAAGGGCTCCAAACGTGTCCTGCTGGTGATAGGAGCTTGCAGCCATCTTATCAGTGTACAAAATATTGGTAAAGGGGCCCCAACGATTGTAATGAAGGACCGGGGGTAACACCCCATAGGGTGGGTGAGGGAATTCGTCCTATAAAAGGGACTCCCCCACACTCCGCTGTCACAATTTCGACCCAGGGTGGCATGTTTGTGTTGCACTATTTGGGAATTGACATCCACTCCCAATCCATGCCGGGTTTTGTGGAAGCCAGCCTGCTCATGCCTGAAACTCCATTATCTAGAATTCCCTGCTCACTGCTTCATCTCCACCCCTGCAGGCCAAGGATAGGTGGAGGAATTCAGCTCACCTGTGGCTGGCTGCTGCTAGCCTGCTCACACCTGATGCATGTGATTACTGTGAGTTCTTTTAAGCCCCAGCTCCCTTCAGGCCAAGGTTGGCCTTTGTAGCTAAGTATCGGTGAGACCGACCCTTGTTTCCAGTGTTTCCTGAGCTTTTGATATCCTTGTTTGCAGTGTTTCCTGAGCTTTTGCTATCCTTGTTTCCAGTGTTTCCTGAGCTTTACTTATTCCTTGTTCCTGACCTGCTGCTGTTTTCCTTGCTGCTGCCTGCAGTGCTACCTTGACTCCTAAGCCTTAGCATTCCTTGTTCCTGAGCTGCAGCAGTTTCCCTTGTTCCTGAACTTGCACTGCCTCCAGTGCTACCTTGACTCCTGAGCCTTAGCATTCCTTGTTCCTGAGCTGCAGCAGTTTCCCTTGTTCCTAAACTAGCACTGCCTGCAGTGCTACCTTGGCTCTTGAGCTTTTGCTAAATTCTTGTTCTTGCTCCAGCACAGCCTTCAGTGCTACTTTGTTTACTGGACTCATGATCCAGCACTATTCTAGTATACTGTTGTAGCCTCCCCTTCTGTATATCCTTTTCCAGTCCCTGCCTGTCTTCCCATTTCCTTGGTTCCAGTTCCTAGTTTGCTGTCTTTCTATTCTGCTGTCTTGCTTCTGTCACCTTGTATGTTTGTTGCTTGCTTTCTGCCAAGTGTGCCCTTTGATCTCCTTTATTTCCTGTTAAGCTCTCCTCCATGCTAGCTCCTTGTCTATTGTGATTGTGTTTAGTTCTACACCCTTACTGTTACTGCCTTGCGTGTTCCTTTTTGATCACCAGGATCCGTGGGCACAGCTGACCACATAGGTGGTGTTTCTTGTTATTGTCTTTGAGTTACATTTATAAACATCACATAGGTATAGGCTCCACAGACCCTGCCTTTGCATGCATATCCTATATGTGGGTATTTTCAGTCAGTATCTGTAACAGCAGTTGTGGGTGAGAAACTTACTGAGCTTCAGTCTCACCGTGTGGAGCTCCTGAGTGCTTTACCCCACACTCCCCTTTATTGTTAATGTTGTTTCATATATATGTCTTGCACATTCGTCCTGGGTGTAGGTATTGTGAATGCTAAGTCACCTCATGAGTGCCTGTCCTTTCTGAGTCATAGCCATCTTGTTCCTTCGTGCAGGCTTCCACTCTCCTCTGACTTCCTGTGTGAGCCTGGGCAGCTCTGTGCTCCTCTTTCTGCGTACACTTTCTACCCAGTTGCCATCCCAAGTCCCTGACTGTGTTCCAGACATAGTCCAGGGCAGTCCCTGACAGAATGACCAACCCAGATTTCCAGGGTCTCTTTGAGGTTTCTTTGCGTTCAGTTAGCTATCATTTTTCTGTTACATTTGTGTGAAAATATGGAAGGTGTGTCATAATGAGAGGTTTAAGAAAGAAACACACCAGTGCATCATTTAAGTTTGTGCAGGGCACTTCACCAGTGTCCAACAATGAGAAGCATTTAGGGTCTACTTTACAATTTGAGAATGTTCACCCTAGTCCTGAAACAATTAATCCTCTTATGAGAAATGGACACTTACGTTTTGAATATTTTACTCATTGGCTCTCAAACACCTCTTTGCCAGATCCTTACTTAATCTTCTGTTCTGATCCAGATTCAATGTCTGTGTCAGCATTGCAAAAGGAGAATGATACCTTACTCAGTTTGCTGAACAAGAATTCTGATTCTCGCAGGTTTGCTGTAAGTGGTTGTAAAATACAGTATTCAACCACACAACCAAAGAAAGAGCAGAGGCATTTCATAACCTCTGTTTTCCATTCAAATAATGTTACCCAGTCTTGTAGTCCAGTAAAGATCACAGTCCCGGATACTAAAGGTACCTTGTTAAATACCACATTCAAAGTAAACTCTGATCAGTTTGCCAAAAGAGAGAGAAGACCTATTAAAACACATGCAGCTAGTAGCAAGTTTGAACATAATCCAAGGTTTAGTTCTGTTGCTTGTTGTGAAGTTTCCAAGCCTACCACTGTCCTTGTAGAAAAAGATCTACAATCTTCACAGGATATATTTGAATCGAAGATTCTGGAATTACAACAAGAGAATAAAAAGTTTCAGACTCTGTTAAAAAACTATAACCCAGAGTTCAAGTGAGAATCTAAAACCCTGGTGCAAGACTGCTTTTCAGCTTATATGTTTGCCTCCTTAGAAATGGAGAATGAAACCTTGCGCTCTGTTTTGCGGGCCCCTCAGATCTGGTCTAGCGAACGTGTGAATAATACTGTGGCTGATCACTCAGATTCCATTCAGAAAATCCATAGTACATTGTCTCAAAGGGCAGTTAATGAAAGTATTTGTTTGGAATCTGAATTTTATAACTCCTCTGATGTTTTATCTCCTAGTGCTAAATTCATCTAGGTACTACATCTGAGATGTGTCCCTCCAGTTTTCAGGAACCCTAAATGCCAGACAAAACACAAAGCATCTCTTTGCTTTCTTTTCCTGGTAGTGAGGTCAGTTCTATCTCAGAGATAACCCATAGACAGGCCATTGACATACAGACAAAACAAGAACCTGTGCCCCATATAATCCCTGATGTGACAATATCCTGTGACTCAGATCACTCTCTTGATTTAACTGATGTGACTGAAGTCAACCTCCTCACTAAGAAGGTACAAAATCCAGACCCCTTGTTTGCTCCCTTGCCTTCAAGCACACCACATTGAAACGTCAACAAATGATAATAGTCTATGCTCTGTTGCATTTGTATGACCTTGCAATGCAGAAGAAATTGAAAAAATCTCCCATGACAAGAAATCTCCGACCTATTTCCGTTGACTAAGAGATGTGAAATGCCAAATGGTAAAGGAAGTCTGGTCATCAGAGACTCTAAGAAAAGCACTATTCTTAGCCATCCCGAAGAAAGCACTTCAGTGTTTTTTAATATGCTAAGGAACTGTGAAGATTTCACTACTGACAACAGGGAATCTACTGTTCACGGGCTATCACCATTCCCAGAATTTAAAGCCTGTCATCCTGATGCCTCTCCGCCTTCAGCTTGTCTTCTTGCAGAGTCTCCAGAGTCCTGAGCCGGCCTGCTGCCTTCAGAGACATCTGAGCCTGCAACCCGCCTGCCATCTGAGTGCGAGCGTGCATCCTGCCTGCCATTAGTACCAGATCCTCCAAACTGGCGGTCTTCAGAGTCCAAGCCCTCAGCTCACCTGCCTACAAAGTCTGAGTCTCCTAAAACCCTGTTTACAGAACCAGAACCTCCAACCAGCCTGCTTATAGAGCCAGAGCCTCCAGGCTGCCCGCCTTCGGACCCAGAGCTCCAGGCTGCCCGCCTTTGGACCCAGAGCCTCCAGGCTGTCCGCCTTTGGACCCAGAGCCTCCAGGCTGCCCGCCTTCGGACCCAGAGCTTTCAGGCTGCCCGCCTTTGGACCCAGAGCTTTGAGGCTGCCCACCTTTGGACCCAGAGCTTCCAGGCTGCCCGCCTTTGGACCCAGAGCTTTCAGGCTGCCTGTCTTCAGACCCAGAGCTTCCAGGCTGCCCGCCTTCGGACCCAGAGCTTCCAGGCTGCCCGCCTTAGGACCCAGAGCTTCCAGGCTGCCTGCCTTCAGACCCAGAGCTTCCAGGCTGCCCGCCTTTGGACCCAAAGCTTCCAGGCTGCCCGGCTTCGGAACCAAAGCTTCCAGGCTGCCCGGCTTCGGAACCAAAGCTTCCAGGCTGCCCGGCTCCAGAACCAGAGCTTCCAGGCTGCCCGGCTCCAGAACCAGAGCTTCCAGGCTGCCCGGATTCGGAACCAGAGCTTCCAGGCTGCCCGGCTTCGGAACCAGAGCTTCCAGGCTGCCCAGCTTCGGAACCAGAGCTTCCAGGCTGCCTGGCTTCTGTCCTTGAGCCTCTATATTGCCTGCTTTTTGACCCTGTGCTTCCAGTTTGCCAGCCTTCAAAGGTCTCAGTAAGTATACATTCAGAGACTGAATCTCCAGCATCAGAGACAAAACTCTCAACATGTAGGCCTCCAGGGCCTGGGTCTCCTGCATACCTGCTTCCAGAGTCTCCTGCATGTGAGTCTTCTGTATGTTTTCCTCCAGGGCCAGAACTTCAGGTCTGCTTCCTGTCACCTCCTTCATCTTCAGCCACTTTGCCTTTGACCTCTGTGCCTCTTGTCAATCCGTTATCTGCTTTTGACCCTACAGTCAATCTTACTTTGTTTTCAGAGTTCTACTCTAGCCTGCCATCATCAGGACTTCAAACACCTTTAATTCAGGCTTCTAAGCTCCCGTTACTGGATTTAGACTCTTCAGGTTCTGCCTTCAATTCTGCTGTTAATTTACAGCCTATTATTCTACCCTCCGGAACATCACAGGTTTCCTGCAGTCCTCTGGTATCTTGCACTACATCTCTGATGGAAATTGACTTATTTCTTAGGAGCAGAGGCTTCAAATTCGGTTCCAGATTCCGGAAGCCGGTCGTTGGAGGGGGTGTGCTGTCACAATTTGCTCCCTGTGCTCTCGTGCCCACCACCACGGGCCGAATTGTGGGACTTTCCACTGTCATAATAAACTTCTAGACCCTCCCCTTCATGCATATACTGACTTCCAGCCATTTGGACACTATTTGGGAATTGACATCCATTCCCAGTCCATGCCGGGTTTTATGAAAGCCAGCCTGCTCATGCTTGAAGCCAGCCTACTCATGCCTGAAACTCCATTACCTAGAATTCCCTGCTCACTGCTTCGTCTCTACCCCTACAGGCCAAGGATGGGTGGAGGAATTCAGCTCACCTGTTTCTGGCTGCTGCTAGCCTGCTCACACCTGATGCATGTGATTACTATGAGCTCTTTTAAGCCCCAGCTCCCTTCAGGCCAGGGTTTGTCATTGTAGCTGTATACCGGTGAGACCGATCCTCGTTCCAGTATTTCCTGAGCCTTTGATATCCTTGTTTCCAGTGTTTCCTCAGATTTAGTTATTCCTTGTTCCTGAGCTCCTGCTGTTTTCCTTGTTCCTGAATTAGCACTGCCTGCAGTGCTACCTTGACTCCTGAGCCTTAGCATTCCTAGTTCCTGAGCTGCAGCAGTTTCTATTGTTCCTGAATTAGCACTGCCTGTTTCATATATATGTCTTGCACATTCGTCCTGGGTGTAGTTATTCTGAATGCTGAAATCACCTCATGAGTGCCTGTCCTTTCTGAGTCTTAGCCATCTTGTTCACTTATGCAGGCTTCCCCTTTGAATCCCTTTTCTCCTCTGACTTCCTGTATGATCCTGGGCAGCGCTGTACTCCTATTTCTGCGTACGTTTTCTACCCAGTCGCCTGTCCTTGCCCATGTCCCAGACTGTGTTCCAGACATAGTCCCGGACAGTCCCTCACACTCTGGTAGGAGAGGAGAAGAATGACAGAAGAATTCTGGATCAAACGATCAACCACCAAAGCCTTTTGGATAACAATAAATGCATAGGCAGGGAAGCGAGAGTAACAAAGGCATCAAATATCACCAAAAAAGACTGATCAGCCTACTCGATAAAGATCTTTGCAAATGAAGAGCAGCATCCTCTACACAAAATCAACAAAGCTATCAACTTGGACAGTACAAATAACTCTGAAATATAGCTTCGGTGTGACAAATCATTTCTCTTAGAATATGTGCACTGTACACCATCAAGAGTGGAAAAAGTGATCAAGGCTGGCAGAAGTGACAGAGCCCCAGGCCCAAACGGCATTCCGCAAGCAATATACAAGTTGGATCCAAAATATTGGGCTAACCCAATAACAGCTCTGTTTAAAGAGGTGGAACACTTGGGCACAGCTGGGTGTCGCTAATAAACCCAATCTTCAAGGGAGGTGATAGAACCAACCCAGTGAACTACAGGTTAATAGCGCTCATCGACTCAGAAGCTAATTACTATGCTTCGTTAATACTGGAAGACTTAACCGAATGGTCAAACACCAAGAATCTGAATCCTCCTCAACAGACGGGTTTCCGGAAAGGGTATGGCAACACCAATAACATGCTAACAGTAATAACAATTGCGGAGAAGTGCAAACACCTATAGAAAAAAACTACAACTCTGCTTTATCGACCTCAAAGCAGCTTTTGATCGGGTGGACTGAACCCTCCTATGGCAAAAACTAAGACGATGGGGCATTCAAGAACGTTTTTTTGAGAGCAATTGAAACGTTATACTGACACATGGATACAAACTAAGGTGGCAGACGGTACAAGAGTATCGAGAAGAATACCAACTGTTAAGGGCCATAAGCAAGGGTGTGTGCTTGCTCCACACCTATTTAATCTCTTTATGGCTGATTTACCCTCTCAGCTAGCTCAGGTGAACCCCCATGCTCCGAGATTAGGTCCACTAACCAGATCAAATCTTTCATATGCTGATTATATTGTGTTGCTCAGCCACACGAGGTTGGGCCTTCAAAGATTAGTCACGGAAATTGTGATATTTACGAAGACCAACAAATTGGAAATCCATATTACAAAGACAAAAACCATGTCAATAGGGAACAGATCAAATGTCCCTTTGAAAATCAAACTAGGTAAGTGGTTAACATCTATAATTATTTAGTCTTCTACTTTGACAAGAACTTCAACTTTCAGGCACCCCCGCAGTATATGGTTAGAAAAAATAACGCCTTAATACATGCCTTCAGCGCACTTGTAAAAAAACTGGAAGGACCCTCTTTTCAACCATTGCTCGCAGTCATCAATGCAAAACTGCTACCCTCTCTAACTTACCTGAGCATGGTGATGCATAGTAAAGAAGTTAAAATGTGGGACAAATTGCAAATAAATACGTATAAAAGTGTATTTGGTCTTCCTTGTAACGCTTCACCTGCCCAAACCCGCTTGGAATTCAGATTGACACAACAAGAGACAGCAAGAAGATACCACACAATTAAATCCTGGCATAAAATACAAAACAAACAGTCAAGCCCTCTAATCAGCGCGCTATGGCAATCACTGATGAACGACACAAATTCCAGTTATAACAAGTATTTACTGTTGTCATTGGAAAAAAACAATACAGTTCACTTATGGGATCTAAATTTGTCACACCTTACCTTTTGCTGTGTGATCAGCAAAGCAGCAAAAATTAATTCACTCAAATATACTTTTGTGGCGTTCACATGCCTGGATGACAATCCAAACATAAGTCACCTTGCAACCAGCAGCATACCTTTTTTTACCTTATTGTGTGCATTTAAAGAAAAAGCTACTGGCTATTCGCCTAGGAGTACTGCCATCCTTAGCGGATAAACCATCCTGGAAATACAAAGGCCCGAAAACGTGCAGGCTATGTGGCGCCTTCAAAGAGGATTTTACAGACTTGGTTTGCATATGTCCCGCATTTAAGCAAGCACGCCTCTCATTGTTAAAACCGATATTCAACGAGAGGGGGATTCGTACCTGCAGAGCGGCAATAATGAGGAGCCTTGATCCCACTGACCCTCGGCTAAATTGCAAACTATTGAAATTTTTGCAATTTCACAATAAATCTCTTAAACAGAGTTCCGAGGGCACAGCTCCAGTGTGAGAAAGCGGGTCCACATAATGATTAAACAATCAGTTGACTGTGAGTAGAAGACAGTTGTATGACTCTTTTATGGGACTCTGGTATTTTGCACAAATCGAACGATAACTTAACTTTTCATCTTCACGCCCAAAGTCACTTTAAAACAGCTCAGTTGAAAGTTATTGGTCACTTATTAGAAGAAAACGAAACAATAACTCCTGAGATGCCAAATGATTTCATTAACTCGTATTGTTGAAATAATAACGTGAACGTTTAAGAAATTGACAAACCAGGAAAGTAATTAGGAAGTATTTTATTCAAAACTGTTTTTTTTCTTGTATAATCTGTAAAACATTGTGACGGTTTTTATTAACTTATAACAATAAAAACGATGATGATGACATAACATGTAAAACACATGAGTAAACTTAGAACACATATGTTATACGTAACAGAAGCACAGTACATATGCATAGCTATTGTCTATGTAACTCTTCAGGTTGTAATGAATCTAATGGTACAGTTGACATGCCTGAATGATACACATCGGTAAGGCAGGCTGAAGTGTACACACACATGATGTGCCAAAACATTCACCTGTTGGCCAATTTGTGGAACCAGTTCTTCACCCTCATCACTACTATATTTCACTCTGATAGCTGACTTTGATGAGTCTCTGTACCTACAATACTCACATACCATTCTCAGCAAGGTATAGAAATACTCAAGCGCTCTTAATTTTGACACCAGGAAATGAGTATGCTGCAGCCATCACACATTATGCGTACTTGTTAGACCTGGCTTTTTCAGCGGATTGACCGCCAGACTTTCTGTTTTTTTGGCCTCTTGTTTTTGACCTTGTTTTTGTTGGTTTTAGGACTCTGGGAACTTTACCACTGCTATTCAGTGCTAAAGTGCATATGCTCTCCATGTAAGTTGTGTTTATGGATTGGTGTTTCCATGATTGGCTTATTTGATCTACTACGAAGTCCCTAGTACAGTGCACTGTGTGTGCCCAGGGCCTGTAAATCAAATGCAGATAGTGGGCCTGCAGCACTGACTTTGCCACCTGCACAGGCAGCCTTTCAAATGTGTCTCAGACCTGCCACTGCAGTATCTGTGTGCGTTTTTTACTGCCATGTCGACCTGGCAAGTGCATCCACTTGCCAGGCCCTAATCTTCCCTTTTCTTACATGTAAGACACCCCTCAGGTAGGCCCAAGATACCCCCTTGGGCAGGGTGCAGTGTATGTGAAAGGTGGGACATATACTGGTGTGTTGTGCATATCCTGAAAGTGAAAAACTGTGCATGTCGTTTTCAATGTTGAAAGGCTATTTATCCCATTGGTTACCAATAAGGCTGCTTTGTAAACAATTTTACAAATGTAGCTGGCAAAGGGGAGCTAACAGAAAAGTGGAGTTTAGTATGCTGGAACTCAGGACTTAAAAAAGCACCTTATAGTAAAGATGATTTTTATATCGTGTGGTTGAAAATGCCACTTTTAGAAAGTGTGTAATACCAATGGGGTAACCCTGTGCCCCTCAGAACCTGGGTGTTTAAAAAAACCTACAATTGGTTCTGTCGAGTAAGAACAATTGCTTTTGCGATCAAGGATTAATCATAAACCATAGTTTTAGGAAAGTAACAACATTACTTAAGAGAATGAGCTGGAACACATGAGACCAACAATTTATGCAGAGTAGTAAGTGTTTACTTTTTCTCTGAGTCAAAATATTCTTTCATGCGGCTGTCAACATTTCAGTAAGAATGAAGTGACAATAAATAAAGTGAAAAAGTGCTCAGGTGACATGAGTGAATAAGTGTCATTTACACATTGGTGAGACAAGGACATATACTCTATATACAAGAGATACAAAGAAGGAATTTTTGGTGCAGCCTGTATGGAGATGAGTCAAGTGTCTTTAGTAGATTGCGTAATTGCGTGGCAGTTTTAACCCAGAAGACATGATAGGACTGGACCGATATGGAACGCCTCAAAAGTGTGCCAGAGAGCGACTAAGGATCTAAAATGAATTAAACATTGGGGATTACATCACTGTTGGTAGGAGGACAGGCCATAGTGTTAGTTGCACTTAATTATAGCCTTACCCAATTTTCTCAGAGAATTCCCAGTAATGTTTGAGTATCAATCAACCTGGACTCAACAGGCAGCCTTGTGATGGCACTCAATGGTGGCTGGGAGGTTAATGTGGGAATCACAATAGGATCTGAAACTGAAGAGTGCGGAGATAAATGATCGTAGGCAATCGCTACGAGCGAGAAGGCCACGGTTAGCATGCCGCAACCATTGGTGAACATACCTTCTGAGCAGGAAATTGGGGGCCCACTGACTCGAACCATTCCTGACAACATACCATCAGTAGCCAGTAACTCTTTGTTAGTGAATACGACGAGCCCCACACCGGAATTGACAGGAATGACTAGTAATCCAACCACGAACCCATTCAATAATCCCTCTAATCATTCACTGTCGATTGCGGAGAAACATATTCTCTCGAAGGGACTTACATTCATCCCCACGGCCCCCCTTGATTCATTTAACATGTTAATGTTAATGTTATTGTCATTTATAAAGCGCGTTATCACCGACCGGTCTCTAAGCGCTAAACATCAAACTAGAATTGCAAAGATTTTTCAGAAAGATCAGACTGAAATACTACTTTACCAACAAAGAATACACCCCTCCATCTTCAGCTACTATGTTTAAGCCACCCTCCACGTTCACCCCGTCAGCTTACTTAATGAGCCAAAAGATCCTGGCCTTTGAGCAAATCATCCTGAAAGAATCTATGGACCTCCTTGGCAACAGGAGAAACATTAAATACACTGTGACAAAAGAGGAGAGACTGGCCTTTGGCACCCTTAGATCTAACAATACAATTGTTATCAAGGCAGCGGACAAGGGGGTGCTGTGGTTGTGCAAAACACCATTGATTACATAGAAGAGATATCACAACAACTCAGTGTCCGTGAAAGTTACATCCCAATACCGAGAGACCCTACTCCAGAAATCAGAAAATTGATCCAGGACCTCACTCAGAAAGGGCTGATGGAGGGTTTCCTGGGTGGACCAGAACATGAATTCTTGAACAAGAAGGACCCCAGGATCCCCACGATCTACACATTACCTAAGGTACACAAGTGCATGGACAAACCACCTGGAAGACCCATCGTCTCCGGGTTGTGGTTCAATCCTTGAACCCCTTAATCAGTATATTGACAACTTCCTTCAACCTTGGGTGGTTGAAACCAAGTCATTTGTAAGAGATACCATGCATATCATTCAGCTGGTAGAAGGCCAACCCTTTGACAATACTATGCAACTTATGGTGACTCTTGACGTCTCAGCCCTGTATACCAGTATTCCACCGAATAAAGCTTTGGAAGTGACCAGAGAAACACTGGAGAAACGACCGATGGCACACTGGGTGCCCATTGATTTTTTAGTGGCTATGTTGGAGCTCGCTTTGTCAAGAAACTATTTTCTTTTTCAAAATCAGTATTTCTACCAATGCAAAGGCGTGGCTATGGGAGCTGGATTTGCTCCAAGCCTGGCTAATCTCTTCATGGATTTCTATGAAGAAGAACACCTATACAATCTCAATAATCCTTTCATAGATAACATCGCCATGTGGAAGAGGTATATTGATGATGTGATAATGATTTGGTCTGGCACAGAAACGAACCTGATTGACTTCAGAAACTGGCTGAACGACAGATCAACCATAGCCCTTTAAATATTTTGAAATCAGGTAAGGCCTTGGCTGCTTTGGCTCTACTCTTTGGCCTTCTCGCTCGTCGCTTGCCCTTTTTATAAAAATGCTAGGTCGAGATGGCTCAAACCCATCTGCAGACAATTGGGAACTCAAGAACATTGTACTGCTCTGCGCATTTTAAAATCAGACGCACGGACCTTCTTTGCCTGTGGCGTGGCCAAGTACCTCGGCCGCGCCTGGATAACAAGACATACATTTTTGAGTGGGGTTTCATGATGAATTATCATATTTTTGGGTTAGTTTTAGCCAAAATTGTTTGCATATTTTAAATTGCATTGTCACTTTATATTTTGACGAATCTTACGTTTTTATGTTACTTTTTAACCAAAATGACTTGCATAAGTTGCACTGCCACTTTAGAGGATGAGAGCTGGAATAGAATGTTATTCTTTTTATTGTACTGTGCTCTTACATCTTGCAGTCCACTCTTCCCAGCTCTGGGCTATCATGAAACACAAGAATTGATGGGCTTTTAAAGCTTTTATGTGCCGTCTTTTATCCTGTATACTTCTTATGGATGGAAATAAGAATGTTAATGCTTTTAAGATACTTTGCTATCGAAATAAAGCTTTTTGACTTGATTCCCTACGGTAATTTATCCCCGCACTCTTCAGTTTCAGATCCTAATGTGATTCCCACATTAACCTCCCAGCCACCATTGAGTGCCATCATGAGTCTGCCTGTTGAGTCCAGGTTGATTGATACCCAAACATTACTGGAAATTCCCTGAGAAAATTGGGTAAGGCTATAATTAAGTGCAACTAACACCATGGCCTATCCTCCTCCCTCACAGTGATGTAATCCCCATTCTTTAATTCATTTTAGATCCTTAGTCGCTCTCTGGCGAACTTTTGAGGCAACGCTTTGAAACCACATGTTCGATTGATTAATTCCACATTGAGTCGGTGAGTATCATTACTTTGGTAACACTGCCAGATTCTTTCAGATCCTATCAGCTGGAAAACGCCTGATACTTATGGATTAATTCCATTTTAGGCTGTCCTAACTGTTGCTATCGTGTCCTGAAGAAGACCCGCCATGACGATCTTTTAAATCACGCACACGTCCGGGTCCAAACGTCGACGTTCCTAATCTGTCCAGTCCTATCAGGTCTTCTGGGTTCAAACTGCCAAGCAATTACACAATCTGCTAGAGACACTTGACTCATCTCCATTCTGGCCGCACCAAAAATTCCTCCTTTGTATATCTTGTATATACAGTATATGTCCTTGTCTCACCAATGTGTAAATGACACTTATCACCCATGTCACCTTAGCACTTTTTCACTTTTTTTATTGCCACGTCATTCTTACTGAAATGTTGACAGCCGCATGAAAGAATATTTTGACTCGGAGAAAAGGTAAACACTTACAACTCTGCATAAATTGTTGGTCTCATGTGTTCCTGCTCATTTTCTTAAGTATTGTTGTTACTTTCCTAAAACTATGGTTTATGATTAATCCTTGATCGTATAAGCAATTGTTCTTACGCGACTGAACCAATTGTAACTTTTAAAAAGTGGACATTTTCTTGCTTAACCATCCTGTGTGCCTCTGCCACTTGTGTATTCGCTGTGTGGGGCAGGGGCTGATTTGTGCATTCAGACTAGACAGACACAAGGGGGTGTTGAGGTGTTTCCTGCCTTTCCTGGGTGACTCATAGCCAGGCCGAATAGACCTGGTTGCATTTAGAGTAGTGGGAGGAGTTGTTGCACCTGAATGGACTTTGTCTGCCTTCCACAATGCTATCTCCACCCCCTGGTGTGAGCCTGGCCTGAACCATTTCTAACAGTACTTGTTCCTTAAGTTAAGTCAGTTCTGTACCTGTCAGTGCTGCAGAATACCAGACATTGTTCAGACATGTCCCATGCTTCCCTAAGTATTTGTTTGGAAAATTGAACAATAACATGTATGGGATATAAGAGATGTGTCAGATTCAGGTTTACATACCCTTGGATACAGTACCATGTGAGTGGGCTCCAGTCTGACATACATTCAGCCTATTATACAAGAGGCATGTACAGTGGGAGTCTCATATATAAGGATAGCTCCAGTGGCTCTGACCTCAAAAACACCTCCATGAGGCCATGCAAAGCCAGCATGCAGGATTTGCAATGCATTCCGAGGTACAGAGTCAGTAGCCATAGTACACCTCAAGGAGCCATACCTTTTACATAGGAAATGCTGTTCAAGACCAGTGATATGTGTTTTGACACATTCACAGGTTAGCTAAGCTGTGTAAGCCATGGCAGGCCTCATTAATGTGTGAGTACCCAGGGGAGGAATGCCAAGGAGGATCCTCAGCACATCACTATGTGTCATTCAGTATTGTATGTGCTGCCTTCAACAGCACGCTTTCAAAAGTGTCATACTTTACCTTAGCATTTCTTTGTGCTGAGAGCTGTCTCTTCCAGTACAACACCAATCACATCCACAATGCACACATATCTGCACCATAGGTCAAGGGTGCATGTGTATGCTAAGCACAGCAAGGGGCTAATTTACAAGCCCCTTGCACCTCTGACGCCTCATGTTTTTACATATGAAAAGTGATGCACCAGTACCACTATGGACTTCTAAATAAACACTGTTATTGGTAAGGTGGTCCACTAAACCTCAACGGACTGCCCCTTCATCAATGACTCCTGCCAAAATCTGCATTTTCTCTGTCTTTCTGGCCAGCACAGGGCAGTCCTCGTTGTGGATTGCACTCCCACAGAGTCTTGCAGACAGCTTTGGGCCTTATTTACAAGGGCAGTGCACCTCCGGTTCATCACTTTTGATAAGGGAAAAGTCCCAGCGGCGCAAGAGGCTTGTAAATAAGCCCCTTTATGTGTATCGTATGTTCTGTAATGGCCCACCACAACTGTACCTGACAAATGCTTGTGGTGAAAGAAGCACCTCTGGAGGTCATATGCACTAACTGGTTTCCTATCATATGAGTCGTCTGGATGGGCTACTGGTATGCGCATCAGCTCAGTGCTTCCCTGGGACTCATTTGTATCACCTAAAGGGACACAAACACTTGTGTGGCCCACTCTGTGTCATAGATAGCACTGGTGCACAGATGGTGCCAGAACTATTGACATGGCATTTCTCTTTTGTGCATGGGGGCATGCCAAAAGTCATGTGAGCCATACTTAATGTTACCACTATTCATCAATGGGTAAATGAACCACATAGGAAAATACACAAATCGTGTGTACTTACCAACTTCTCAACCAACTTGGATGCCAGCGTAGTCGAGTAGGGCAGATTCCCTGCCAATAACATCCGCCCAGCAATGTTTGAGTTGACCGTCCATACAGACAGCCTCTGCATCTGTTGCTGCACCCTCACCCAGCGTTGCCTCCGCACCGCCATGGGGTAGCTCAGGATCAGATGTCCCCACTAACTACCATGTTGGGCAGGTAATAGGTCACCAGCCACAGGAAGCTCCCAAACTCCTGTTTGGTCATGGGGCATGCCCCACAATTTCCAGGCATCATCATACTCAACAACAACAAACCCCCAAACAAAACAGAACTCCCCGAAAACTCGATAACTACCCCTATAACAACAATAATCCAGAAGACAAACACCCAATAGAACACAGGACAAAACACAACAATATATAACAAGAAAGCACAAAAAGGACTGAAGAGACACTGACAGGGACAGCATACACAACAAACACTCTCCAGCACAGCCAACACACAACCACTCTCAAGCACAGACAGTAAAACTGTGATTTAACGTGAAAATTAAAGCAACTTCACACTTCCTTGTTTGCAGCATGCAAGATCCATGACATCACTTCCTGGGCAGATATGTCACATTTTCATCCTGTGCATCTTTTTTTATGCTACCAGTCAATGCGTTGCTTTCACACAAGGTCTGACAAGGCAACATGCGGTCATTGAGACGAGTTGGCTGGAAAGCGTCATTTTCGCTGACTCTGTGGCTGCAAAATTTACGCTTTAGGCCCATGTACCTTTTTTTTTTACTCTACCAGTCAATGCTTCAAATTCACACAAGGCAGGACCTGACAAGGCACCATGTGGTCATTCAGACACGTCGGCTGAGAAGCGCCATTTTCGGCTGATGCAATGGTTCATAATTCACATTTAGGCTCATGCGTCTTTTTTTTTACGCAATAGGGAAAATGTGTGTATTTTGGAATATTGTGATGTGCAATGCATGTTATCATTGACAGGGATTGCTGTGTTGATTGTGAATAGTGGAGCTGACCTGCTTACTGTCTGTGCATGTGTTTACTATGTGTGTTGACAGTGTTCATATATGTGAGTTCATGCCTTTTGGGGATAATACTACGCATAGGGCCTAATCCCGCTAGTAGCACAAGGGCACACTTTACAAAAGGTGCCCCGTGTGCTAAATTAGTATTAGCACCAAATGACATTGCTTTAGCTTCCCCCAGGGATGCCACAAACTAGCACTGCCATGGGGTCAGTGCACCAACATCTACAATACAGCAGCTTACTGCCAATCTGAGTTGTGAACCACAGTGCAGGCAGGAGGCTGTGGAGATACTTGGGAGGGTTACATTTTCACTTGCAGGCGAGTGCTGTGATTGGCTGCAAACACCTGGAAGGGGAGGTATGGATGCCGCCAGATGATTGGTTGAGCATAGGCCATTCATATTCAAGGGTCATATCCCACAGGAGAGTGACAGTGTCAGCATTTTTGGGCAACATGATTCTCACTCATGCTGATGGTGCTATGCTAAATCACCATGCATGCCTTTGCGTGACCTCCTACATATTGCTGACAGTAAGGTTGCTTAAATTACACCATACCTACACTCTGCATCAAGGTGGTGGTGCTTGTGCATAACAGTGGGTGTTCACATGCAACACTCATGTAGTTTGACACTGAAACAGGTGATGAGACTCACATGCACCTGGCACAGTCCAAAACTTGACAGACGTCCCAAGCAGAGCCTGAACACGGATGTATCAATTGATGTAAGCTTGCCTCATCAGTGTCCATGTTCACTGCATGCTGTTGCTCACATTGGCCATGTAGAACTATTCCATGAATGGTTAATGTGCAGGGAAGTATGGAGAGAAGCCACCATATCATGTTGTGGTACACATACATCGGCTGTATGGCCTTGTGTCTGGAAGAATATGCCTGGGCCATGCACATTGCAATTCCTCATAGTCTTTACCACCAAGCATAGCCTATGATTTGTGGATCATGAGGCCAGCTTGTCTAGCCACAACTACTCAGGTGTAAAACAATCATAAATATGTTTGCCACTGGGACCCATCCCAATATGTTTTTAGGTTGTGTGGCAACTGGAGGTTTGGTGATGGCTATGCATTTAGACATGAAGTTCATATTTGAACACCATATCTTGGGATGCATCGTGCATGGCTCCTTGTCTGTATTGACCTTGCTTTATGTGATTTCTGATGCTCAATTGTTACATATTTAGAATCTGTGTGTTGTGTCTTCATATACGCACTGAGAGTGTACTGAGAGGAGTGAAGCCATTGCTTATATCTGAGTACAACACACCAAGATGGTAGGCTACATCACTGGTTGTCCCATTTGCATCTTTGCCTTGTGGGGTAAGTGTGGCTACATTCTCACTAGGTACACACTGTTGCACTGGAAAAGCATAGTATGTAGCATTTGTATGTGTGATATGAGATCCCCTAATGGATTTGAGATGTGGATACAGTCGTCATACTATGAGTGGACTCTACTATCTTCCACAGGTATGAGGCCGTACAAATGGCTAGCTGTAGGAGAGACACACACACAGTCATAGCATACTATCTACTTTACCACACCCTGTTAATTGTGGATGGCAATGCAGGACTATTTGCAACAGGTAGTTGGCATGCACACTATTTTATTTGTACCAGATGTTGTTCAATGCTGTTTGTTAAACATAGCTACATACATTTTCTGTGCGAAAATTAGTAGCAGGTGTGATGTGAATGTTTACTGTGACTATGGAATCAAAATGCATACAAAGTGGTAGTGCTCATATATTTATTTGCATATATGAGTGGATTCCCCGCTTGTTGTGGAGGGTGCCGGCGTTCTAAAATCCCGGTCCCCGGTTGCTGGGAGCTGTTGGGGGCGGAGCTGGGCGGTCAGCGCTCTAGTGCCTGAAGCCTATTTAAACTGCATGCCTCCCTCGTCGCGCAGCGGACGCGCGCTGACGCGAGGCAGTTACTGATATTGGCTAAGTCTCAGTGATTTTAATAGCCTAGCATTGATTTTAGTTTACTGCTATTAACTCGATTAACTGTTTTTAAAATAACGTGTATTACTGAACTTCTTACTTGCACTCTGCACTTTAACTTGCTGTGATTACGCCCACACCCCGGTCCACCACGGGGATTCCCCGCTTGTTGTGGAGGGTGCCGGCGTTCTAAAATCCCGGTCCCCGGTTGCTGGGAGCTGTTGGGGGCGGAGCAGGGCGGTCAGCGCTCTAGTGCCTGAAGCCTATTTAAACTGCATGCCTCCCTCGTCGCGCACCAGACGCGCACAGCGGGCGCGCCGCCGGCGCGCCAAAGGCAAGCCCGTCTGCGCCCGTCCGCGGCCGACCGGGGCCAGGGGCCACTCACCATGCCCGTTATCTCAGTTACTCGGCATCAGAATTGAAGCGGTTGCAGGGGGATTGGTCCATTGAACATGAGACTCAGGCCAAACTTGACGGAGTAGGGATCCTGACACATAGGGACACTCATCCAGAAATCTCCCTGTCATCCTGCGGTCAAGGTTCTCCCGTCAATGATAAGGTCCCACCAGCCTCAGTTACTCCCGAACAACAGGAGGTGAGGGAAATTACAATCTGTTATCTGAACACTCGTTCAATGGTAAAACATCAGCTCGAAATCTTTCAGCTTGTCGATTCAGACAAACCGGACATCCTCCTCCTCTCTGAAACGTGGCTTACCGCGGAGTCTGTCCGTGATATCTTGGCAGCAGTGCCTGATAACTATTATATTCTTAAGGCTAATAGGTCCTCGGGTAAAGCCGGAGGAGGGGTCGCGGCCATTATCCACCAGAAACTCCAGTTCACTTAATTAGGGATCACAGGTATCCCCTCAGTCGACAGCTTAATACTCAAATCTGAATCTCCCTTGTCCTCTTTTATCTGCACTTTATTTTATAGACCCCCTCATCACATGCCCACATTCCCTCAATTGCTAGGCGATATGATCTCCCACTTAGCCATCAACCATGCCAGAATCCTTGTAATCGGAGATTTTAATTATTGGCCTAGTGATACACGGGAAAGCGCTGACTCTATAGAATTTACTGATCTCCTTTTGGGAATGAATTGCACCCAGCATGTGAACGCAGCCACTCACATAAAGGGGCATATTTTAGACCAACTCTGGACTTCTAATTTGGAAATTTCTAAGTTTTTAATTTCTCCATGTACATGGTCGGACCATTATCTCATTACATTCACGATCTCCAGTATTTCCTTTACCAAAAACTTATTGACAAGGAATCATTTGGCCAGAAACTGGAACCGTGCTAATATTGGGGAATTTTGTTCCTTACTAACCGCCACAGCTCCTATTGCACAAGAGTCTCTCCACTTCCAGGAAAAAAACATCAAGACGTGGCTGGAACTTGCCAGTGATAACATTGCCCCCTCAAGAAAATTAAGATTATGCACCCCATGACGCCCAACGATGGTTTTCTAACGATTTAAAATTAAATAAACTAGCCTTAAGGCAAGCTGAACGTAGTTGGAGACATGATTACGCCTCAGACAAAAAGGCTCTTTATGTAATACTGCTTAAAGAATATAAAAATGCCATCCTCCAGACTAAGGCTGAATATTTTTCCACAAAAATCATAAATTCAGCGAACAAGTCCAAGGATATTTTCTCCATAGTTGACGAACTCGCCAAACCGGATAGAGTCATGGCAAAACCTGTCCCTTCACAATCTTTATGCGACTCTCTCAATCTCTACTTCATTGAGAAAATCGCCATGATTAAGGCCAGTATCCCGTCTCCTATCTCCTCTATGGCCTCTTCAGTCTTATGTTAAAACTCACTTTTACTCGATCAAATCCCCCCCATCTCAAAGGAAAACTTCTTTGTCCTTCTTAGTAAAGTCGGGTCCGGCTCCCCCACCGATTGTTGCCCTCCTCACATTTTACGTGAAGCTTTTCTTAACTGCCCAGACCCTCCTCTCGCACTTCTTAATAATTCCCTTAAACTTGGTATTGTCCCCAACACCTTCAAAAGTGCTGTAATTGTTCCGATTCTGAAGAAGCCTAACTCTGATCCCCTGGTTCTCAGTAATTACCGCCCTATTTCGCTCCTGCCCTACCTAGGAAAAGTTTTGGAAGATCATGTAGCAAATTGTCTTAGTTCTTTCATTGAACACTCCCACTTTCTGGACCCTCATCAGGCAGGATTTAGACCTGCTCATTCAACTGAGTCAGTCATCCTCGCAGTTATGGATGAGCTCAGAAGAGGGGCTGACAAGAGCCTCACCCAGGCCTTGGTACTGCTTGACTTATCGGCTGCTTTTGACACGGTCGATCATGGTCTCCTGATCGACCGTGTCAGCGGCGCCGGTATCCAGGGTCTGGCGCTGAAGTGTATTTCCTCCTTCCTTAGCAACCGATTTCAAGGAGTCCGCCTGGCCAATTTCTCATCCAAAAAAATGAAACTGATCTGTGGGGTTCCTCAGGGGTCTTCCCTGTCTCACCTTCTTTTTAATTTGTACTTATTACCCTTGATCCGGTCACTACGTGAAAGAATGGTTGAAACATTTAATTATGCTGAAGACTTGCAGCTGGTGTTCGATATCAATTCTTCCACTTTCTCAATGTCCAATTTTCAGTTTATCATGAGCTTTATCAGTAATTGGATGAATGACAATCAATTGAAACTGAACCCCGATAAAACCGAGCTCATTTTGACAGGGGGACCAGCTAACCCGTGGAACTCTAGTTTTTGGCTTCCATTTCTGGGTAATTCCCCACTTCCAGCTGGCTCTGTTAAGAGCTTGGGGATTGTGATCAGTAGCGATCTGTCCATGAAAGCCCAGATTGGCTCTGTGGTCTCGGCCTGCTTTTTCCATCTGCGCAGAATCCGGAAGATCAGCAGATTCCTGACCACTGAGGCCTTGACTCTTGTCGTTCTAGCCTTGGAAAAATTCACGTATTGATTACGCCAACTCATTATATGTTGGTATTCCAACATATCAATTACACAGTTTGCAGTTGGTGCAAAACCAAGCGGCCAGGTTAATCGCCCGTCAGCCCAGCCGACATCACGTCAAGCCTCTGATGAAGAGCCTACATTGGCTTCCAGTGGCCAAACGCTGCGCCTTTAAACTGGGCTGTACCATCTTTAAAGCCCTTGCTGGGAATGGCCCAGCCTTTATTTCTTCAAGGATTCAGCGTTATATCCCTTCCCGAGAACTGCGCTCTTCCAATCTAAACCTACTGTCCACTCTGCCATTCAAACGCAAAAAGCATGGAGGGCTCAGATTTGCAGTTCTGGTCCCGCAATTTTGGAACTCGCTTCCCGTGGAAGTGAGGGTGGCGACCCCCTATGCTCAGTTCAGGAAAAAGCTTAAAACCTGGTTATTTTCCCAAGCATATCAGTAAGGTAATTGCCCCATCAATGCAGCGCCCCATCTGCCCTCAGCGCCATGAAACCGCTTGGTGTACGTGCGCTTAAGAAATCCCTTTAACATAACAAATATAGTTACAGGTGTCATCATTTTGTAGTATGGCTGCGCTGTCCTGTATCCAAAGTAAATGGGTGGAATGTGCGATATTCCTAACATACAGCACATCCAAGGTTTATCCGCATATGCACCATCACATGGTAGTGACTAGTGCCATCACCTCCTTTGCACTATGGTGCACATGCGTCAGCATAGGGTCCTCAAATAATATTATGCTTTAAGGGGCACATTCCTGCACCAAAAGCAAACATCTATGCTATTTCCTCCTTCTATGTATTGTGGGGAATGCAGAACACATTGTAATTGGACATGGCAAAGAGACATGTGCTTCTGAATCCTCATTTCACCTCCCCTTTGGAGGCACTCTATTTGCAAACAGTCCCAGGGTCCCTGATCCTTGGATATGTGGAAAAAGTGATATCTTCATTGGTGTTGCATGGGAAAAAACACTGCAAGGCCCATGGAACACATCCTTAATGTAGGGTGAATTAATGCTGCACTTTGCTCTGGCTTGCCTTACTGCATATCTATGAGGCCATGCAAGGCCATGCATGCCGACTTTGCATTGCCTCATTGATATGAGTAGAGACCTGCTCCACCAGAGCATCATTAACAGTGATGGTCCAGCAGCGGAGTTCACCTGTACATGTGACCAACAGTTGCACAGGCGGTCTCAACATGTGTGACTTGCATGATTGTGTTGCGCATATGTCATATAGTATGGCACGAGTATATAGGCCCACACCTTCTACATCTACACTGTCGTTTTCAGCCAAACACTAATATGACCATGTATTCCAACATAATTGACTGTCATATGGTCTGTCATGTTCTTGAGAAGTACTTACCAACCAGTAGGCCATTCCAATATGTCTGATTCTGGAAGTGCTCTTTGATAGTGGAATGCCGTAAGAGTAAAGATTCATGATCACTGCCCGGGTACTTCGCGAGGACATTTATGAAGAGGCCCAGATGGCCCACGATTGCCTGCACGTTCATGGAATGTGTGTGCTTCCTACTGTGGTACAGTTGTGAGTTAGCCGCTGGAGGCACAAGTTAGACATGGGTGCAGTCCATTGCCCCCAACACACGTGGGAATCCTGCAATAGCATAAAAGCCTTGCTTGTTTTCCTTTTAGTTCTGCGTTATGTTGGGGAAGAAGAGGTACTGGCGTATGAGGCTTATGTTGGCATCCAGGATGGAGGGAGGACCCTAGAGAAGGATGCCTGTATACTCCTGACACTCTGGCTGTGGTGGGTTGGAAATTTCTAGATGCCAGCATGTGTAGGACAGCCACTTGTTTGGCCTGAGGAGGGATGTTGGTGCACAGCTGCAATGTTGGCTGCAGTTTTGGTGCAATCTGGTGCAGGAGGCGGACAATTTACTCTCTAATGAGACTGTAATGGGCAATGACCTCCTCCTCTCTGAGGTCAATGAGGGTAATCATCTGGCGGTTTGTCCACTCCCTTCTCCTGTGCTGCCACTGTGGTGATGATGGTGGTGATGGTGGAGGTGCTGGTGGCGATGGTGGTGGTGGTCTTCTTGGTGATCCAAACTGAAGTAGGAGTAGTTCCATGGTGCCATTGAGCTTGCCAGAGTGATTTAGGTATGTTCTGCTTTTATACCACTGGACATGCATCATTTTTACGCCTCGTTTTCCGTAGCGGTAAAATTCTGCCGCTATTGGGCCTCTACACATCTTTTGCCAAAGTAGAGTCATTTTCCAAAATCGTTTTAAATATGGCTGTATCAGGTTTGCATTGGTTGTTAAAGGGAATGCCTACCTTGCATTTCATTATCGCTAACTGCTGCAACAGGGTCTGGCGCTGTGAAAAATAGGCCCTGGAGATGAAAAGGTGATGCTAAAAGCCTCTAGCATAACGTTGTAAATACGGTGCCAGAAAAAAAGCTGCAGCAGTGTCAAAAAATGACGCTGCATTGGTATTAGCTCCTTGTAAATATGCCCCCGAGATTTCTATCAGAATGGACACAAGATGCTAACTCAACTCAGGACTCTCCATGTTCTTTCAAGACCCCTTAGATCAGGTTCTCTATCCATGCAGAAAATTCCTTGATGCAAAAAAGTACACAGGAGACGAAGATCCTTTTGGGTTCTTGGTTGTAAATTCTGTAATAAACTCCCCATCGACCTGTGGCAGACCCCAAAATGTGAAAACATTATATTTTCCTTTAACTTCCATTTTTTTGTGTTCTCTCAGTGCTCCTGTCCTAGGTCCATGATTTTGCTGAGCAAATTATTTTCTTTAGAAGTAAATAACCAGATCAATTAATAAATACCTAGGGTGCTCAGCATTCATTTTTTCAATTGCGTTAAACTAGAGCAGTGGTTCCCAAACTTTTTTGACCTGCGGCTTCCTTGACACATTGGCCATTGCCCGTGGCTCCCCACTGTTACTTTTTTTGGAGGGTGAGGGGGATGTAAGCCCGGCCTAGGGAGTACTTGCATTTTTCTCCCTGAAAATAATTGGGATGAAGCTGATGAAGGTATTATAATCATATACGCAGGGTGTTTCGTATTACTAAGGTGGTGCCTCTAATTAAATATTCCTAGTTACACTTCTTTGCCTATGCCTTTTGTAGAGTACTCTCTCAAACTTTTTTTATTGCACTTACAGTGCTAGATAGCACTCCTATGCATGTAGGCCCCATTGTCAAAGTGTTTCTGCACTTGAAGAATATTTGCATGCACTTCCATTTCTCCCCATGTCATACATGCCAACACACCCGTCTCAGCAGGGTGACTCACGATTTTTTAAACCACATACAGCTTTTTTTGCTGTCTCCTCCCTAAAATTGCCTCCAAATCAATGCAAGCCAAATTTTAAATGTCCCTCTTTCTTGCTTCTAAGTGATGGCATTATGCCGTATATGGTGTTTTACTTCCCCATGCTCAAGGAGAGAGCAGGCCTGTCTGTAAATGTGTGTACTGAACGAAATGTGTAGTGGAAGTACCTATGGTTCAAGTACAAGTGTCCCTACTTAATAATACTTAATATGTTTAACACCTTCGCCGCGATCGGAATTCCGCTCAGGTGCTGGACATTCCGATCGCGGGCGTGGTCGTGACGAGCTCAGCTCGTCATGCGCACACGCCCACCGCGCAGCATGACGAGCTGAGCTCGTCATGAGCATGGAAGGGGTTAATAGATGGGACAACTGTACTTTCCTGATAACTTGCATTGGTGTAAAAAGCATTTGAGAAAAAAATAAACTATTAACAAATCTAACAAAATAAATCGGGCATCTTCCGCTTACTTTGGGAGTGTTGGAACGTGCGGATCCAGTGAAATACAGAGGTCATCTCCCTCGACATGCCATCAATTAAGCACTACGTTTACAGCTTTAGGCATGTCACTTACAAATCATCGTCATCAAGCGTTTTAATCTAATTAGTTTAACTGAAGCCAACAGACCCTTCAACATTAAATGCATTAAAGTGCTTGGTGCGCGGCTCCCCTGGCTAGGTTTGACGGCTCCCTGGGGAGCCACGGCGCACAGTTTGGGAACCACTAAACTAGAGTGGTACAATACACAAGCCTGTCAATAGAAACTCAATATTTTGAAGGTTAGTGGAAATGTGCTACAAGGTCTAGAGTAAATTCTTAAGAGAACTTTAGGTACTATACCGGTATATTAAAATTTATTATAAAAGGCTACTTTTCAGACATATAAGTTGACTTCAATTATTCTATCAGAAAAGATTGTAGTAGTTGTGCAATTTCCTGTCACACAATGCCTAATAAAGACTACAAAGTGTATACTTTTAGTCTGAGAGATTGAAGTAATCACAACAAATGCATTAAAAAGTTATCAAGTTTGGGTGTCATTTCATGTTTCTACGAGGTTCGCTCAAATCAACAATGTCAGTAATTTAGTTTTCCAGTTTTTCCAACATAATATTTTGTCCCCATTAAACGCATGACAATTCCCACCTATATGTGTAAAGTTACTAGTAGTAACTTTAAACTTGCATACCCTAATGTAGAAGGCTCCACCACCTGGTTTGATGGGGTTGCGATATTTACATCTACATTCTTAAATGGTGACTAGCAAAACTGTAGTAGTAAGTATACATGTCCTTGACTGCCCATGGGTCCTAGAGAAACATGCCACCAGGAAGGTACTCGTTTGCCATAGGTACTTAGGTCAGTAATTTTACAAGAAGAGAGCATCACTACTGGTCAGAGGAATACAACAGATTGTGGTAGTGCAGAATACATGCCCTAGTGAGGTGCCGCATCTGAGATTCATAGTGAGATGGACTGGACCATGACCACACCCCACATGCCCATCTGAGCATCGTAATCCCTTTTAAAAATCCAAAGAACAAAGCAGTCCCCTTCTTCCAGGCATTTGTAATTGGAGTAGCCACCAGCATTATAAAAGCACTGCAGATAAATACATCAGTAGTGTGCGGGAGTCACTCAGAAGATGTGCAAGTGGCTTTGTTATGTACAATTATCATTCTGCTGTCACTTGTTCTTCTTTTCCTGTATTCCAGCTTTTGAAAGTACTATAGGGTGAAGGAGCAGACCCACTTGTGAAAGAGGGAGCGGCATTCAGAAGAGAATTGCGTAAGATGCGTTTCAGCTAACGTGCGCTCCCATGGGACTTCACAGGGACATTTGGTGGAACACCAAACCCTCTTTCATAAATGAATAACACACTCAAGGATCACTAGAAAATGGAACGTTCATTTTAAATTATTTATTTTAAAACTAGAAATCGAATCTAGTGTACACAATGTGAGTTGTTTCTACAAAAGAAGGTTGTTGTTCCTTGTGTGTGTGTGTCAGTCCCTGTGAATGAGTAAGGCAGAGTTGTCATGTTTGCTGTTGATGAGCGATGGCTACAAACTTAGAATTCATACATGAAATCTCATGGCCTGAACACAACAATGAAAGATACCTTATTACAACTGTCATAGGATACAATGTAATTGTAATAAGGTGGACGGGATACTCATCATGTTTGTGATGACGTAACCTGATTGAAAAACTCTAAATCAGACCGAAGTTTCTCATTGGAGATGTGGAAGATGACCGTTGAATCTATCCATGTTCCCCCCTGTAACTGTGTGTCTAAAGAAAGACCCCTAAAGTAGGTACTGATATAACAAATGTAATTCTCGCAGCACATGAGGAGCATGCCAACGACCTCCTGTTACATCTATGCTTGACTGATGACGTGTCAGTGGATACCTTGTAAGTGGTAGGTGTGTAATGTTGGCTGTGAGAGTCAGTTGTATGCAGAGGTTGAGCAGACAAGCGCTTGCTCCTGGTAGGGCTGCTGCTGTCCTACCTACATCTAACATACGTCTTCCTCTCGGAGTATACTCAGATATAACTAAAGACAGAATTAGGCAGCGTGACCTGATGTGTACTGCTGCATGACTACAAAGGAACCTGCATTGTAGCACACCATGGTTCCTGTGGTGGACCCTCATAGAACAGAGGGGACGCCCTAAACAGGGAGATCTTTTTGACCCCATTCTGCCTGGCTCACCTGTGGGAAAATCACTGCACCCCAAACTTTAAAAGAGGAGAAGGAGAGTGAGAACAGTTTTGGGTGAATTTTCCACTTCAGACCTGCTTCTCATGACCTTCTGCAGTGTGGGAGCCAAAGAGGGAACCACTGTAGGATATATGGATTGGGAAGTTCGGTGCTCGGGTTTTGTATTTGTATTTGAATTTATTTAGCTGTTATGTGCAGCAAATATCACAAAAATAATTCTAGTCTCAAGATTTAGGATGGAGGGGCACAAAGGCGGGTGGAGGGAAAGTGCAGGACAAAAATAACAATAAAACCAGTCACTAGAAAAGCGACATATCTGAATGTTCTGTAATCCATTCAGCATCAGTAGAGAGATAATGATTAAGTATTTTCAATGCTCTTCATTGAGGAGGCATTTTGCAACAGGTGGAAGATAGTTCAATAGTCCTGTCCCTTCAGAGGTTATGTGTTTCTTCCTTTCAAATTTGGAGGTGATGAGTTTAGTGGCTTTACAAAATCTGGGGTGTCCTTTGCCTTTGGTCGGTAGAAAGACATTTCAAGATACTTGGGGTGATGTGTAGATTAGTAGATGGGGTAAGGGAGTTTCATATGATTTGTTGATTGGTAGGAAGTTAATATGATTTAGATCAACAGGTGCAGATGTGTGTTACATCAGCTGTTTAAATACCACAGAATAACAGCTTTATTCTTGTTCCACAGGATACACCTCAGCCACATCTCGCCGTTCATCAACTGTCAGCTCAGGAGGGCCTCAGGGGAGCTCGAGGTAGAACACCCTGGTACCAACATACTAACTACATCCTCAGACCCCTAGGACAATGGGTGATCTGTCAAAACCATTAAGATGAAAATGAGAGGGGAGGGAAAAAGGAGGAATGGGATGCCACTTAGATGGGAAGATGTGGGCATTTTGTTTCAAGCAGAACTGATTTGAACCATCTGTAGTTTGAGACTGTCTTCAGGAGGATGTTGAGAATTACATCAAAGCTGTAGAACAGTCTGCATAGCCCTGTTGCCCTGGACGATGAGGGTACAGGATGCGAATGTGGAGCAGGCTTCAGATACGTTGTAGAGGTCATAGCTAATACTGTAGTAATTGCTTGGGCTCATAGGGTGAAGGAGAGACCTGTATCAAAGTTGAGGCATTTTAAATCCCATTCTGAGTGCAAACACTATAAGAAGACATTTAAAGACTCAGGACCTGGTTAAGAGTTTGGGGGACAGATTTCCCTGTCACAAACATGATGGATATCCTGTCCACTGTATTTTAAGTTCCATAGAATATAATGCCCCTGTAAAGCCGTTGACAGGGAATCCTTCACCTTTGAGATGGAGCAACCATTTTACCAAACTCTAATTCAGGCCCCCAGTTGCCAAAAAGGTCTTTCTCATGAGGTTGAAAAGCAGTTTTCCAGTTCCAGACCCCTGGGGGTTCCACTTTCTGGAAAACTGTTGTGTGGAACTGACAACAGTGGCATTTGCGTTGGAGGGCTACTGGCTGGGGTCCATTCTTACCAGAGCCACCCTATCACCAACGGGAGTCACAGACTGCAAATGTTTTCAAGATATTTCCCATAGGATGGGAGAAAACTGTCAGGATGCCAGGGGCTTTAGTCATGTTGTTACAAAACATCTTTGGATCTGACATTAAAAATAATATGTGATCGTAGCCCCCCCCCTCCTAATAAGGAAGAACACACAGTAAGGCTGCATTTGTTTCATAGTAATGGAGAGTAAAGTAAGCTATTTTTCTCATTTCAGAGTGAGGGTTGAGCTGAATGAATAATTTCAGTCTGCACAAAAACCAAGGCTGCTGTGTTGCGATGTGAAATTATATGAACACACAAAGGGCCAGTTCAGCGGCCCCTGCATAGCGTTAAGAAGTCCCAGGGTGATGTAAGCATCTGGGCACTTTTTTCCATGTCCTGTGCTAGCACGTGCAGGAGTTGGCTGTGTTTTGCTTTCTTCAGAGGAGAGAGTGATTTGGAGTTGAAAGGAAAGTTTGAGGTTTTACATTCTGACTGTGCTACGGGAAAAGGCATACGATCTCATTGGTGGATGCAGTGAAATAACATAGCCTTTATACACATCTGTCTTGCAAGCAGGGCAGCTGCTGGAATGCCCAATGAGTTTCTGAGGGCAGGAAAAAGAGTTGGACACTGAGTGGTTACACATTTGCTGAAGAGCACCAGCTGCCCTCCAGCGCTCCCAGAATTTATGTCTTGTTAGGAATGGGAGAAAGCATTTCTTTTTCATGAACATCTGGGACATCTGGGACAAGACTGCAGCATGCCTGCAGTAAATAAAGAAAACAGTTCTCCAAAAAAACAGATAAAGAATGAAACGGTAAGGAGACTGTAAAGGGCCGGTGCTCTTCTGCCTTGAACAGAAGTAAGATATTGGCTGCCAGAACGAGTCAGGCTACATCAATTAAGAGGGTCACTGAAGAGAACCTATGGCAAGCAATAGGCAAGAATAATGTCGCATAAGTGATTACAGCAGGTCTTGCAGACAGCGCAGGTGTGATGTAGGCTCGACCTAAAAAATACTGGGTTAGTCCCTCAGTAGCTCCAACGGTCACTCCTGCTAGGCCTTGGCGGTATCGCAGAAGAAGTCCAGAAAGAGGCAGTTCTGCTCAAGGACCAGGCGAGAGTCAGACTTCTGCGGCACTTGATCGGGCTCATCCATTTCCACTGCCATGCTGAATCTAGACCCACGTGCACCAACACACAAACCACTTCCGGCTCACAAGGTAACAGTTATGGACATTGAAAATGGAGTACTGAAGAGCAGTGAAGCAGACGACGGGAGGAAGACTGCCTCATTTTCTACAACGACATTCGTAAATAAAGGAGTCATGTTAGACGTGCTACTTCCAGTTACGTGTCACACAGTTACAATCATAATCTATGGTGGGAATGGAAAGATTTTGGACTTCCTGAATGCTGAGACTGGATACTGATGAGCAGAGGCAAAGACAGTTATTAATTGTCATACATATGCATTTGTTTTTAGCTGTGACCGGGAAACAGCTTTAGCTGTCTCGAAGCCTCAAATAAAAATTGAGAAGGAGGAGCTGATGCCAGCAGAATCACAGATGAAGTGTCAAAACAAAGAGGGGCCCAAGTGCTGCAAGATTTACAGCCCTGATTACAGACACAGCTGTCGTAGCTCGGGGCAACTCAAAACATCTAGAGCTCCTGTGGAGTGCTCTTACAGAAAGGGAAAAGTAGTTCCTTTTCCAGTTGCTGAAAGGCGACATGGGAAAGGGTACAAGTAATGCGGCAATGCTCTGTTTGAGTAAACAACCCATGAAAAGGAGGGACCCACTTGGAAGCAAGACATTTTTAACTCGCCCAGCGTTCTGACGCTGCAGTGGACATGTGCGTCAGACGGCTCCCGGCCGTCCTGGCACCCACCCACGAGGGAAGTGCTGGAGCTCCCCCTGTGGGCCACCCTTGTTAACACCACCCACCAGAGATGACCCCCGCCCTTCCCACAGCATCTCATGACATCAGCACACACCGCTGATGTCTTAAAATAAAAGTTGTTAGAATTTTTTCTAGATTTTGTCAATGTTGGGGAGTGACCACTTGGGGAAGAGTCCTCTCTGTGGAGCAAGTATTTTGGCTGCAATTATTTTTACTGTGGGGAACGGACCCTTGAGCAAGGTTTGCTCTCCTTTAGGGAGTGGTCATTTTGGCCGTTTTCATGGCTTATGCTTTTAGGCCCACCTGCCCCCAATAGGGTAGAAGCCACTAGACACCAGGGATGTTGCTTTTAATAAACTGTTGTTGGGGAGCGGCCCCTTGGGCAAGGGTCACTTCTCTTTAGGGGGTGATTATTTTGGCCATTTCTGCTCCCCTGGGGGGCAGATCAGCCTTATGCTTTGAGGCCCATCTGCTCCCAAGATGTGCAGAAACCACTGGACACCAGTGATTTTATTTTTGGGCAATACTGTTGTTGTTGGCTGGTGGATTGTGTGTGGACTGACACATTTTTTTCATATGTGACTGTAATGCTTTAATGTTTTATTTCTCCTTTTCATTCTAATGCAAAGCTTTTGATTCCATTGATGTGCTTCCTATTAGAGGTTTCAGCAGTGGTTGATCTGCAGTTTTTGCATGTTTGGTAAGAAAAACTGTTGTGTCCTGTTTACTCCAAGTGCGTATCATTGCCATGCATGAATTAGTTTTTTGTTAATGGTGTCATAATAGCAGCATATTTAGTTTATGTTTTATTGTGTGTGAAATTCTCTGTGGATTTGTGCATGATGTGTATTGTGTTGTCTTATGTGTAATTTTATTTTGTTTTTCTTTTTTAGTGGGATATCGTTGTTCCCTGCTGTGTCTGTGCAGAGTAGATGGTAGTGAGTCTAGCTGTCTCTGGCTAGTGAGTGGTATCCTTTCTGAGTATATAAAAGCCACACTTTGTTTCTTACTTATTTTACATAATGTTGGTTGTTGTTGACTTGTTTGTCAAGTTACCTTTATTAGTAAGGATTATGGATAGCCGCAGGATTACTGCTCAGCAGGTGGTTGGTATGCTTTTTGAATCTTCCTCTAACCATGATTATCAGACTGACAGTGCATCTGAGGCAGAGGAGGAAGTACAAGATTCTGGCAGTTAGTTTTCTGTCCACGAGGAATCATCAGATGATGAAGCTACTCTTAGGGTGGATGAAGCTACTCTCAGTGAGGATAAAGTGCCTGTTTTAGAGGAGTACAATGATGTGCCGATAATACAGCAAGAGTAATAGCAGGCGGCTGGATGGGGTCGTAGTGAACTAAGGAAGAGGCATCTGGATTGCAGCCTGGGGCTGCAAGGTTTCCAATTGGAAGTGCTGGACTCTGGGTTGACCCAAACATGGTGCAGTCTGTTGCCTTCCTCCAGTGGTGTTGCAGGGTGTAGAGTAAAATTGTGAACATCTTTTGCCCATAAGTTTTTATCATTAGTTTATGGACACTGTTTTTTGGAAGAGATCGTTGAGCAGACTAATTTGTATGCTGAACAGTATTTGAGGGACAACAGTGCCAGACTTAGGCCCAACTCTAGAGATACCCGGTGGACTCCCACAAATCTGGATGAAATGAAGAAGTTTTTGGATTTAACTTTTTCAATAGACTTGATAAGGAAGCCATTCCTATCTTCATATTGGTCTAGCAGTCACGTGATGGCAACAACCATATTTCCTGCAATCATGATTCATGATCCGCATTTGCTTTTGCTTCTGATGCTGCATTATGTTAGTAATGCTTCAGCTTTGCCACAAGATCACTCTGATTTTGACTGCATTTTTATGATTTGTGCTGTCTTTGATCATTTTGTAGATGTTTTTCAGATATCTATACTCCAAGGAAAGAAATAGCTGTGGATGAGTCTTTGGTCAGGGGTCATTTGGTTTTTAGGCAGTACATTCTTAGCAAGAGGGCACATTATGGAATTAAGATGTATATATTGTCTGAGAGTAGTACTGGATATGTCTATAATTTCCAGGTGTACACAGGCAGGGATACCACTACCGACCCTCCCTGCTTGTCTGTTCAGTTTCGGAGTTAGTGAGAAAATTGTGTGGGAACTTGGTAGAGGACTTTTTAACAAAGGTCACCATTTGTACCTAGATAACTTCTACACTAGTGTGCAATTGTTTAGGAAATTGTGGACACTGTTGCTTGTGGAACAATCAGCTAAACCGTAAAGGTTATGCAAAGGAGCTTGTTTGTAAAAAGCTTGGGAGGGGACAGTGCAGTGCCTTGCATAGTGATGAACTGCTAGCTGTGAAATTTGTAGACAGGAGGGATGTCTACATGCTGACTACCATCCATGATAAAAGTACTTCACCTGTGACTGTTTGGGGTCAGGTTGCTCAAGTGCGCAACCTATGTGCATTTTAGACTACAATAAGCACATGGGTGGTGTAGATAGATAAGATAAGAGGTTGGAACCTTACACTACTGTGCGTAAGGCTAACATTTGGTATAAGAAGTTGGTTATCCAACTTGTCAATTTAGCAACTTTTAATGGATTTGTTGTGCTCAAGGATTATTCTCCAGAGCCAAGTAGGGCTTTTGTTCAGTTTCAGAAGTCTGTGATAGGCAGCCTTGTTGTAGTGGAACAGGCAAGTGATCCTAGAGTTGGATGTTTCTAGATTAAAAGATAGCCACTTTCCTGATTACATTCCTCCCATGCCCTAAAAAACCAATCTCTGTAAGAGATGTACAGTCTGTCTGCGAAGAGGCATGCAGTAGGAGAGTCGTATGCACTGCTCTGATGTTCCTTCTATGATTGGGCTGTGTTTGCCTGCATGTTTTAGATTGTATCACACACAAAAGTATTTTTGGGAGCATCTGTGAGTGTAAAAGTGAACCGCCTGGTCTGTATTGTTTTATATTTTTGGTTCAGTTTCACGGTTGGCATTAGTGTGATGTCTTTAGTTTGAGTTATTGTGTTTGTATTTATAATTTTGTATCTACAATTGGTAGGTGCCGTCTGAGCTAGAGTGCAAATCAACAGCTAGGCACATTGTGAAAACAGGGTCAGTTTTCACTGGACAAATGTGATGTGTCCATGTTGCGTTTTGGGCCATTACCTGCCATGTGCACTAGGCCTACCCACAAAAGTGACGTACCATTTAATAGAGAGACTTGGGGGAACGCTGGATGGGTGGAAGTTTGTGACTCCCCACAAATTCCAGCCCTTTCCATCACAAAAATGTGCAGAAAATGTTGTTTTTGTTTTTACAAAGATTGAGATTTGCAAGGGCTTCTGGGAATCAAAACCTGGTAAGAGCCACACATGTCACCCCATCCTGGGTTTCCCTAGGTATCTAGTATTCCAAAATGTACAGGTTTGCTAGGTTTCCCCAGGTGCCGGCTGCCCTAGGGTCCAAAATCCACAGCTAAGCACATTGCGAAAAAAGGGACCGTTTTCACTGGACAAGTGTGATGTGTCCATGTTGGTGTTGGGCCATTTCATGTCACAGACAGTAGGCCTATTCGCACAAGTGAGGTACCATTTTTATTGGGAAGCTTGAGGGAATGCTGGTTGGGTGGAAGTTTGTGGTTCCCCGCAGATTCCTGAACTTGCCATCACAGAAATGTGCAAAAATTGTTTTTTTTTTTTAAATATTGAGGTTTGTAAGGGATTCTGGGTAAGAGAAGCTAGTGAGAGCAACACATGTCACCGTATCCTAGATTCCCCTGGGTGTAGAGTTTTAAAAAATGTACAGGTTTTCTAGGTTTCCCTAGGTGTTGGCTGAGCTAGAGTCCTAAATCTACAGCTAGGCACATTGCGAAAAAAGTATCAGTTTTCACTGGAAAAATGTGATGTGTCCACTATGCGTTTTGGGCAGGCTCCTGTTGCGGGCACTAGGCCTACCCACAAGTGAGGTACAATTTTTATCCAGAGACTTGAGGGAATGCTGAGTGCGTTGAAGTTTGTGGCTTCCCATGGAAAATGTTGTTGTTTTTTTAAATATTGAGGTTTGCAAGGGATTCTGAGTAAAAGAACCTAGTGAGAGCCACACAGGTCAACCCCATCCTGGATTCCCCTTGGTGTTTAGTATTCGAAAATGTACAGGTTTGCTAGGTTTCCCAAGGTGACGGCTGAGCTAGGGACAAAAATCCACAGCTAGGCACATTGTGAAACAAGCATTGAAAATGCAATCTGTCTTGCAGTTGTTTGAGTTAGAGCTGTTGGCATTGTAAATGGCACTGTCTTTTACCTATGTGTTATGAAATGTATATGGTGTGTAGTGGAATTATGTGAGTTGAATTGGATTAGTTAGTTGTATAATTGTGTGGCATGGAATTGTGTGGTGTGGTGTGGATTGGATTTGTGTAGTGGAATTATGTGGATAGGTAACAAATGGTATTGAGTGTCCTGGAATCATGTGGATTGGATTGTGTGTTATGGAGTTGAGTAAAGCAGAGGTGCGTGGAGGAAAGCAGAGTGGCATGCAGTAAAGCAGAGTGGAGTGGATTAAAGCTGAGTGGCGTTGAGTGGAGAGGAAAAGAGCAGAGTGGCATGGAGTAAAGCAGAGTGGCATGCAGTAAAGCAAAGTAGTGTGGAGTAAAGCTGAGTGGCGTTGAGTGGAGAGGAGAAAAGCAGAGTGGCATGGAGTAAAGCAGAGTGGCGTAGAGTGGAGTTGAGTGGAGTGGAATAAAACAGAATGGAGTAGAGTAAAGCAGAGTAGAGTGGAGTAAAGTAGAGTAGAGTGGAGTAAAACAGAGTGGCAATGAGTGGAGTGGAGTAAAGATGAGTGGCGTGGAGTAAAGAAGAGTAGAATGGAACAGAGTGGAGTGGAGTAAAGCAGAGAGGAATTGAGTGGGGTGAGGTAAAGCAGAGTGGTGTGGAGTAAAGCAGAGTGGGGTCGAGTAAAGTAGAGTAGAGTGGAGTAAAGCGGGGTGGAGTAAAGCAAAGTGATGTGGAGTAAAGCAGAGTGGCAATGAGTTGAGTGGAGTAAAGCTGAGTGGCGTGGAGTAAAGCAGAGTTTATTGGAGCAACGTGGTGTAAGGCAGAGTGACATTGAGTGGAGTGAGGGAAAGCAGAATGATGTGGAGTAAAGCAGAGTGGCGTTGAGCAGAGTGTTGTGAAGTAAAGTGGAGTAGAGTAAAGCTGAATGGAGCAGAGTGAAGTGGAGTAAAGTAGACTGGATTAAAGCAGAGTTGCATTGATTGGAGTGGAGTAAAGCAGAGTGTTCCAGAGTGAAGCGGAATGGCATTGACCAGAGTGGTGTGTAGTAAAGCAGAGTGGTGTGTAGTAAAGCAGAGTGGAGTAGAAAATAGTGGAGAGGAGTAACGCTGAGTAGAGTTGAACAGAGTGGTGTGGAGTAAAGCAGCATGGTGAGGAGTAAAGCGGAGTGGAGTAAAGCGGAGTGGCATAAAGCGGAGTGGTATGGAGTAAATAGAGTGCCATTCAGCAGAGTGGAGTGGAGTAAAGCAGAGTGTAGTGGAGTAAAGCAGAGTGGCAATAAATGGATTGGAGTAGAGGAATACTGGATAGGTGTAAGTTTTTGGCTCCCCATAGATTCCAGAACTTTCCATCACAGAAATGTGTATAAAATGTGTTTTTTTTACAAAGTTTGAGGTTTGCAAGGGATTCTGGGTAACAGAACCTGGTGCTAGCCATACAAATCACCCCATCCTGGATTTCCCTGGTTATCTATTTTTCAACAATGTACAGGTTTGCTAGGTTTCCCTAGGTTCCCACTGAGCTAGGGTCCAAAATCCGCAGCTAGACACTTTGCAAAAAATGGGTCAGTTTTCAGTGGAAAAATGTGATGTGTCCACATTGCGTTTTGGGCCGTTTTCTGGTCATGGGCACCAGGGCTACCTACAAAAGTGAGGTATCATTTTTATTGGGAGACTTAGGGGAACATAGAATAGTAGAACACATTTATTACCAATTGAATTGCGATGCAATTCTGCCTCCCAAATGTAAGAGTGTGTGAAAAATAAGTCATTTTCAAGAATGCCCTCTTATTCACATGCTACTATAGGCATCCACAAATTCGGATATGTGCATGCACCCACTGTGTCTAAACTCCATATGTTGTTCCCATTTCAAAAATACATAGGTTTCTTTGATAACTGCTTTTCACTCTTTATATTTTACCAAATGAATTGTGGTATACCCGGTACACAATGAAAAACCATTGCAAGGCACAGCTCAGTTATTGGATCTGGGTACCTCAGGTTCTTGGTCAACCTACAAGTCCTCTATTTCCCCACAACCAGAAGGGTCCCGCAGATGTAAGAGTATATTGCTTTTAAAAATCTGCTATACTAAGAAGAAGTTACAGATGAAAACGTAGGCAAAAATTAATTTTAATATTTTTTATCTCAACTTTTACTTTTTATAGGAAAACATTGAAGTATCTACACAAATGACATCTTGCTGAATTTGGTATTTTGTCTAATTTATAGAAATGTATAGCTTTCCAGGATCCATTATTGGTTTTACACTCATTTCCACCACATAACTGGAAGGAGGTTAAAAGTACATAAAATAGGAAAAATAGCCTATGTCCCACTAAAATGGCAAAACTGTGTGGAAAATGTTGGTTTTCAGACAAAAGTCTGCCTGTTCCTGAAATCTGAGAAGATGGTGATTTTTGAACCGCGAACCCTTTGTTTATACCATTTGCAGTGAAAAACAGGACACGTTCTTCTGCAGCACTTTGTCCCCCCAGAAACAGAATTTAGCTGTATTTTGGCTAATTTCTTGTTCCCCTTACAGAGGAATCCACAAACCCTGGGTGCCTTTAGAATCTGCAAATGTGGCATGGATACCTTATGTGGATACCTTATGTAAACAAAACGTTACAGGGGCTTAAGCCTAAAGTATCCCAAATAGCCAAAAAAAAGACTTCTCACGGGGGGGCCTAGCAGCGAAGGGGTTAAAGGACACAATGGGTGTGCTTGAATCCCACAAAGTATATACAACATGTCTCAAAGAGACAGCATATGCACTGTGTAGGCTTTACCTAAAAAATCTTTGTTTTGCCACCTGTCCCAAGCAGGGCTGGCTGGCCTCCAATGGTGGACGGACACCCAGTCAATGGTTTCTGCTGGCTGATGCTGCACAAGTAGAAACATGGCGAATGGAGCTTGGAACTACCAATTTAGAACAGTTGTCCTATTCTGGAAAATCCTTATGAATCCTTTTAGTTTCTATGCTATGTGTTTATAATCCTATCCATGTCTCAACGCTCCTGCCACCTTTGTTCTCTCTGTGACTCCTCTCCCTTTAATCAATTAGAAGAGTCTCCCTCCGCAATAGGAGGTTGTGAGACAAGACTTGTCAGCATGTGCTCAGGAGTTACATATGAAAGCTCACCTTCAGTGAAAGAGTGATAAATGCAGAGAACTGCCCTTCGACTGGGTGCCTTCAGGCAGCATAAAAATGTTGCTAGCATTCACGCCAAGAATTTTCAATTCTATTAAGGACACGGAGGCGAAGATTATGCTTTCTCTTTCTTTCACTGTATTTCTCAGCAGCCAATGAAAACATTTAAAACATATAACAAACTACATTTCCCATGACATCACGCTGTGTAACCACCAATCACAGCCCTTCTGTTAATATAAGGCGCATTAACCACATCTCGCGAGCCTCTTTCTTTGCAGCAAACAATGAAATAACAGCAACATCTATAAAATGTTCCAGCATCAACAGCTCTCTCTGCGGCCATCTTCGACGTCAACGATAGTTCAAACGTGAACCAGGACACAAAGGGGCCGATTCCAATTCGGGCCGGAAATCTCTCCGACCGAGCCGGACCCGGAGAGATTTCCGACCGAATCGGACCCTAGCAGTCCGACCGGACGAGTACAATGCATTCGCATGCTATCGGACTCGATTCGGTCGGACTCCCATTGAAGTCAATGGGAGCCGGTCGTACAATGCGTACGCGGGCTCCCATTGACTCAATGGGTGTGAGGCGAACGAGGGCGCCCCCTACAGCGGGTACACGTCCATGCGCATCGCGGCATACATGCACAGGTAGGGGGGACCCATGGGTCCCCCTGTGTGCGACTCGCGCGGCTACGCGTACAGGGGGGACCGACACGGACCCCCAAAGTACGGCTCCGACAGCTCTTTCGAGCCGGATGGCGCGAGTCGGTCGGACTGCTCGCGGCGCGCATCGTACTTACCCGGCCGGGAAACGTCTCCATAGCGCAGTGCGAGTCGTGTCCGTGTGAGTCGGTCGGAGCGTGTTGAAGCCGCGTTCGAGTCGGTCGGCGATTTCGCGGGCGCTTGCATCGTACTCGCTCGGCCGGACCCGCGTACGATTAGGTCGGGAAACAGGGCTCCGAATCGGATCCGGTAAATCCGAATCCGATTCGGAGCACTACCGGCCAAGATTGGAATCGGCCCCAAAGTGTCAACCTTGACCAAGGACTTAAAAAGGATCACTCTCCTTTTTGTTCTGCACCTGGAAGAAAAAAGGAATCCATAATACCCGTGGAAAACACCCAGAATATAAAGGCGTAAAACATTATGTAACAGTTATGGCAATGACAAATGGGCGGGATAATCTTCACCTCTGTGTCCTTAATAGAATTGAAAATTCTTGGCACGAATGCTAGCAAATCTTTTATAATATTACAAGACCAGACGCTTCAGATTATGCTAGTTTAACGCTTATCAAAAACTGCAGAAGTAATATTGCCCACAGGTTTATATTAGAACTGTTTAAACGTAGATTCAGAAGACCAATCAGCAGATTCCATTATATCTTGAATAGTAGAACCCATCATGTATGACTTAGAGGCCAATGCACCTCTCACAGAATGAGCACCAAACATTTGCATGTCAATGCCAGCCTCTGTCAGGAAGACCTTAGCCATCTAGCGATCGTGGCGGACGTCACTGGTTTGAAAGGTTTTTGCAAAGCAATCAACAATCTCGTACAACCAACAGGTCGTAAATTACGGGTAAATTCTTTGTATAACTTTAGACATCGAACTACACATAACTTTGCATTTGGAGGAAAAGCATTATATACAATACAATGTAAAAAAGTTTTCGTTCTGCCATAAATAGTAAACAAAACTCCTTCAGGAGTAAATATTTGTGTTCTCTCGCACCACGCAATGTGGTGCAAGAGCGACGCAAACCTTAAGACAGATTTTTGAAGCCACACAAACCCACTTTGCGTGGCTCTCAGTGGCTCCAAAAATCTGGAATGACACAACGCACTGCAAATTGTTGATTACGTTACTCTGCCCTGGGAAGCTGTTCCATGGGAATTACATGTGTGTTCCCAGGCAAATCACCTTCTCAGGGGAGGTGTAATGAGAAATATCTCCTCGATTCTTCCTCTTTCTATGTGTGTTACATTCTGCAGCACGCATAGAAAGAGGAATGTACCTCCCAGGATTGTTTTTGAATTGGGAAGACCGTGTGGCATAAGTCAGTGACTGTATACCCCTCTGCTTATGAAGGAATATGGAACCAAATCACTGCTGGATTCAGTCTTGTATGATACTCCATTTGCTATTCATCTTTTTAATTTCCATCACAATAGAATTGCAAGGAGTACCAATAATTTGTTCAATCACTGGCTGCATTACCTCTTCTGCCTCTTTTGTAAGCCTGTAGTGTCTCTTGCTGGGGAATATTGCAACAGGTTTAACATTTATTTTAACAGGTTTCGCACTTTTAATTAATCCAATTTCTTTGCCAGCATAATCCCATACCTCATCTTAAATCCAGAGGTAATTCTTCTTTAATCAAAAATGGGAAAAACCTGACCCTAGAATTTTCTGAACTTATTTTAAAGATTGAATCCTCATCTTGTGTTTTAATTTTGACACCATCTGGTCTACAATAAATAACAAGATTCATTTTACAAAGTGAATCCCTCCCTAATAAAAACTCTTGCCTTGAATCACATAGAACAAATTGATGTTTATTTTCCATTTGACCAATTTTAACTGGAACATCTGCTGGAACCCAATTAACAATTTGTTGCTTGCTGATCCCTAGGACTTGGCCTTTTCTTCCCAAGAGGGGTAGGTTTGGGACTTCCACAGAACAAACTGTGGAACGGGTAATCCCTCCATTGATTAAAAATGAAACGGGGTGGGCTTTGACTTCTCCGTCAATGTATGGGCCACTTTGGTCTAACTTTAGGACTCTTCAAAGCATACAATCCTCTTCCCCTCTCAAGCAAAATCCTTGTGAACTGCTCCTTGCCACCTCATCATTCAGAATCAATGGATTCTACCCATTTTATTTGTCATGTTTTGCTGCATTACTGTTGCTGTTGACATTTGCATTCTAAGTGCCCGATTACGAGTTTGACGGTTCAGTGCCGGGTTTTCCCCACTGCTGCACCCACAAACCCATGGAGAGGGGCCGCCTACCAGATTAGGAGTTTCCTTCTGTCTGGTGAGCTTTTTTTGGTGTTCTCACGGCAGTGCATTTAAAAATAGGCACTGCAATGGGAACACCAAAAACAAATCCTGCACAGCATGGACTTGAAAACAGAGGCAGAACGGGGTCCTATAGGGCCCCCTTTGTTTCCTCTCTGCCGGGGTTTACATGGAGGATGAACTGTCATGTAAACCTTGGCAGAGAGGAAACTCCTAACATGCTTGGTGGGACCGCTATAAGTGATACAGCGAGACACAGAAATGCAGTATATGCCATGAAGGCCCAAGTACAGAATACATTGATTCACAAAACACGCTCTCTAAGGAAAGTTACCAACTACGTCACAATGCTCTGTGGAAGCTGTGAGGAGAGAAGCCTTGCAGCTGGACATTGATTGAGAGAGGGAATGAGTAGGAACACGTATAAGCCAAAAAACTGCATCCATTTTAATAAAATGGTGCCTGACATGAAAATGTAAAAGAAACAATTGATGGACGGAATGCTGGACAATGCAAACATTCACCCCCAGTCACAAGGATCTGGGTTAAATCCATCATTCTTTTGCTCACCACACCACCCCAGTTTGGACCCAGCCATATGCAAATCAGTCTTGACCCTGTTCCTTGTGGGAACAGTCCAGCCCGAACTGCCAAGCCAGATCCTCCCTGGACCGTAAACAAGCATCCTGGGACCGGTTTCAGGGCATCACCCTTCATCAGCCAGGCTATCTTGAATCCAGTGGTGTAGTGAGCACGGGACCCACGTCTGGGCATACCCTTCCCACTTAGGGCGACAAATGCAAAAGAAACAATTGATGGACGGAATGCTGGACAATGCAAACATTCACCCCCAGTCACAAGGATCTGGGTTAAATCCATCATTCTTTTGCTCACCACACCACCCCAGTTTGGACCCAGCCATATGCAAATCAGTCTTGACCCTGTTCCTTGTGGGAACAGTCCAGCCCGAACTGCCAAGCCAGATCCTCTCTGGACCGGAAACAAGCATCCTGGGACCGGTTTCAGGGCATCACCCTTCATCAGCCAGGCTATCTTGAATCCAGTGGTGTAGTGAGCACGGGACCCACGTCTGGGCATACCCTTCCCACGTAGGGCGACAAATGCAAAAGAAACAATTGATGGACGGAATGCTGGACAATGCAAACATTCACCCCCAGTCACAAGGATCTGGGTTAAATCCATCATTCTTTTGCTCACCACACCACCCCAGTTTAGACCCAGCCATATGCAAATCAGTCTTGACCCTGTTCCTTGTGGGAACAGTCCAGCCCGAACTGCCAAGCCAGATCCTCCCTGGACCGGAAACAAGCATCCTGGGACCGGTTTCAGGGCATCACCCTTCAGCAGCCAGGCTATCTTGAATCCAGTGGTGTAGTGAGCACGGGACCCACGTCTGGGCATACCCTTCCCACTTAGGGCGACAAATGCAAAAGAAACAATTGATGAACGGAATGCTGGACAATGCAAACATTCACCCCCAGTCACAAGGATCTGGGTTAAATCCATCATTCTTTTGCTCACAACACCACCCCAGTTTGGACCCAGCCATATGCAAATCAGTCTTGACCCTGTTCCTTGTGGGAACAGTCCAGCCCGAACTGCCAAGCCAGATCCTCCCTGGACCGGAAACAAGCATCCTGGGACCGGTTTCAGGGCATTACCCTTCATCAGCCAGGCTATCTTGAATCCAGTGGTGTAGTGAGCACGGGACCCACGTCTGGGCATACCCTTCCCACTTAGGGCGACAAATGCAAAAGAAACAATTGATGGACGGAATGCTGGACAATGCAAACATTCACCCCCAGTCACAAGGATCTGGGTTAAATCCATCATTCCTTTGCTCACCACACCACCCCAGTTTGGACCCAGCCATATGCAAATCAGTTTTGACCCTGTTCCTTGTGGGAACAGTCCAGCCCGAACTGCCAAGCCAGATCCTCCCTGGACCGGAAACAAGCATCCTGGGACCGGTTTCAGGGCATCACCCTTCATCAGCCAGGCTATCTTGAATCCAGTGGTGTAGTGAGCACGGGACCCACGTCTGGGCATACCCTTCCCACTTAGTGCGACAAATGCAAAAGAAACAATTGATGGACGGAATGCTGGACAATGCAAACATTCACCCCCAGTCACAAGGATCTGGGTTAAATCCATCATTCTTTTGCTCACCACACCACCCCAGTTTGGACCCAGCCATATGCAAATCAGTGTTGACCCTGTTCCTTGTGGCAACAGTCCAGCCTGAACTGCCAAGCCAGATCCTCCCTGGACCGGAAACAAGCATCCTGGGACCGGTTTCAGGGCATCACCCTTCATCAGCCAGGCTATCTTGAATCCAGTGGTGTAGTGAGCACGGGACCCACGTCTGGACATACCCTTCCCACTTAGGGCGACAAATGCAAAAGAAACATATACTACATTAATAATCATACTTCTAGACATCAGAACCAAATAGTTTCTAGTGAAACTTCATTGATTCATTGGTTACGGCTATATTCATCATATAAATCATTAATACACAAAACTTATTTGGCAAACTAAAATTGGACATTTTAAAAAACTTTAACAACAACAGGTCTCGCACTCACATCACCATGGTCTTAAGATGTAGTATACAATACAAAAGGAGTCTGAAGGTTTGTGAGGTGGGACAATGCACCAGATATGAGGATTCCACCTTGTCTAGTCATCATCAATAAAGGAGTTTTCTTCTTGAAGTACAGTACAACAAAAAGGAACACCTCGACTTCAGGATTGCCTTTCTCGTGATTTATCATCAGTCACATTCTATGAGTTCATTGGAGGTTTTACCCCTTTTCACATATTCTACATTTTTGAGAGAGTCCTCTCTTAACATAATTTTTTCTCGAATAAACATTCTCTCTTCTTGAATTATACAAGAAACTGAAGACTTGGCTTTTCAATCAACCAACCTACCCCAGTGCGGTAATGTGGATTACCACACTGAAATGCGCTAGTGTCACGCCTGATGCGTGATACTTGACAGGCATAAGAGTGAGGCTTCTTATTCGCAGGCAGAATTTAGCTTCTTATATAGAGGCAGCAGTCTTAATCTCCAATCTCTGAGGAGAATATCAAGTGGTTATCAAAAACTCGGTGTACTCCTCCAAACACCGTTTATCAATGTTTAGCCATAAAACACCATGAAAAGGAAGCCAGAATACAAGAAGGTTGAGTGGTGTCATCCAACACCCTCGCCGCACAGATCTATCAATGGGCTCCGAGTCCGAGAATAATCTGCATCTGTCTCTTCCTTCCCCTTTACTTTTAGTGACCGCGTTGCTTCAATGCCGACGCCTACGCAACCCCTCAGCATCATGGGAAGTGTAGTTTAAGGAACGCAGACTAGATTGATTCCACCTTTTTCTCGCGCTAACCACCACCTTACTAGCGCTGAGTATATTCCTTTGCATTTCCCCCTGTTATTGTTCCAAGCACCCAAGGAACTCATTGAGGTGGAAGCATTCAATAAGGTACATGTTACCCTCGGTTCTTGTTTCGTGACATTGACCTGAGGTATGTCACCCTTCCCTCTAACTTCTGTTACTGACCTGAGGTATGTCACCCTTCCCTCTAACTTCTATTACTGACCTGAGATATGTCACCCTTCCCTCTAACTTCTATTACTGACCTGAGATATGTCACCCTTTCCTCTAACTTCTATTACTGACCTGAGATATGTCACCCTTCCCTCTAACTTCTATTACTGACCTGAGATATGTCACCCTTCCCTCTAACTTCTATTTCTGACCTGAGATATGTCACCCATCCCTCTGCTCCCTCTGCGTTCTATTACTGACCTGAGGCACACCACCATTCCTTCTGACTTCTATTACTGATCTGCAGTGCTGAACCATTTCTTTTGACTTCTCTTACTGATCTGAGGTGTGTCATCCTTCACTCTGACTTCGATTACTGACCTGAGGTATGTCATCCATACTTCTGACTTCTATTACTGATCTGTGATACAGAAACCTTCCTTCTGACTTCTATTTCTGACCTGAGGTATGTCACCCACCCCTCTGCTCCCTCTGCATTCTATTATTGACCTTAGGCACACCACCATTCCTTCTGACTTCTATTACTGATCTGCAGTCCTGAACCCTTCCTTCTTGCTTCTATTACTGACCAGAGGTACATTACTCTTTCTTCTTACTTCTATTACTGATCTGCAGTACCGAGCCCTTCCTTCTGACTTCTATTACTGATCTGCAGTACTGATCCATTTCTTTTGACTTCTCTTACTGATCTGAGGTGTGTCATCCTTCACTCTGACTTCGATTACTGACCTGAGGGATGTCACCCTTCCTTCTGACTTCTATTACTGATCTGTGATTCATAAACCTTCCTTCTGACTTCTATTTCTGACCTGAGCTACATCACCTTTATTTCTGACTTGTATTACTGACCTGAGATATGTCACCCATCCCTCTGCTTTCTGTTACTGACCTGAGGCACGTCACCCTTCCCTCTAACTTCTATTACTGACCTGAGATATGTCACCCTTCCCTCTAACTTCTATTACTGACCTGAGGTATGTCACTCTTCCTTCTGACTTCTATTACTGATCTGTGATTCAGAAACCTTCCTTCTGACTTCTATTTCTGACCTGAGCTACATCACCTTTATTTCTGACTTGTATTACTGACCTGAGGTATGTCACCCTTCCCTCTGCTTTCTATTACTGACCTGAGGCACATCACCCTTCCCTTTAACTTCTATTACTGATCCGAGGTACTGCACCCTTTCCTCTGACTTCTATTACTGATATGCGGTATTTAATGATTCCTTTTGTCTTCTATTACTGATCTGCTTTACTGAACCCTTTCTTTCTGACTTATATTACTGACCTGAGATACGTCACCCTTACATCTGACTTCTATTACAACCTGATGTCACCCTTCCCTTTGACTTCTATTACTGACCTGAGGTATGTTACTCTTCCCTCTGACTTCCATACTGACATGAGGAAAGTCATCCTTCCTTCTAAGTTTTATTAATGATCTGCAGTACTGAACCCTTACTTTGGACTTCTATTACTGATCTGTGGTACTGAAACCTTCCTTCTGACTTCTATTACTGACCTGAGTTACGTCACCCTTCCTTCTGATTTCCATTACTGGACTGAGGTACTGAACTGTTTCTTCTGACTTCTATTATTCAATTTAGATATGTCATCCTTCCTTAAGGTTTCTGTTACTGATCTGCAATACTGATCTCTTTCTTCTGACTAATATTTCGGATCAGCGGTACTCAACCCTTCCTTCTAACTTATATTACTGATTTGCAACTGAACACTTCTTTCTGGGTTATGTTAATGACCTGAGGTACATCACCCTACCTCCCGACTTCTATTACTGATGCGCAGTACTGAACCCTTCTTTCTGACTTCTGTTACTTACGTGAGGTATATCACACTTCCTTCTGACTTCTATTACAGTTTAGGGTACTGGACCCTTCCTCCCGACTTCTATTACTGATGTGCAGTACTAAACCCTTCCTTCTGACTTCTGTTACTGACCTGAGTTGCGTCACCCTTCCTTCTGACTTCTATAACTGATCTGTGGTATTAGACCCTTCCTTCTGACTTCTGTTCCTGACTTGAGGTACATCACCCTTCCTTTTGACTTGCATTACTGACCTGCGTCAGTGGACCCTTCCTTCCTACATCTATTGCTGACCTGCGTCACTGGACCCTTCCTTCTGCATTCTATTACAGATCTGAGGTTCTAGACCCTAACTTCATACTTCTGTTAATGACCTGAGGTACATCATCCTTCCTCCCTACTTCTATTACTGATGCGCAGTACTGAACCCTTCTTTCTGACTTCTGTTACTTACGTGAGGTATATCACACTTCCTTCTATTACAGTTTAGGGTACTGGACCCTTCCTCCCGACTTCTATTACTGATGTGCAGTACTAAACCCTTCCTTCTGACTTCTGTTACTGACCTGAGTTGTGTCACCCTTCCTTCTGACTTCTATAACTGATCTGTGGTATTAGACCCTTCCTTCTGACTTCTGTTCCTGACCTGAGGTACATCACCCTTCCTCCCGACTTCTATTACTGATGCGCAGTACTGAACCCTTCTTTCTGACTTCTGTTACTGACCTCAGGTATATCACACTTCCTTCTGACTTCTATTATAGTTTAGGGTACTGGACCCTTCCTCCCGACTTCTATTACTGATGTGCAGTACTAAGCCCTTCCTTCTGACTTCTGTTACTGTAAGAAATTGGCTCTGTATATACTGAACCAAAGTAAGGTTCAGTGTGCACGGAGTCCACAGTCCCCAGAGGTTTGGCAGAGGCTAAAGTTAGATATAACCTTACTCTCTAAAGTGGTAGCTTGGTCGAGCAGTAAGGCAGTATCAGAGGACAGTGTAAAGCATTTGTTGTACACACTCAGTCAGCAAATGGTCTCACACACTCAAAAACTGAACTCTAGGCCAATGGTTTTGTATCAAAATATATAGTTGTTTTATTTTAGAACCAACAATAGGTATCAAAATATACTTTCTCAGAATGAGTTACTTTAGTTAAATACTTTTCAAATAGGCAATAGACTTTTGAATACAATAGTTACAGTTGTTGCAATAGGCAACACAATTTCAAACACAATAATACATTGAGCTCAACGGGAATTTCTAGTTAAATGCAATAGATTACTTTTTGGATTACTTTTCTTACCACAAGACTGGATCCTAGATTCAGTCCTGGGACATCTCCTGTAAACAGTTGAGTAAAAACGTTTTGGTTACAGTTGTGATTTTTAAGAAATATTATTGTATTTTAAAAGTTGACACAGAAACTTTTTCACATAGAATCACCAATGTTATCCTATGGGAGGAAATTCACTTAGCAGGTAAGTGTGGTTATTGTTACTTTTTCTAACTCAGTGGTGGATCCTGGATACAGCACTGGTGCATCTCCTGTAAACAATTGAAAGAATGCGTTTGTCACACAGGCGATTTTTAACGAATATTTGTAAGTTTGCAAAATCGACACTTAGAAACTTTTTCTGCAAAAACCAGGCAATGTTATCCTATGGAAGGAAATTCAAGTTACCGGTAAGTACAGTTATGATTACTTTTCAGGGTCAGTGCTGGGCACCAAGATCCAGCACTGGGATCTCTCCTGATAACAGGTGAGTAATTTCGTTTTCGTTGATCGGACGATTTTTAGTGATTATTTTAAAGTTTCAAAACTCGACACGAAATTTCAGTGTAAACCAGTCAATGTTACCCTATGGAGAAAATGTAGGTTATCGGTTTTCAGGTAAGTACTCGACTGGCAGAGTTAAGGTTCTGGGCATAGACTCAGGGGTCTCCCAGGGTCAGTGATGCATTGTTGTTGCACCCTTAGTGGCACTAGGGCGGCCGGGTGCAGAGTGTTGAGGCCCAATGTTATCCTATGGGGGATGGGGGGCCTCCGGTTGGTGGCTGCTGGCGAGCAGGCCACAAGGTTGTGGGAGCAAAGCACCTAGGGTTTAGGTCAGGGCAAATTGGGAAACAAGCCAGCACAAAAGGTGCACCCTCAGCGGCGCTGGGGCGGCAGGGTGCAGAGTGCTGTTTTGGCGTCGGGTGCCCTGTTGTTTTCAATGGGGATTTTCGGTTTTGGTTTTCAGCTGCAGGCTCGGTCCAGGAAGACTTCCAGGAGGAACCAACAGCTGGGCAGGTAAGTTGGAGGGCTCGGGGACGTAGGTGCACCTCGGGTTCCTTTCTCCAGGGCGCAGGGCGGTTGGATGCAGGGGTGTCTTTTGAGGTCGGATTTCACCTTACCGGGCCACTCGCGGTTGGGGGGGGTCTCGTGCAGAGGCTGCAGGCGACTTCGGGGAGTCCTGGAGGGGTCAACCCACAGTGGACTGGGACTCTGGAGCGCTGGGGGACCTCGCTGGGACCGATGGGCCACTTGAACTCGGGCTGTAGGCTACGGGTGCAGTGGTGGTTCCAGGCGTCGGGTTTCTTTTTCCTCAGCAGGTTCTTAGTCTTTGTTTGGTGTTTCTTTTGAACAGAGCTGCTGTTCACAGGAGATCCGGTCTTTGTTGAAGGCAGTCAGTCCTCCCCAGGGTTCTGGAGGTCGCTGGCTGCAGGACAAGACGATTTTTGGCACAGGATCTCTGCAAACTGCAGACGGGCCGGTAGGGTTGGGGCCAAGTCAGTTGTTCTCTGCAGTCTCCTCTGCTGGGCGTCTTCTTTCGTCCTTTTTCTTCTTAGGTTGCGGGAATCTGAGGAAGGAAGGTTCAGGGTGCCCCTAAATACATAATTTAGGGGCGTTACAGGTAGGTAAAGGGCAGGGACCAATGGGTCCCTTCCCTGGGGTGGGTACACCCCCTATCCTGCCCCTCTCCTGTGGGAGGGGGGCAGTAGCCTAGTCCTGATTGGGCAGGGCTCCCCATCTTCAAGATGGCGAGAGCCCGGAGTTGTGCTTCACCTCGCCTCCCCCACCTGAGGGGTGGGGTTGGCAGAGGCTGGCACATCCCCTTTCCTCCCTTGGGGTTTCCCGCCAGTCTTCCCGCCAGAGAGGGGGTCAGAACCAGTGGGGGCCAGTTGATGAGTACAGCAAAGGGCCTGGAGAAGCTCACAAAGGCGGCATGCCTTTGAAGCTTCCCCTGCCCATCCTGGGGGAGGAGACCTAGCACCTCGCCCAGGCTGTGCATTGTTGCAGGCCCAGGAGAGCGGATGGCTCTCCACCCAGGGGTCCAGCAACATGTCTGCTGTGTGGCAGCTGGGGCAGCCCCTCAGACAAGACGTGGATTGTAGGTTAGGTTCAGGGGGCAACTCTAAGTTGCCCTCTGTCGTGCATTTTACATTAAATCCCACACTGGCATCAGTGTGGGTTTAATGTGCTGGAGAAGTTTGATACCAAACTTCTCAGTCTTCAGTGTAGCCATTATGGTGCTGTGGAGTTCGTAATGACAACCTCCCAGCACCATATACTCTTAATGGCATCACTGCACTTACAGTGCCCAGGAATGGCACTGGGTACTGTAGGGGCACAGGGCTCATGCACCTGTGCCCACACCACTGGCATAGTGCACCCAGCTAGAGGGGTGACTGAGGTATGCCAGGGCAGTGTGTTTGTGGGCATGGTACACAGGGATGTGTGCCATGTCGACTCTCTGTTTAGTTCTGCACCAAGACACTCAGCCTGCAAAGGCAGGGTGTGTGTGTCAGGATACAGGGCCTCTAAGGGTGGCACAATAAGTGCTGCAGCCCTTAGGGGCCTTCTCTGGTCACAGTGCCCTGGGTACCTAGGGTACCATTTACCAGGGGCTTACCTGTGGCCAGAGATGCCAATTGGGTTTAGGCTTTAGTACAGTTTTTAGGGAAGGAACACAGGCCCTGGGTACCTGATTGGCAGGGACCCAGGGTACACCAAGGAAAAGTGCATCAGTTATCAGGCAAAAAGTGGGTGGCTTACTGCAACAGAAACCCACTTTCCTACAGTTACTGACCTGAATTACGTCACCCTTCCTTCTGACTTCTATAACTGATCTGTGGTATTAGACCCTTCCTTCTGACTTCTGTTCCTGACCTGAGGTACATCACCCTTCCTCCCGACTTCTATTACTGATGCGCAGTACTGAACCCTTCCTTCTGACTTCTGTTCCTGACCTGAGGTACATCACCCTTCCTCCCGACTTCTATTACTGATGCGCAGTACTGAACCCTTCCTTCTGACTTCTGTTCCTGACCTGAGGTACATCACCCTTCCTCCCGACTTCTATTACTGATGCGCAGTACTAAACCCTTCCTTCTGACTTCTGTTACTGACCTGAGTTGCGTCACCCTTCCTTCTGACTTCTATAACTGATCTGTGGTATTAGACCCTTCCTTCTGACTTCTGTTCCTGACCTGAGGTACATCACCCTTCCTCCCTACTTCTATTACTGATGCGCAGTACTGATCCCTTCCATCTGACGTCAGAAAGACCTCTGGTACTGTACTGACCTCTTTCTACTTCAGTACTGCCCCCTATCTGCACGCCTTAGAGTGACCCTCTATTAAAGACCCGAGGTATTTCACTCTCTGTGCTGGCATCAGGGGGACCAGTAATTCGTTTGTAAATAAAAAATGACAATATTACTGAGTGATGCTGCCAATCCTAAAAAATGGTGCCAACACTTCTACGTCACATCTTCAGTCTAAATCTGGCCTGATGATCAAGATTTTTGGGTGCCAATGTGAACAAACACACACGATGGATGAGCGATGGTGCAAATCTTAACTTGCACTAGTGATTGGTGAGTAATGGGGTTAATAAACATAAAGTCAGGATAAATGAGTAATAGTGCAAATCTGAAGGTGCATTTAGGGTCCCTGGGTGATGGGGCAGATCTGGGCACCAATGATGGTGGTAATTTTTAACAGATGAGGGCCCTCTTTCCACTACAGTGCCCACTCCTGCATAGTGCTTGCACTGGTACAATGGTGGTAATTCCTAACACACTGCAGCACTCTTGTGAGAATGGTGCACACAAGTGTTGTAAGTCTTACATTGTTGTAATGTTGGATACATATTTGGTGAGTTCTTGCCCTTACAGTGGTCAGTCCTGGTGTAAGACTTGGATTGGAATAAAAGTGGTAACTTGTGTCATTTCTATAGCACTGTTGCTACTGCTGTCTGAGCCTCGAGCTGTAGGACTGGTGTAACCTGTCTGCATACCTCCTTGCATTCACTTATTCATCTAGTCACGCACTCACGAATTTATCCAGCCATTCATTCGTGCACTCTCCTATTCGAACAATCAATAATTTGTTATTTCCACATTGATCCACTGATCCATCCACACAACCACACACACACTCAACACTCACTGAAGGATCCTTGTTATTTCCATGAAACTTTCAGAATGATAACTTTTTAGAATCCTCCTGGTGATCACTAGTGAACATAATCACCAGCTTCTTAGTTGGTCCCAAGGAGACACTGACAGGCGCGCGCTAATGATGGTGGATGCGCACATGGAGGGATATAAGGGGGTGGAGGAACAAGCACTGGTGGTTCATCCCCACAGGAGGGATGGACCCTGCTGGAATGTAAGAGTCCTACTACAGCCCTCTCCTACTGTGAGCTGCCAGGGAGGACACCCTACACAGATGCACTGCTCCTAGGGTACCCTGCTCTGGGGTCACCTCGCTTCCTTTCCACAGGGTGTGAGACTCTTGGATCAGATCTCAGTGGTGAGGTAAGACATCTCACATCTGTACTAAAGGGCTCAGTCTGAACATCTGTCTGTGATGGTGACACTCTGGTGCTACTGTAAGGCCACTGCAGGCTGCTGCCTTACTGCGCCCCTCAAATGGACTGAAGATACTGTCAGAATGGAAATGTCAAATCGCCCTGTAGGTAGTGGAAAGGGGGTGCACAAATGGCAAAAATGTATTTTATCTGGCACTCAAAAAGTGTCTAACTCCCCATTTGCCATCAAGACATTTAAGTGGTTAAAATCCATCATCTACCGATAAACCTCGAGGGCAGTGGGGGGCTCCCCGAACCTCTTTTCAGAAAAACGAGATGACGTATCGACTTAATTATGAGTTTTGTGTATTTCAAGCCCTGTCAGGACTCTGAGAGATCCCACCATTGAACCTCTAGAGACCCGACCACACACTACAGCGCTGTAGGGTGCTGATATGTTTATTGCACACTCTGGGATCTCTCATTGATGCGAGCAGCATGTCATTCAGCCCTAGTTATTTTTTGCATTTTAGTAATTAATGTTTAGCATGCGTTATTTCAAATGTGAGACTACAGAGTCCAGAACTCAAAGTAAAAAAAACAGAAGGCTTCGGAGAGATATTCAGATCGGGTATATTGTAAATTCAGTTTTCTGGCGCACACAAGACACCGAACTGTCTCTTGGACCCCACTCATGCATCTTACACCTCAGCACACACTTTACACAAGCTAGCAGGTCTCCAACCTGTGCCCTACAGGTAACACTAACTCTGCACCCACCGATCCCAAATCCTCTCGTAGGAAACAACTACTTTAGGGGCAAAGCCGAATCCCTCACAATGATATGTGTATGAAGGTTCAACAACAGGTGCACAGCGGCCAAGTCACAGGTCTGCCCGTTCGAAGTCTGTGAGCAAATGTGCAAACTACACAATGCATTGGTGCCCTTAATATAACTGTCTCATGAACGTCTGCGTGCATCAAACTGAACCACACACTGCTCTCTGTATCAGACAGCAACATGCGCTGCTGTCTGTATCACACTGAACCACACACAGGTGTCTGTATGAAACTGCACCATGCACTGCTTTCTGCATCACACTGCAACATGCACTGCTGTCTGTATCACACTGCAACATACACTGAACTGTGCACTGGTGTCTGTATCACGCTGCAGCATGCACTGCTCTCTGTATCAGACTGCACCATGCATTGCTGCCCTTACTAAAACTGTCTCATGCACAGCTGCTTACATCAAACTGAACCATATGCCACTGTCTGTATCAGATTGCAACATGCACTGCTGTCTGCATCACACTGAGCCATGCACTGGTGTCTGTATCAAAACAAATCCGTCCCATGCACTGCTGCTTGCATCAAACTGAACCACACACTGCTGTTTGCATCAAACTGAACCATACACAATCAATCAATCAATCAATCATGTCACTTATAAAGCGCACTACATACCCGCGAGGGTCTCAAGGCCCTGGGGGAAGAGGGGGGTGGTGCTGCTACTGATCGAAGAGCCAGGTCTTGAGGAGTCTTCTGAAGGCCAGTAGGTCTTGGGTCTGTCGGAGGTTGGTGGGGAGGGTGTTCCAGGTCTTGGCGGCGAGGTGGGAGAAGGATCTGCAGCCGGCGGTCGTTTTCCGGATGCGGGGGACTGTGGCGAGGGCGAGGCTGGTCGAGCGGAGCTGGCGGGTGGGGGTGTAGAAGCTGAGTCGTCTGTTGAGGTAGGCTGGTCCGGAGTTGTGGAGTGCTTTGTGTGCGTGGGTGAGGAGCTTGAAGGTTATCCTCTTGTTGACAGGGAGCCAGTGCAGGTCTCTCAGGTGGGGTGTGATGTGGCTGCGTCGGGGGATGTCGAGGATAAGACGTGCAGAGGCGTTCTGGATGCGTTGCAGCCGTCTCAGGAGCTTAGCCGTCGTTCCTGCGTAGAGGGCGTTTCCGTAGTCCAGCCTGCTGGTGACGAGGGCCTGGGTGACTGTTTTTCTTGTTTCGGTGGGGATCCACTTGAAGATCCTGCGGAGCATTCGGAGGATGTTGAAGCAGGATGAGGAAACGGCGTTGACCTGCTTAGTCATGGAGAGGGTGGGGTCGAGGATGACCCCTAGGTTGCGTACGTGGTCGGTGGGTGGCGGGGCTGTTCCCAGTGATGTTGGCCACCAGGAGTCGTCCCAGGCTGAAGGGTTGGAACCAAGGATGAGGACCTCCGTCTTGTCCGAGTTCAGCTTCAGGCGGCTGGTCCTCATCCATTCGGCGACGGCCTTCATTCCTTCGTGGAGGTGGGCTTTGGCGGTGTGAGGGTCTTTGGTGAGGGAGAGGATCAGCTGGGTGTCGTCGGCGTAGGAGATGATGTTGAGGTTGTGCTGTCGGGCGACGTGGGCGAGGGGTGCCATGTAGATGTTGAACAGCGTTGGGCTGAGGGAGGAGCCTTGGGGTACGCCGCAGATGATCTTGGTGGCCTTGGATCGGAAGGGGCGAGGCGGACGCTTTGTGTTCTGCCGGAAAGGAAGGATGTGGTCCAGTCCAGGGCCTTCTCTTGGATCCCGGCGTCGTGAAGGCGTGTTCGTAGTGTGTGGTGGCAGACCGTGTCGAAGGCGGCTGATAGGTCCAGGAGGATGAGGGCTGCTGTTTCTCCGTTGTCTAGCAGGGTCCTGATGTCATCGGTGGCGGCGATGAGGGCGGTTTCGGTGCTGTGGTTGCTGCGGAAGCCGGACTGGGATGGGTCCAGGATGTTGTTCTCCTCGAGGTAGCGGGTCAGTTGTTTGTTGACGATTTTCTCGGTGACCTTCGCGGGGAACGGGAGCAGAGAGATGGGTCGGAAGTTCTTGAGGTCCTTGGGGTCTGCCTTGGGTTTCTTGAGTAAGGCGGTGATCTCAGCGTGCTTCCAGCTTTCCGGGAAGGTTGCTGTCTCGAAGGAGATGTTGATTATTTTCCGGAGATGGGGCGCGATGGCTGTACTGGCTTTGTTGAAGATGTGGTGAGGGCACGGGTCTAGCGGTGAACCGGAGTGGATGGTGTTCATGATCTCGCTGGTGTCCTCGTCGTTGATGTTGGTCCAGGAGAGCAGGCGGTTGGTGGTTGTGGGGGCAGTGGTCTCGTGGTTGCCGGGCGGTCGTGGTGTTGAAGCTGTCGTGGATGTCGGCGATTTTGCGGTGGAAGAAGGTGGCCAGTGAGTCGCACAGGTCTCGCGACGGCTGGATGTCGTTGGTGTTGGAGCTGGGGTTGGAGAGTTCCTTCACGATTGAAGAGCTCTTTGCTGTTGTGTGCGTTGTTGTCTAGGCGGTCTTTGAGTGAGGCCCTTTTGGCGGATCTGATGAGGTGATGGTGACTGCGGGTGGCGCTCTTGTGGGCGGCGTAGCTGTCCGCTGTCCGTTCGTGGAGCCAGATCTTCTCAGTTTTCGGCATGTTCGTTTGGAGGCCTGGAGGTCTTCGGTGAACCAGGTGGCTTTCTTGCTGGTGTGGCTGTTGGGCGGATTCTTGAGCGGGGCGAGGGTGTTGGCGCAGTCGTCGGTCCACTGTCTGAGGTTGCGGGCGGCGGTGTCGGGGTCGGAGGGTTCGGCGGGTGGGCTCAGGGCGAGGTTGTGGTTAGCTGGTCTTCCGTGACTCTGCTCCAGCAGCGGCGAGGCATTTGTTTGGTGCGGTGGTGCGTGGTGGGCTTCCTGTAGGTGAAGTGGATGCAGTGGTGGTCAGTCCAGTGGGGTTCGGAGGTGTGGTTGAAGGAGACGTGTGGGCTTGCGGAAAAGATGGAGTCTAGCGTGTGGCCGGCGGCGTGGGTGGGTGTAGTCACGAGCTGTCTGAGTCCGAGGGTGGCGAGGTTGTCGATCAGGGTGGTGGAGTTGGTGTCCTTGTTGTTCTCGAGGTGGAAGTTCAGGTCCCCGAGGAGGATGTAGTCCGTGGAGGCGATGGCGTGTGTGCTGACGAAGTCAGCGATGGAATCGCTGAACTGTGGTCGGGGTCCGGGGGTCTGTAGATGAGGGTTCCTCTGAGGGTGGTGTTGGGATCGGTGTGGATCTGGAAGTGCATGTGTTCGGCGGTGCTGAGGGTGTCGTCGGTGTTGGTTGAGACTCTGAGGGTGTTCCTGTGGGACGATGGCGATGCCTCCTCCGACTCCGTTGGTGCGGTCCCTGCGGGTGATCTTGTATCCGTCCGGGATGGCAATGGCGATGTCGGGGGCTGAAGCGGGATTCAGCCAGGTCTCCGTCAGGAATGCGACGTCTGGGGAGGTTGAGTCGAGAAGGTCCCAGAGTTCGATGGCGTGTTTGCGGGCGGAGCGGGTGTTGAGGAGGATGCATCTGAGGTAGTTGGGTTCTTTCCTGGGCGGTGGTTTGGCGGGGCGGGTGCTGGCGAAGCTGCAGTTCCGGCAGGTGAAGGGCCCTTGGGTGCGCTTCGGGGTGGCCTGGTAGCAGGCGTGATCTTTTCCGGGGTTGAGTGCGTGGAGGGTGCTGGCGTCGTATCGGCGTCTGTTGATGTGGCGGGCGCGGGGGATGCCCGGACCAGGGGGTCTGGCGCTGGGCGCGGTCACGGCGCGGTCGGGCGCAGACGGGCTTGCCTTAGGCGCGCCTTTGGCGCGCCAGCGGCGCGCCCGCTGCGCACGTCCGCTGCGCGGCCACACAGCGGCCGCCATAAATGGGGAGGTGGGAGGGAGGAGCAGGGAATGGGGCAGCGAATGGGCACTGTTGCCTGTATTAAACTGAATCATGCACTGGTGTCTGTATTGAACTGAAACTTGCACTGCTGTCTGTATCAGTCTGCAGCATGCACTGTTGTCTGCATCACACTGCAACATGCACATCTGCCTAGATCAAACTACACCCTATTTGTTGAGAGGCTCGCTCCAGTTCTCAACTCTCCATGATGTGCTGATCGTCAACCCTGATGCCCACGCGGTACTGTGCCTGTGCACGTAAACAGCAGTCATTCTACTGCCCTCCGTCCTCCCTTGCTGCTGTGGCTGCGTCCCCCCCCCTTGACCCTACTTAATGGAACTCTGATCTCCAAGTTTTTTGGGTCTTGACTTGGTGCATCTTGCCTTTTTGTAATGGTTTCCTTTGATGCCCACGACCCGAATCCGCCATTTTGTTGATTCCTGTCCTGTCCTTCGGTCCGTTGGACTCCATCTGCCGAACTTCAGACATTTCTCTTTTGCTGGACTGCCTTATCTCTTTCTCCCCCTCAGGTCCCCCTCTCTCCTCTCGCCAATCTCAGCCTCCGACTCTTCTCCCCCCCACCTCTCTGTACCCCTTTTGATGTTTTATTTCTCCGTTAATATGTAATATTTAATTGTCCAAGCCTAATCGCTGGTAAAATGTAATCATGAGTAAATTTACTATTTGTATATATATTTATATATAACTCTAACCACTAGTATATGTAGTAGACCTTTGTACTTACTACCATTCCTATGAGTTTAGAGTTTACCCGTTTGTATCTCTTCCTTGAGTGACTTTACAACTTGTACATTTGCAATTTTTTTCTGTGTGTATCTCTTCCTTGTGTGACTTTACAACTTGTACATTTGCAATTTTTTCTGTTTGTATCTCTTATGTAACTCATGTAATCCAAAGTCCTTATGTAACGCAACTGGTTCTTTTGTAAAGCGCTCTGACACCTTCGGGTAATGTTTGCGCTATATAAAATCGCATTAAATAAAAAATACACATCTGCCTATATCAATTTGCACTATGCACTGCTTGTCTGTATCAAACTGAACAATGCACTGGTGTCTGTATCAAACTGTGCCATACACTGCTGTCTGCATCACACTGCAACATACACTGCTGCCTGTATCAAACTGCAATATGCACACCTGTCTATATCAAACTGCACCATGCCCTGCTGTCTGTATCAAAGTACAACATGCACTGCTGCCTGTATAAAACTACACCATGTATTGATGACCTTACCAAAGCTGTCTCATGCACTGCTGCTTGCATCAAACTGAACCATACACTGCTGTCTGTATCAGACTGCAACATGCACTGCTGTCTGTATAAAACTGCAACATGCATTGCTGCCTTTATGAAAATTGTCTCATGCACTGCTGCTTGCATCACACTGAACCATGCACTGCTGTCTATCAGATTGTATGATGCACTGCTGCTTATATCAATCTGAACCATGCACTGCTGTCTGTATCAAACTACATTATGCATTACTGCCCTTACCAAAACGTCCATGCTCTGCTGCCTTTATCATACTGCTCCATGCATTGCTGCTTGTAGCAAAACATTCATCCTGTACTGTTTATTGCGTTAAACTGCAACATACACTGCTGTCTGCATCAAACTCGAACATATACTATTGTCTGCGTCAAACTGCAAATTGGGTTGTGTCTCTCAAACTATACTGTGGCCAGCTGCATTTAGGATTGACTTTGGGTGGGAGTATTTGGTGTCATGACGATGAGAGAGTTAGGCGTTTCAAGAAGGTGAATAGGGACCGGTTGATCCTTAATAAGCTTTTGGTGAGAGGTTTGAGCAGGATTCCTCCCAAGTCTCTGGGCGTGCTTTCTTGATATTGTGCATGTGATCATTGTGGTCTGAGTAAAGCTAAATAAAGATTGAGAAGTTGTTACTGGTGGCCAGGAATGGATCTGCTGGTGGAAAGGCCTGTGCGAGTGTGTGAAATGCTGGGATAGTGATGAGTCCAAGAACGTGAGGACGCCACTCCTGATTTTGTAAAGAAATTCCAGTTTGTCCATGGCAAGAGATGGCTTTGGGCATCCTGAGTCTGCTTGTTTTTGGTTTGATGCCAATGTATCTGCAGGATCAAGACTGATTTGCATATGGCTGGGTTCAAACTGAGCAAAAGCACAATGGATTCAACCCAGATCAGTTGACTGGTGGTGAGTGGTTGAAAGGTTTCGGTACTCCATCCATCATCGTATTGTATTTGCTATGTTTGTCCTATGTGGCCAAGGGTATGCCCAGCCATGGGACCCTTGCTTGCTGTGCCGCTGGATTCAAGCTAGCCTGGTTTATGAGGGGTGATACCCCAAAACTGGACCCATAGAATGCTTGTTTCATGTCCAGGGAGTATCTGGCCTGGCAGTTCGGGCTGGACTGTTCTCATGAGGAGCAGGGTCAAGACCGATTTGCATATAGCTGGGTCCAAACTGGGGTGGCGTGGTGAGCAAAAGAACGATGGATTCAACCCAGATCTGCTGACTAGGGCTGAGTGGTTGAAAACATTCAACACTCCGTCCATCATCTTGTTGTGTTTTAATGGATTTGTACTGCAGATGGCCAGCGATTCATGTTGTCAGGGATTTTCTACTCATTCGCTCATCAAGCTCATGAGTCAAGTGTTCTGCAGGGATAGTAATCCAAACGTGCTTTCAACAGACAATGGGTTCAGCTGATGGAAGATTTTCTAATGCAGCATGACATTGCTCAAAATACACCTTCTTGCCCCATCTGCCAAAACATCTCATGATAGAAAGGTTCAACATGTGTAAATATCGAGATGTATTGGGGAGGACTGGAAAAGTGAGATTGTTGGAACTGCCACTTTCTGGTTGGCTGAGGCAATCCCTTAGTCAGGGAGTACCTACCTCTCCCGTCAGGGGCGGATGATTAGGCACACTGTGCAACCTGTACTCAACCTTGGGAAGCTTAGCACTGAGCAGTCAGGCTATCCACAGAGGTAATGTGTAAAGCATTGGCAAAGTACTCACTCACCATAAACAACCTGAGCGCACAAAAGAAACTTTACACGTGATGAATGTAAATGACGTTTGTATTCAACACACACATAATAATCAGCACTACATGAACATGAAGTATTTCAGGGCATAAATCTCATTTGGAATTATTTCTAGCAGTTCTAGGCCCAACTGGTTTCGCATGACACCGGCAATATGCACACCTGGGAAAGATCCAATTCTACCCCCCCAGCACCCTCATGTCCACCCCTGGCCCACTCCAATAATTATTATATGTCAACACCACACAGTTAGAGAGTGCACCCCGGGTCACAACGTTATCAGAAATATGTACATACACTAAATTATACCACTTTTTAACAGCACAGCAGGCTGAGGCCACGTGGGTAAAACCAATGTCAAAGGTAATACTTTTCTAACAAGAAATCATGTATATGGCAAACTGCAGGCCGGTGTTGCCAATACAGGCAGTTCACCTACTGTCACTCCCACACACACTCACTCTGACTACTATGCGGAGCAACGGATATCAGGCAGGACTGTAGGGAACATGCTCGCACAAATACACACCCTGGCCGAAGTAATTTCTAGTTCGGGTCCAACGGAAGCAGGTGGGGGTTGGCAGCAAGGTCAGTCAGAAGGCAGTCGGCTAGGAAAAACCAATATGGGGGTTCATCCCTATCCTGGCACTGCGCACGCAGATGTACCTACCCGGCCCTTCACCAACCCCAGTGTGGTGGTAGGGAATGGCCCCTTCAGGGTTGTCCATGGAGTGAGCTAGGCCAACCTGAGAATGAGACATTTTTGATAGGCTATTCCGGGGGGGGGGGGAATCAGTGCTCTGTCCCATTAGCCTGTGCCGCCCTGCCCTGGGTATCTGGCGTACTTCTTCACAGGGCACTCACCGGTACAACACCTAAACCAGTCAAGTAAGCACCTTCTCCTGACATGTGTGGGAAGGATGCAGAGTCCTACGGTCAGGAAAAGAGAGTGGGCCAAAATCAGGAGAACAAAAAGCAAGACATTTTAGAGAAATTCTCCTAAGAAGAGCCATGTCCAACAGAGATTTATAAGCAAGTTGAGGAGTACAGGTTTACCTCTCATCGATGGTTATGCCATGTGAACCTTTCCTGGAAAAAGACTGCCATCTACAGCATCATGTCTTTCTTGGGTTGCTGTGAATAAAGGGAAAAACAGAACAAAGTTTAGGTGGCTAGGTAGTTGTGGTAGTAAACTGACACGCAATTCAAGATAAAAGTTTATTATGACAAATACAGCACGATTTCTGATGTTGTGGTAGGTGTTGGTGCTTGGGTGGTAACAATTGGTGGTAAAATTAAGATGCCTGGCTCTCCTCTTAAGTTTTTTTAATTGTTCAAAGGAGTTGTAACATTGCAGGATGGATATATCTTGAATTTGAATCACATTGCTTTGTCAAAGAACCTCATGTGACCATATTTATTTTCCTATTGTAGTATTTTGTGTGTTGATATCTCTTTTCATTCTTTTATCCCTATTTATTGCTTTTGCTGTAGTGGGGTGAGGGTGCTTTTTAAAGGGGAAATTGTGTACCCTGTCTAGTCTTTCTCCTTGGAATGTGACTGCGTTCTGATCCTATAGAACGTGTGACTGGGGATGTGGGATTGTGATGCTATGAACTGCTGCAAAGGCTGTATGCTATCACTATTTCTGACAGCTGTTGGATGATGGGTGAAGCTCTTATATATCACAATAAACTCAAGACTACAATCATCCATTTGTGATTCTTTGTAACCTAGTTAGATGTGGTCAAAAGATCCTAATGGAGGAGGTTGGAGGTTGTTGACCTGCACTGAAGGCTTAAGAGACGTAACAGGTATGACATTACTCTTGAGCAATAAAAGGGAACCAGGGAGCATATCAGTCGGTACTTGCAGCACATATCATCCAGGAGCTGTGGTATAATCAGGCTAGGTTTGGTAGAAATGCTCTTATGTATTAATATTTGTGCTGTCACTGCTGTTGGAGAATTCAGGGAGTGTAATAAGGTTCTGGATAGTAAGAGGATAAATCCTGAGAGTTACTGAAGAGACGTTGGCAGCATAGCTGCTGATCATACATTCTCTTCTGGAGGACAAGTGTTTATAGACCACTGGCCTTTCTACGGACCTGCGGATTACCTAGAAGGTGATTTGCTGCTTTTTTTGATACGGTTGGTCCGTTGGAACTGTTGCAACCAAGTGAGCATTATGTTTTGCTATTAGTGAATTGCACATCCAAGTGGGTGGTAACCAAGTGTGTTGCTATGGTGAACACTGGTATGGTAATTGAATTTCTAAAAGATTACTTTTCTTGTGAAGTTTTATTTATTCATTAAGAACGGACACTGGGGTGCGACTTGTATCTCATAAAATGCATGTGTCTTTAACTAACACACTGCTGACAGGTCTAGCACACACTTAAAAATGACATTACATTTTCCACAAGCCAATGGTCTTGCGGAATGGATGAGCAGGATGATGGAATGTTGTGCTCAGACGGCAATTGACAATATGTTCTCTGTCAAAGAGGGGTTGAGGGAGTCTTGATGGGGAAAACATAATAACCCTAATTACTTTACTTCAAAATCTCCATTTTATATGCTTAAAGTCAGAGTACCACCTTAAAATGTACTCCTGCCTTGGTGAATTGGGAAAAGTGGGGAAGAATGTTGTTCCCTCTGATTTCTGTTAGAAGGAAATATTAACAGAAGTGTAAATCTATGAATGGTATTAAGAATGCTGTGAAGGAAGAACTGTGGGCAGTTGATGACTTAAGAAACTTGTTTCACTATAGAATGATTATCTAAGTTCATGGGTCCTTTCCGCATCAGTAAATTTAAAGAGAATGTGGTTGCTCCTGATTCTGGTGAAGTGTGGACCATGTCTATAGTTGTGAGATATCATGATGTGTTTTCTTCTTCTGATTCTAACACTGCTCTTCCTGGAGCAGGTTGTATAAACCTATGGCCTATTGATTCAGACTCTAATGAGCAAGTTGAGAGTTCTGCTCCAAGTGATGTAAATACTGTTTTAAAGAGATAAAAAATACTGTTTAAGAAGAAGCCTATGTGGTATGAAGATTTCCAGATGTAAAGTGTAACAGTTGTACATGTGTTTCTAAGGGATGTTTGTAATGTGTATTATTATTTATAAGAAGTTATTTTTTGTTGTTGTTGTGTTACTCTCTTGCACTGCATCTTTCTTCATCCTGCCTTACTATATTTTGCTTTGTTGTTTTGATGCAAAGACGTGTTATGTCTATATTTATTGGTATTTGTTCTGAAACTGCTGGGGTGGATTTGAAGTCTGGCGTGTCCCGCCGGCACAACGCGCCACCTCTCAAGGGCCCTGGGTCACAGAAGGGGCATTCGTTTTGTTGATATTTCTATGCAAAAAAGTGGAAGAGATCTTTATTTACATATATCTAATTAAAAAATATTATTAGACTAATTACTTTAAATGTAATAATATAAAAATCAAATTATAGATATATATATATATTCTGCTCCAAAGGTTGTTCACCTGGTGAGTAGCACTCGATCAGCAGCTTTGTAATGAAAGGCAGGGACGAGAATCCGCTTGTAGAAGCTGCTCCGTAATGGAAATGCCTGACGCGTTTCGAAGCTCCATATGCTTCTCTTCAGAGGCTTGAACGGAGACAGTGTGTGCAAGCGCTAAACCCACTTCACCATTTTCATATTGCACACCCACCAATGGGAAGCTCTAATGAGACTGTGCATTGTGGGAAATGTGGTACGGATAGCACACAAATCTTGTCCTGTATGGACCCTGCAAGTGTACTCATCCTCAATCCTGTTTGCGGCTGCTGACCCACGTAGCCCCCATAACATTACGGGGTGGTGCACACTCCGCGGCAGGACGGCCGCGTGTTACATTCTGCTCCAAAGGTTGTCCACCTGGTGAGTAGCACTCGATCAGCAGCTTTGTAATGAAAGGCAGGGACGAGGATCCGCTTGTAGAAGCTGCTCCGTAATGGAAATGCCTGACGCGTTTCGAAGCTCCATATGCTTCTCTTCAGAGGCTTGAACGGAGACACAGTGGTGAAGGGAGGGGGTGGGGCCTGATGTGACAAGTGTGCAAACGTGCTCCGTGGTGCGTTTTAAGTTGGGGGATTAAGTCCCCTTGTATCCTGAGGGTCCCTGAGGGCCAACTAGCCCACCAGGTACCTTCAGTAAGTGCAACAGAGTTGCGTTGCAGAGAGGTGTAAAAGGGGCGTGGTCTCGGACCACCTCTCTGCAACGCAGCTCTGTGGTGCTTACTGGAGGTACCTGGTGGGCTAGTTAGGCCTTAGGGACCCTCAGGATTCAAGGGACTTAATCTCCCAGCCTAAACGCGCCACGGCAGCGTTTGCACACTTGTCGCATCAGGCCCCACCCCTCCCTTCACTACTGTGCAAGCGAGCCCTCTGGCGCGTTGTAAGTTGGGGGATTAAGTCCCCTTGAATCCTGAGGGTCCCTTGGGTCCAACTAGCCCACCAGGTACCTCCAGTAAGCGCCACAGAGCTGCATTGCAGAGAGGTGTAAAAAGGGGAGTGGCCTTGGACCACCTCTCTGCAACGCAGCTCTGTGGCGCTTACTGGAGGTACCTGGTTTGCTAGTTGGCCCCCAGGGACCTTCAGGACTCAAGGGGAATTAATCCCCCAATTTAAAACCCACCAGGGGGCGCGTTTTCACAGTGGTGAAGGGAGGGGGCGGGCCTGATGTGACATGTGTGTACTTATCCAATCACTCCGCCAAAATCCAAGCACTTATAAATTCACCATGCACTCTCCTTGCAGTATTCTAATCATCCAGTCAGTACCCATGCACTCATGCAATGACCCTTGCACTGACTCATGCACTGCTACAATACTCTGAGCACTACCGATGCAGTCCAGCCATCGCCCTGTCACTACCCATGCACTCCTCCAATCACCCAGCGAGCACCATGTACTTATCCAATCACTCCGCCAAAACACAAGCACTTATAAATTCACCATGCACTCTTCTTGCAGTACTCTAATCATCCAGTCACTACCCATGTACTTATGCAATGATGCAGGCACTAACACATGCACTGCTACAATCCCCTGAGGACTACTGACGCAGTCCAGCCATCTCCTTGTCACTACCCATGCACTCCTCCAATCACCCAACCAGTTCAATGTCCTTATCTAATCTCTCCGCCAAAACACAAGTGTTTATAAATTGATCATCCACTCTCCTTGCAGTACTCTAATCATCCAGTCAGTACCCATGTACTCATCCAATGACCCAGGCACTAACTCATAGCAAATACAGAGGAGGTCATGCTAATCACAGGGGTACCCCAACGCATAGTGTTCCCTAGTGTATGTAGGTGTTTTATCTGTATTCTAAGTGTCTTTTAGCATAGCACTGGCTCTAGGGCCGGTTAGTCAGATCAGTTACCACCAGTACCTGTCAGCAAAATGTTGGGGGCACAGGAGGACTTTCTGCTCCTCTGTTGGTTCTTTCTGCACATCTCTTGCTTCTTCTTGCACTTTTCTCCGTCTTTCTGGACTTCTGTTGCCTCTTTCTGCATTTTTCTTGCTTCTTTGTGCGCTTTTCTTCCTCTTTCTTCACATGTCCTACATTCTGTAGGCATAGTTAGAAATTAGCATTTAAAAAACCTTAGAAATTCACTGAAAAAACCACAGGTTTCAGGGACGTTATAGTTAGTTGGACATTTCACTCGTACAAAACCAGAGAAATTCCCCCATTATAGTTAGTTCAGCTAACTATAACTCACGCCCCCGCAATGCACTGCTGATGACGTCACATATTACATAATTCATGACATGGTCAGTGACATCACTGATGACATCCCTGATGACATCTCAAATATCACTGATGACATCACTGATGACATCATCCACGTGAAAATCTGATGCACCTCCTCACACTCTATTATAACCATTGATACACCCACTGTAAAATACAGACTACCATTTTCGAAACCATCGACACACCAATACCAGTTACTACATGCGCACTCACTGATTCCAAGGTCTACACACACATCCACTCATTCACCCATACAATCACTCATACATACAGTCACTCATCAATACAACACTATCATATGCACTCATACACCTATACAGACACTCACACACCGCCACTCATCCATGGAGTTACTCACACACCTAGTCAGTCATGCAAAGAATCAATCACACTCCCATTTACTCACCTATACAGATAGTAACGCATACTTACTCTCTTATATAATCACTGATACAAGTACACACTCATCCATACAGCTACTCTCACAATCACTGACTCTCACGAATAGTCATTTGTACTCCAACTCTCAAATACACTGCCTTTTCCCTATGTAGTTACTTGGACATGTACCACTGAGACATCCATTCACTCACCAACACACTCATACACACACTCACCCACCCATACAGCTGTTTCCACATGCACTCTTGAACCCATACACCCAGTGAATCAACCACTCCCACATCTGTGCACAGAGTCACACACCTCCCACCCACCCACACACACACTCAGTCTCCCATACAAATTCTCAAGCAACCAATCAATAACCGATATAGACACTCATGTAGCTACTCACCAACCCATGCATTCAGTAAGACACATTTAATCACTCACTTATGCAGTTAGTCACGCACCTACTAAATCATCCATCCAGACACTTATACACTATAACTCGTGCCCCCGCAATGCACTGCTGATGAGGTCACATATTACATCATTCATGACATGGTCAGTGACTTCACTGATGATATCACTGATGACATCTCAAATGACATCACTGATGACATCACTGATGACATCATCCAGTGACTGCATGTTTCTGTAAAGTTTAATTATGCTTTTTATATATATATGCCAAGGTGTATTGAAGAATGAGTGGGTGTATAAGTGTCTGAATGGATGATTTTGTAGGTGCGTGACTGACTGTATGAGTGATTAAGCGTGTCTTACTGAATGCATGGGTTAGTGACTATACTGTGTGAAAGTCTGTATCAGTCTGTCAGTTGGTGTGTAAGCGGCTGCATGGGTTGGTGAGTAGCTACATGAGTGTCTATATGGGTTATTGATTGGTGGTCTGAGTATCTGTATGGGTGCCTGAGTGTCTGTGTTGTGTGACTCTGTGCATAGATGTGTGAATGGGTGATTCACTGGGTGTATGGGTTCAAGAGTGCATCTGTGAAGGGCTGTATGGGTGAATGTGTGCATGGGTGTGTTGGTTAGTGAATGGATGTCTCAGTGGTACATTTGTGAGTAACTACATATGTTAAAGGCAGTATATATGAGTGTTGGAGTATATAGATGACTATATGTGAGAGTGTGTGCTTGTATCAGTGATTGTATAAGAGAGTAAGTATGTGTTAGTATCTGTATGAATAAGTGAGGTGGTGTGTGTATAACTGTATAGGTGTGTAAATGGGAGTGTGATAGATTATTTGCATGACTGACTAGGTGTGTGAGTAACTCCATGGATGAGTGGCGGTGTGTGAGTGTCTGTATAGGTGTATGAGTGCATATGATAGTGTTGTATTGATGAGTGACTGCATGTATGAGTGATTGTATGGGTGAATGAGTGGATGTGTGTGTAGACCTAGGAATCAGTGAGTGCGTATGTAGTAACTGGTATTGGTGTGTGATGGTTTAGAAAATGGTAGTCTGTATTTTACAGTGGGTGTATCAAAGGTTATATTACAGTGTGAGGAGGTGCATCAGATTTTTACCTAGAAGATGTCATCAGTGATGTCATCAGTGATATCATTTGAGATGTCATCAGTGATGTCATCAGTGATGTCACTGACCATGTCATGAGTGATGTAATATGTGATGTCATCAGCAGTTCATTGCGGGGGTGCGAGTTATAGTTAGCTGATCTAAGTATAACGGCCGAATTTCTCTGGTTTTGTACGAGTGAAATGTCCAACTAACTATAACGTCCCTGAAACATATGGTTTTTGCTGTGAATTTCTATGGTTTTTTAAATGCTAATTTCTAACTATAACGTCCCTGAAACCTATGGTTTTTTCAGTGAATTTCAAAGGTTTTTTAAATGATAATTTCTAACTATAAAGTCCCATAAACCTATGGTTTTTTTCAGTAAATTTCAAAGGTTTTTTAAATGATAATTTCTAACTATAACGTCCCTGAAACCTATGGCTCTAACTATGCCTACAGAGGTAGGACGTGTGAAGAAAGAGTCAGAAAGGCGCAGAGAGAACCAAGAGAAATGCATAAAGAGGCAACAGAAGTCCAGAAAGACGAAGAAAAGAGCAGAAAGAAGCAAGAGATATACAGAAAGAACCAACAGAGGTGCAGAAAGAGGTCTAGTTGCAAAGTCATCCTGTGCCCCCAACTTTTTGCTGACTGGTACTGGTGGTAACTGACTCTGACTAACCAGGCCCGGAGCCAGTGCTATGCTGAAAGACACTTAGAATACAATGAAAACACCTACATACACTAGGGTACACTATGGGTTGGGGTATCCCTGTGATTGGCATGACCTCCCCTGTAAGGCCCTAGTACATAATAGGGCAGGGGGATTAAAGCTATATCTAACTCAGAGGTGCAGAAAGAGGCAAGAGAGGTGCATAAACAGGCAGTAAAGGTGCAGAAACAGGGAACAGGGGTGCAGAAAGAGGCAAGTGAGGTGTAGACAGAAGTAAGAGCAGTGCAGAAAGAACCAACAGCGGTGCAAAAAGAGGCAAGAGGGGTGCAGAAAAAGGTACAAGGGGTGCAGAAAGAAGGAAGAGAAGTGCAGAAAGAGGCAAGAGAATTGTTGAAAGAAGCAACAGACGTATAGAAAGAAGCAAGAGAAGTGCAGAAAGAGGCAAGTGACGTGCAGAAAAAAGCAAGAGCAGTGCAGAAAGAACCAACAGAGGTGCTGAAACAGGCATGAAGGGTGCAGAAAGAGCAAGAGAAGTGCAGAAAGAAGCAACAGAGGTGCAGAAGGAGACAACAGAACTGTAGAAAGTGGCAAGAGAGTTGCAGAAACAGGCAAGAGAGGTGCAGAAAAAGGGAACAGGGGTACAGAAAGAGGCAAGTAAGGTACAGAAAGAGGGAATAAAGGTACAGAAAGAGGCAAGAGGAGTGCAGAAAGAAGCAACAGAGGTGCGGAAGGAAGCAAGAAGGGTGCAGAAAGAAGCAAGAGAAGTGCAGAAAGAAGCAACAGAGGTGCAGAAGGAGACAAGAGAACTGTAGAAAGAGGCAAGAGAGTTGCAGAAACAGGCAAGAGAGGTGCAGAAAAAGAGAACAGGGATGCAGAAAGAGGCAAGCGAGGTGCAGAAAGAGGGAAGAAAGGTACAGAAAGAGACAAGAGGAGTGCATAAAGAAGCAACCGAGGTGCAGAAGGAAGCAAAAGGGGTGCAGAAAGAGGCAAGAGAAGTGCATAAACAAGTAACAGAGGTGCAGAAGGAGACAAGAGAACTGTAGAAAGAGGCAAGAGAGTTGCAGAAACAGGCAAGAGAGGTGCAGAAAAAGAGAACAGGGGTGTAGAAAGAGGCAAGAGAGGTGCAGAAAGAGGGAATAAAGGTACAGAAAGAGGCAAGAGGAGTGCAGAGAGAAGCAACAGAGGTGCAGAAGGAAGCAAGAAGGGTACAGAAAGAGGCAAGAGAAGTGCAGAAAGAAGCAACAGAGGTGCAGAAGGAGACAAGAGAACTGTAGAAAGAGGCAAGAGAGTTGCAGAAACAGGCAAGAGAGGTGCAGAAAAAGAGAACAGGGATGCAGAAAGAGGCAAGCGAGGTGCAGAAAGAGGGAAGAAAGGTACAGAAAGAGACAAGAGGAGTGCATAAAGAAGCAACAGAGGTACAGAAGGAAGCAAAAGGGGTGCAGAAAGAGGCAAGAGAAGTGCATAAACAAGTAACAGAGGTGCAGAAGGAGACAAGAGAACTGTAGAAAGAGGCAAGAGAGTTGCAGAAACAGGCAAGAGAGGTGCAGAAAAAGAGAACAGGGGTGTAGAAAGAGGCAAGAGAGGTGCAGAAAGAGGGAATAAAGGTACAGAAAGAGGCAAGAGGAGTGCAGAGAGAAGCAACAGAGGTGCAGAAGGAAGCAAGAATGGTACAGAAAGAGGCAAGAGGAGTGCAGAAAGAAGCAACAGAGGTGCAGAAGGAGACAAGAGAACTGTAGAAATAGGCTAGTGAGTTGCAGAAACAGGCAAGAGAGGTGCAGAAAAAGGGAACAGGGGTGCAGAAAAAGGCAAGAGAGGTGCAGAAAGAGGGAAGAAAGGTACAGAAAGAGGCAAGAGGAGTGCAGAAAGAAGCAACAGAGGTGCAGAAGGAAGCAAGAAGGGTACAGGAAGAGGCAAGAGAAGTGCAGAAAGAAACAACAGAGGTGCAGAAGGAGACAAGAGAACTGTAGAAAGGCAAGAGAGTTACAGAAACAGGCAAGAAAGGTACAGAAAAAGGGAACAGGGGTGCAAAAAGATGCAAGAGAGGTGCAGAAAGAGGGAAGAAAGGTACAGAAAGAGGCAAGAGGAGTACAGAAAGAAGCAACAGAGGTGCAGAAAGAATCAAGAGAAGAGTAGAAAGAAGCAACAGAGGTGCAGAAAGAGGGAAGAGGGGTGCAGAAAGAGGCAAGAGGGGTGCAGAAAGAAGCAACAGAGGTGCGGAAGGAAGCAATAAGGGTGCAGAAAGAAGCAAGAGAAGTGCAGAAAGAAGCAACAGAGGTGCAGAAGGAGACAAGAGAACTGTAGAAAGAGGCAAGAGAGTTGTAGAAACAGGCAAGAGAGGTGCAGATAAAGGGAACAGGGGTGCAGAAAGAGGCAATAGAGGTGCAGAAAGAGGGAAGAAAGGTACAGAAAGAGGCAAGAGGAGTGCAGAAAGAAGCAACAGAAGTGCAGAAAGAAGCAAGAGAAGAGCAGAAAGAAGCAACAGAGGTGCACAAAGAGGGAAGAGGGGTGCAGAAAGAGGCAAGAGGGGTGCAGAAAGAAGCAACAGAGGTGCAGAAGGAGACAAGAGAACTGTAGACATAGGGAAGAGAGTTGCAGAAACAGGTAAGAGAGGTGCAGAAAAGGGGAACAGGGCTGCAAAAAGAGGCAAGAGAGGTGCAGAAAGATAGAAGAAAGGTACAGAAAGAGGCAAGAGGAGTGCAGAAATAAGGTGCAGAAGGAAGCAAGAAGGGTGCAGAAAGAGGCAAGAGAAGTTCAGAAAGGAGCAACAGAGGTGCAGAAGGAGACAAGAGAACTGTAGAAAGAGGCAAGAGAGTTGCAGAAAGAGGCTAGAGAGGTGCAGAAAAAGGAAACAGGGGTGCAGAAAGAGGCAAGTGAGGTGCAGAAAGAGGGAAGAAAGGTACAGAAAGTGGCAAGAGGAGTGTAGAAAGAAGCAACAGAAGTGCAGAAAGAAACAAGAGAAGAACAGAAAGGAGCAACAGAGGTGCAGAAAGAGGCAAGAGGGGTGCAGAAAGAGGCAAGAGAAGTGCAGAAAGAAGCAACAGAGGTGCAGAAAGAGGGAAGAGGCGTGCAGAAACAGAGATGCAGAAAGAAGCAACTGAGGTGTAGAAAGAAGCATAAAGGTGCAGAAAGAAGCAACAGAGGCGCAGAAAGAGGCAAGGGGGGTACAGAAAAGGGCAAGAGAAGTGCAAAAAGAAGCAGCAGAGGTAGAGAAGGAAACAGGAAAACTGAAGAAAGAGGCAAGAGAGTTGTAGAAACAGGCAAAAGGGGTGCAGAAAGTGGGAACAGGTGGGCAGACTGAGGCAAGAGAGGTGCAGAAAGAGGGAAGAGGGGTGCAGAAAGAGGCAAGAGGCATGGAGAAATTTGGAACAGAGGTGCAGAAAGAAGCAAGAGCAGTGCAGGAAGAACTAACAGAGGTGCAGAAAGAGGTAAGAGGGGTACAGGAAGAGGCAAGTGAAGTGCAGAATGAAACATAAGAGGACTGCAGAAAAAGGCAAGAGAGGTGCAGAATGAAGCAGGAGTAGCACACAAGGAGGCAAGAGGGGTACAGAAAGAAGCAACAGAGGTGCTGAAAGAGGAAAGAGGGGTGCAGAAAGAGGCAAGAGAAGTGCAGAAAGAAGCAACAGAGGTGCAGAAAGAGGCAATAGAGGTGCAGATGCAGGCAAGAGAGGTGCAGAAAGAGGTAAGAGGGGTGCAGAAATAGGCAGGAGGAGTGCAGAAATTTGCAAGAGAGGTGCAGAAAGAAGCAAAAGCAGTGCAAAAGAACCAACAGTGGCGCAGAAAGAGGCAAGAGAGGTGCAGAAAGAGGCAAGAGAGGTACAGAAAGAAGCAATAGAGGTACAGAAAGAGGCAAGAAAAGTACAGAAAGAAGCAAGACAGGTGCAGAAAGAGGCAAGAAAGGTGCAGAAAGAAGAGAGTGAGGTGCAGAAAGAGGAAGAAAGGCACAGAAAGAGGATGAAAGGTGCTGAAAGAAGCAAGAGAAGTGCAGAAAGAAGCAAGAGACGTGCAGAAAGTAGCAAGAGATGTGCTGAAAAAAGCAAGGGAGGTGCAGAAAGAAGCAAAGGAGGTGCAGAAAGAAGCAAGGGAGGTGCAGAACGAAGAGAATGAGGTGCAGAAAGAGGCAAGTGAGGTGCAGAAAGAAGCAAGAGAGGTACAGAAAGAAGAAAGACACGTGCAAAAAGAGGCAAGAGAAGTGCAGAAAGAGGCAACAGAGGAGCAGAAAGAAGCAAGAGAAGTTCAGAAACACCATGTGGTAAAAATGTGCCTCCAGCTGCCCACACATGGGACATTGCGAGTATTCCCCCAGGAACATGAACCCTATACGCTTTGACGTAAGGTAGGCCTCGAACAGATAATGGAACCATGTGAATTTCAGCCTGCAATTACGGGACACTTTTTAATAAACTCCTTGGCTGCTGCTCTTTGTTTGTTGGATAACTTTTGGGTCAAGCAGGTAGACAATCGGTTATGAATTTTCAGGCACTGGCGCAAAAACTACCTCACAGGGCAGTATAAAACATTGTCACAGCCCGCCATCTGTTCCAGTGAGTATGCAAGCATTGTAATATCTCCTTGTTAACAGGTTCCTCCTGCCCCGATACAGTACAAACCACATGTATCAGTGCCCTGCGTGTCAGGAATTGGACCTAGTTCACTCTGGATTTTTCCACTATTCCTTGAATTGTATTTAATGCACCCTGGTCATACAAGTCTCCCAACGAGAGCAGCACTGCTGCCATCCATGGCCTCGTATCATGTGAGACTGTCAAGGCTTTGAGCTCTGGCCATTCCCATAGTGACATCTGTAAGCTTGGCTTTTGTAAGATAAGTATTCTAGACAGTATCTCTTACTTAACTGCCCGACATCAGAGGTTTTCAAATGTTAAATGGGGAATGACATGCAGTTCACGATTCCGGGCCCTCTCTGTGGGTAGAAAGACATGGGGTTTTATTGGGTGCTTTCCTGGACCTGGAAAAACTTGTAATCGGGAGGGGTGGTGCGCTCTCTGTAGATAGTGCTACGCCCTACAATGCTCAAATCTTATATATGAGACAAAAGAACTTTCAGATGGGTTTCTGTATCTCTGTACACTTCTGGGCAGTTCCCCAAATGAGCCCCATCTCCCATATTTAAATCCTCACTTCTGCTCTCATCATTGTGTATTTCTTACATTTCCATATAAACGTTCGATGTGCATTGCTGTGTTTTTGGTGTATAAATGATATGGCATTGTTTCGAGTGGTTTGTAAAATGAGATGCTCGTGCATTTCATATCTTTCAAGAAACCGATTAGCATCATGTTACTATAACTTACTACAATTCACTCACATACCGATGGTATTCTGGCAAAATGAAATGTATTCCTAGTTCTAGAATTCAATTGCTAAATGTGTCTTTCACAAGCACTGGCTGCGCTAAGATGTAAGTTGGTTTCTAAAAGCCAGGAACGATTTCCAGGACCATAAAAGGAATATGCCCATCAGAAGACACATCAATTTCTCGGCTGGATAAAAGGCAGCATAATATCTGCAACAAACAAGCACTGCTCCAGGGACCGCCACGGGATGACGAATCTGATAGTATATTAACAGCAGCAGAGATCGAGAGAATATGCAATCACTGGTAAAGGAAACAATTGAACCTGTCGGTTTTCACTGCTTCCAAGTTGTCTTCTGACTTTTGCAATCAGGCCTTTGCTGCTTTTTGTATTCCACGCTGTGGATGCTTTATTGGTCCAGCAGGTTAATGTTTACTTCCACCATAATAAGAGTTTGTCATCACGAAAAGGTCAGTGTGCGCGTACAGTAAAAGCCGTTTCCATTGCCATGTTTGTTACTCTTCCATGAGCTCTGTGTATTTTTCCACAGCATAGCAACCACTCGCTCGCATATCTCCACTTCCCAATTTAAAGAACCCACGGCAAATGCATCACATGTGAGGGGGCGGGGCTACAGTTCTCAAATGACTTCTTTTTTTTTTTCTTTTTTTTTTGAATTTTTTTGAATTTTTTTTTTATTAGGGAATCAAAACAGACATGAAACGCATATGGTAAACAGAAAAAAACTGATACCCCTTTTTAAGCGTTCCCCCCCCCCACCCTCCCCTCCCCGGGTGGAACCAACCAAAGAGAAAAGAAAAGAAAAGAAAAAAGAGAAAACTAAAAAAACCACTGTGTTGAATCCTAAATTCCCCTGGGCTTAACACATCGAAAAGTTGCTCAATCCCCCTCTTCACCTACCCACCTGGTTAGTGACTCCCAAATCTTTAGCCCCCTTGTACTAGCCCGACTTCCTCTTCTTTTAAATACCGAAATCTCCCATTTATAAATAGCAAGTAATTTGCAGAACCATACATGTACAGTGGGAGGGTTGGAGTCGAGCCAGGCACTAGCCAAACTAAGCCTAAATACAGCCATTGATATATACAAAAATTTCCTATCAGATTCGGCCAATACCTGTTTGTTTATTCCTAATAAAATTAACTGGGGGAAAGTATAACAGAATATCCTAATATGGACTCAAGACGATGTTCAATTTGGGGCAAAAGTTGAGAAAGACTTGGACAGGTCGCAAACATATGTATACTATCAGCCGCCAATGTCCCACATCGGGAACAATGTACCCCAGAGGTCCCGCCCCACCTATAAATTCGAGCCGGGGTAATATAAAGATTACACCATGTCTTAAAGCATTGGGCTTGCAAGCTTGCTGATATACATGATATCTGACTATACAAAGAGAATCTTGACATTCTCCCTGCTCTGCTTGTAACGTCGTTTGCCACCTCGCAAGGTGTTTAGCCATATCATCCCCCATCCCTGCATTAATAAGTTTATAAAGTAAGGCCATTGTAGATTTACCCCTAGTATCAAATCTAAAAGAGGGATTCTATTGCAAGAAATTATCTTTTTAGTTAAAAATCCTTTACCTGGAGGTATTTAAAGAAATGATTATTGCCAATATCATATTTCTCCTTAATTTCATCAAAAGAGAGTATTCCCGTTTCAGAGATTAAATTGTCTATGAACAAAATTCCTTTCATATTCCAATCTTTAAAATATGCATCTTGAAATATAACGGGAAGTAATTTATTGTTATCAAGGGGGGAATACCTATGTATCCTCCCTATCGAAAACTTTTTCCGTACAGCCGTCCAGACCCGGAACGCCCCTAGTAAAACCTTGAATTTAACCCTTTGCTACAGAGACTCAAGGCTGATTCCCAAAGGATAAATAATCTTCATCTGACTTTGATTGGGAGATGTAACGTAATTAAAATGATATTTTTACCTAAGGTCCTTTATTATTTTAGAGCAATCCCGCTAGAGATCAATAAATCTTGGTTCCTTAAGCTAAATCAAATAGTCTCTTGGTTTTTGTGGGCTGGACTACGCCCTCGCAGGGCTCTTAGATATATGACGTTAACCAGAGACCGGGGAGGGTGGTCTGTACCAAACTTTCAAATCTATTATTGGGCTTCTGCCCTGCAGCAAATGGTGGAATTACTGAGGGGCGAGAACCTTGGATCCGGGGGAATTTCCATCTATCGCTTAATCTATGGGGCCGAATCTAAAGGCCTTCTAATGCGCCAGAGTTTCTTTCTCTTCATAAAACTAAATCAAATCCAGTCAGCCAGCAATCCCCCATCTTCAGGGGACCGTAATGAAGGGAAGTTAGCATAGATAGCTCTATTTAAAAGTGCGAGAACAAGGCACTTTCAGTCAGCAAAAGAAGGTTAAAGCAGTTTCCTTAATTGACTTACAGGCACATGCATCAAGTTAGGAATTTGCGAGTCCTTAATTGCGATTAATAAGGAATAGCAATTAAGGACTCGCAAAAGCCTATGCATGTAGGAATCGCTATAAAAATAGCGATTCCTACACATCCCTTATTTGCGACTCGCAAATTGCGAGTCGTACAGGCCCATAAGAATGAATGGGAAATTGCATGCGCAATTTGCGAGTACCAATAGGTACTCGCAAATTGCGCATGTGATTTCAAGGGTGAAAGGGTGTCAAAAGGACACCCTGTTGCACCCCTGAAATTGATCTGTGCACATATGTTGTGCACACACATGTCCCAAGGGCATGTGTGTGTGTAACCTACAACTTTGAAAAATGCACTTTAGTTTCCGCTATTTACTATTTATTTATATCCGCTATTTACCATCTGGTATCATTTTGCGGTAAATAGCGGGCCCAAATAGCGAAATCGCTATTTTAAAAGGCATCTTGCATTGCTTTTAAGGAATCCCAATTTGCGATTCCTTAAATGCAATCGCAATTTAAGAAATCGCAAAAAATTGCGATTTTTTAAATTGCGAGTGGCAAGTTGTTTCATGCATCGCAAAAGCCAATTTTGCGATCGCAAGCGGCCAATTTTTGTGATTTGCACCGTTTGCGATCGCAAAAGCTTTGATGCATGTGCCTGAATATGTTTTATACCACTTTAAATGCATATGTGCCTCCAGAAACAGCAGGGTGAGAGAATGGGTTGTCTGCGTGCACGCTCATATTTTATTTGAGCACAAGCTCTGAAAAGGGAAGCATTGATCGGATCTGCTCTGTCTCTTTTTACTGCTCTGTCCACTCTGCTTTTATCAGGTTTACATGCTTGGACATACAGATGGGGAACAGATAGCAGTGCACCGGTTTTTTCCACAGTCTTGCATTTCAAAATCACCCCTTTACCATGCACGTGCTGAAGCGTCTGTGTAGCGCATCAGACCGTGTCGAAACCAGAAAGCGCTTACTTGTGCCATTCCTTCTGGGTTGCGGATGTCACGCATGCAGGATTTTAACTCCTCGACGCATCGCTATATGGGGCATATTAGCAAGACCCACGTTAAAATTATCGCCGTTTTAGCGGCAGGAAACTGCCGCTAAAACGGCGATAATGGGCTTGCTAATATGCGTTATGGAATTCCAATAGAAGCCCAGGTTAGATGTGCAGGACATCTAACCTGGGCTTCTATTGGAATTCCATAACGCATATTAGCAAGCCCATTATCGCCGTTTTAGCGGCAGTTTCCTGCCGCTAAAACGGCGATAATTTTAACGTGGGTCTTGCTAATATGCCCCTATATCTTTGTTAAATTCGGCAGGTCTTGGATAGCGCGGTGCCTGTTACATGACCTCATGGCGCTGTGGATGGATTGCAGCATTGAAGATATTTAACGAACGCCTTACAGAGCGTGCAGTATTTCAGCTTGCGTGTAGCTGTATGGATTGTGTATTTTTCTTGGTATCGTATTCCTTTTGGAGGAGTGTGCACTGCCAGTATTTTAAAAGCACGTTTATGGCGGGCATGCATGACTCCAAACGCAAGAGGCACAAAAGTGGATGCACCGGAGGATAAACACACGGACACCCATGTTTGTCTTTTTTTTTAACAAAAAGAACAGCCCGAAGATGTAGAGTTTTTGCAAATGAATAAAGTAGTTTTCTAAAGGTCAGCACTTGTAACTACGACAACACAGCGCAGACTGCGAGCACAGCTGTGCAGCTCAATTCAATTGTAATTCTAATGGTTTGTGTAGTGCTGCGCGCAGTGGCAGTGAGAAGGCTCTGTGCTGAGGCACTTTTTATAGCATCTGGTACAGGTGCTCCCTGAAGCGACACTACAGTTAGCAGTCGCAGCTTCTCATTAGCTGTTTCAGGAAAGTTCCTTTTGAACAAGGATTACAATTTTCTTCTAGCCTGGGCGATTTTACCTGAACGAAGGGTAAGCGGTTGCAAGTGAGGTGTCGCTGTGAGCAGAAGGCCTCGCAGCGCTGGAAGCAGCTATTTGAAACTGGAATGCACCGACGAGTGAGGGGAGCATGCCGTGGGATGGACACACTCAGGGGCAGATTTACAAGGACCTGACGCATCTGCATAGATGCGTCAGTTTCCTTGCTTCAGCACCAAATGTCCTTGCGTCACTATGGATGCGCTGTATTTACAATAAGTGCTCCATGGCGCAAGGATTAACAGATGCGTCAGAAATTCTGACGCATCTGTTGGCGCAAAAGTGACGCATTGCTGGAGTTGCTCATGAAAGTGACGCAACTCCAGCAATGCGCCACAATAGATGGGTGAGTCCCATTCAAAAAGCCCTGCGTCATTCCTTACGCCTGGTCTGCGCAGGCGTAGGGATTTTGACACAGTGAAGGCGTAGAGTGGCGCAGTGAAATCTTGTAGATTTCACTGCGTCAGTTCTACATGGCTTTTTGCGTGGGAACGCCCACCCTGCATACATTATACCTGACACAGGTATAATGTGACGCAGGGCTTTACAACGTGACGCAACTCCCTAGATGCGTCACGTTGTAAATGGGCTGCAACATTTACGCCACATCTGCGTCACAAAAGTGACGCAACGGCGGCGCAAAAGTCACGCAAGTGGCTTGTAAATCTGCCCCTCAGTATTCTGTGCATCTGTCCTATCAGCGCAGCAAGTATTGGTGCCAAGATTGCCTCGCCGTCCTGCAGCACAGGAGCCGTTTATGACTCAGTGAGTGTTGCCTCCTTTCTGTGGTCTGGCAGAGGGGACATTGAGCGGGGAGCTGGGCACCCTGCCTGTTGCAGTGCTTCCCTTCCGCTGCTGGTCACAGGCTATGGTACATGGCCTGCTCTCCTTCCCAGCGTGCTGCACCTCCCATGCCCTTGGCGCTGTGTGACCGTGGGCATTCTCCAGCCAGCCGGCAGCCCCGCTGCCTCGGGTCACATATTAGCGCCTAGTTTCACTCACTGTCAGCAGTGGAACTGCGGCTCCCCTGCTGCCTCGGGTCACATATTAGCGCCTAGTTTCACTCACTGTCAGCAGTGGAACTGCGGCTCCCCCGCTGCCTCGGGTCACATATTAGCGCCTAGTTTCACTCACTGTCAGCAGTGGAACTGCGGCTCCCCCGCTGCCTCGGGTCACATATTAGCGCCTAGTTTCACTCACTGTCAGCAGTGGAACTGCGGCTCCCCAGCTGCCTCGGGTCACATATTAGCGCCTAGTTTCACTCACTGTCAGCAGTGGAACTGCGGCTCCCCGCTGCCTCGGGTCACATATTAGCGCCTAGTTTCACTCACTGTCAGCAGTGGAACTGCGGCTCCCCGCTGCCTCGGGTCACATATTAGCGCCCAGTTTCACTCACTGTCAGCAGTTGAACGGCGGCTCCCACGCTGCCTCGGGTCACATATTAGCGCCTAGTTTCACTCACTGTCAGCAGTGGAACTGCGGCTCCCCCGCTGCCTCGGGTCACATATTAGCGCCTAGTTTCACTCCCCCTCAGCAGTGGAACTGCGGCTCCCACGCTGCCTCGGGTCACATATTAGCGCCTAGTTTCACTCACTGTCAGCAGTGGAACTGCGGCTCCCCCGCTGCCTCGGGTCACATATTAGCACCTAGTTTCACTCACTGTCAGCAGTGGAACTGCGGCTCCCCCGCTTCCTCGGGTCACATATTAGCGCCTAGTTTCACTCACTGTCAGCAGTGGAACTGCGGCTCCCCCGCTGCCTCGGGTCACATATTAGCGCCCAGTTTCACTCACTGTCAGCAGTGGAACTGCCGCTCCCCCGCTGCCTCGGGTCACATATTAGCGCCTAGTTTCACTCACTGTCAGCAGTGGAACTGCGGCTCCCCCGCTGCCTCGGGTCACATATTAGCGCCTAGTTTCACTCTCTGTCAGCAGTGGAACTGCGGCTCCCCCGCTGCCTCGGGTCACATATTAGCGCCTAGTTTCACTCCCCCTCAGCAGTGGAACTGCCGCTCCCACGCTGCCTCGGGTCACATATTAGCGCCTAGTTTCACTCCCCCTCAGCAGTGGAACTGCGGCTCCCATGCTGCCTTGGGTCACATATTAGCGCCTAGTTTCACTCCCCCTCAGCAGTGGAACTGCGGCTCCCACGCTGCCTCGGGTCACATATTAGCGCCTAGTTTCACTCTGCCTCAGCAGTACTACTGCGGCTCCCCCACTCCAGCCCTCTCCTCCGCTTCGGTGACTAATCCTCAGCAGCAGAGCCCCCAGCGCGGCCAGCACCGCCCCCAGCTTGCACTAAAGTTGTTTGACGACCACCAGTGGGTACTGTTGACCATCGCCACCGCTGACTGAGCACCATCGGTGAATGCCAAGCATTGTTTCACCACCGCCCCCAGCGCTGAGCCGCACTTTCACCATCCTGCCCAGCAACTGGTCTTCCCCCACTGCATGAATGTTTGTTTTTTACTACCGCCCGCAGGCTCTAGGCACTGTCTTTGGAGTTGCCACTGTGCTCAAGAGTCACCTGTGCCTCGTAAATTGCTTCTAGGCAGAAGTCAAAAAGAGCAGCGTGAACTCAATTTGGCGCCCTAAAAATAGCGTCTGGAGGCAAAAGCAGCCTGGAGTGAGCGTTAATTTAAGCCGGGTGCAAGCAAGGTCGCCATAAGGTCCTCGGTGAGTGTTTGCCCTTCTGCATGCCTGTGCCAAGAGGCCTACATCACCGCGGTGAAGGCTGGCGCCGCTGCATGCTTGTACCCGGGCACCGTGCCTGAAGGCCTATCTCGTGGTGCCCACCTTGGTGAAGGCCGGCACCGCTGCGTGCCTGTGCCAGGATCACAAGCCTGGAAGTCGTGCACCCGCCTGAGGTGACCATGGCTGGCCCCGGCAGTGAGGCCCGCGAAAGAGCCGAGTGTGCATCATGGTGCTGGAGGATGTGGAAGATGACGACCCCTCCGCAGCCCTCGTGCCCAGGCCGCCCCGGGTGAGAGTGTGCCACCGCCCCTGGCAGGAGACTTTATAGTAAGGTGTGCGCGGGGCAGGTGGGGCGCTGAGCAGGGTCTGTGGCAGGTGTGTGAATAGTAGGGTAGGCAGAACATGGTCGGTGGCAGGTGTGTGAATAGTAGGCCAGGCAGAGCAGGGTCTGTGGCAGGTGTGTGAATAGGGTAGATGGCTCATTGTGCGAGGGCACATCCCACTCCAGGGTTTGCAGGGGGCATGGGCAGGGTAAGTGGGCCCTTAGTGCAGGATCAGCAGCAGGCAGGGACAGGCTCAGTGGGGCCATAGCTTGTGGACTACTTTCTGTTTCTACATCCATCTGTGTCTCTTTTCACTAACCTTTTCTTCATACGCTTTCGCACTCCTTCATATACTCACACACAGTGACTTGCACCTCTTCATTTACACTCGCACATAGTTTACCGACTGTCTCTCTCTCACGCACATATTCACACGCTTCGTCACTTTCAGTGATACATTCACACTCATTTTCACATATGACAATATTGACCCCCTTCACACCCCATTACCCACGTTTGCACTTCTTTTTTTTAAGTTTGAAAGCTTTATTCGAATAATAGATAATACAAGAGGGATCAATGATACAAAGTACTGATCAAATAGGTGGTTAACATGAGGCAGAAGAGAAAGCTATTTTAATTTTAAAAGAGTAAGGGGAGGGAAAGGGGAGAGGGAAAAATTGATAAAAAGGGAAACTGCATCTTACAATGGAATACAAGAAAATTGTGGTAATCAAGCTAATATATATAGTGAATCACAACAAGGACAACAGAAGGCAAGGAACAAAGAAAGTAGACATTCAAGGAGGTTTAAAATTTTCAGCATTTAAACAAGAACTATTTGTCAATACTAAATTATCTAAATAAGTAGTAAGAGGTAACCAAAAGAGATCTCTATTAACCAATGGTGAACAGGAGGAGGAAAACGCAGTATCAAGTCGGTGTATGTGACAAAGACTGTTCCACCAGTGATGGATGGAAATTTTCGTGAGTGTTTTCCAATTAAGAGTGATGTGTTGGAAAGATAAAGCGAGCATAAGATCAAGAAGCCCATTTTGGTGAGGAAGAAGGTCTAGGGAATCAGAGAGACTTCCAGAGAAGAGAAGAGGAATGGAATAGGGAATGGAAATATTAAATAAGCGAGAGATATAGGACCAAACTTTCTCCCAGAAAGTAGAAACAGAAGGACAAAGAAAGAGAAGATGAAGAAGGTCAGCATTAGAGGAGCCACAGGTCCAACAGTTTGTATTAGTGGAGTGAGAAAATTTAGCGATGGAGATAGGGGTAAGGTAAAGTCTATGATAGAGAAAGAACAAAGATTGAGTAAGAGAAGCAGAGCGAGAGATTTTGAGAGAACGAGACCAGAGTTTGTCCCAGAAAGTGATAGACCATTCACATCCCAGGTCAGATTCCCACGAAAGTTCCAACTTAGTTTTAATACGTTCTGGATTAGGAGCTAAAAAATATTTATAAATAGGAGAGGCTTTAGGGAGCAAGAGAAGAATCTTGAGAAGAGAGTTAGGGACAGGGGAAGAGGTGATGTTGGGAGAGAATAGAAAACATCAAGAATGACCGTCATTAAGGTGGTAAATTTCTGTAGGAAGGAGCGAGGGCATTGAAAAGTGGTTTGAAATTGGGGAAATAGACAAGGAGATAGACCGTCAAAAGATCTTTGACCCAGATTATGCCCCTTGATCTCCAAGGGCTCCAAAAGATGGATCTGCCATTAATAGTGATAAGAGAATTATGCCAAACAGGAGAATCTAAAAGGATTCTCTAGAGATAGGTTTGGAATGTATCAAAGGTTTCAATAGGGAGCAAGTGTGATTAAACAAAGGGGGAGGTAAGAGATGTTTTGGCAGAAGAAGGCTAAAATTTCTTTTAAAGAGAAAGGTAATAATAAGGTGCGCTCAATGGAAAGCCACAAGGGGTTAAAGGGAGAGAGATCAGAAAGAAGCCATTTGGAGGCCTGGCGAAGACAAAATGACTTGTGATACAAGCGAAAATTAGGGAAATTTACACCTCCATTAGATTTAGTCTTACGAAGAGAGGAAAGAGAGATTCTGGATTTTTTATTATGCCAAAGAAATTTAGAAAGGCGAGAATCAATTTGTTTAAAATAACATGCGGGAATGTGGACAGGAGGCATAGAAAGAGTATAAATCAAAATAGGAGTAATCATCATTTTAATTGAGTCTAACTGGCCCCACCACGAAAGAAAAAGAGGATTCCAAGAGGAGAGTAATTTGTCAATACGAGACAGGATCGTAGACATGTTTAATTTAATAGAGGAGGCGATAGAGTTGGAGAACCATATACCTAAATATTTGATTTTAGAGCTATTCCATGTAAACCCGGTGGAGGAAAAGGAGTGTGGAAGGCAAAATTTAGTGAGAGGGAGAATCTCTGTTTTATCAGAGTTGATTTTATATCCAGAGACAAGGGAAAAAGAAGTGATTTCCTGTAATAAAGGGGGAATGGATTTTTCAGGATCAGAAATGAAGAGTAGGATGTCATCTGCGTAAGCAGAAGAATTTTAAATGTTGATCACCATACAAAAAACCAGAAATAGAGACGTTATTACGAATTGAGGATAAAAAAGGTTCAAGAGCAAGAACAAAGAGAAGAGGAGAGAGAGGGCAACCTTGACGGACACCACGATGGAGGCGAAAATAGGATGAGACACCGCCGTTAACTAATACTGAAGCTCTGGGGGCAGAATATAATAAAGATATAAGAGAAGTAAATATGGGGCCAAAACCACTTCAATGAAGCAAATAAGAAGGACCAGTCTACTCTATCAAATGCTTTTTCGGCATCGATAGAAATGGCCGCTAAGGATGTGGAGAGGGAAGGGACTTTGTTTAAGACATTAAGAAAGAGACGAGAATTATCAGAGGTTAACCTGCCTTTGACAAAACCACACTGCTCCTTGCCAACTAAATGAGGTAAAAGAGGATCTAAACGTAAAGCAAGTGTCTTGGCAAAAAGTTTATAATCAACGTTGACCAAGGAAATCGGCCTATAGTTTTTACAAAACATAAGATCTCGCCCTTCTTTATGGAGAAGACAAATTATGGCTTCTTGAAAAGTGCCTTCTGTTTTACCAGAGAGAAAGAAGGAATGGAAAAGAGTTAAGAGTTTAGGAAGGAGTAAATTGGAAAAATGCAAATAAAATTCAACTGAAAAACCATCTGGGCCAGGAGTTTTCCCTTTCTTTAAAGCGGATAGAGCGGAGGATAGCTTATTGAGGGAGAGGTCAACCTCAAGATTAGAAAAGTTAAGATGGGAGGTGGAAGGGAGTGGTAAATTGTCAAGGTAGGATTGAATTTGGGAACTAGAAGGAGGGGACTCAGGGGTATAAAGATCTTTATAGAACAACTTAAATTCATTAAGAATATCTTGATCTTTATGAAGAAGAGAGCCGTCCGAAGAATATATAGAGTCAATCAGTGTACAGTCTTTACGGGATTTAAGATAATTTGCTAAAAGTTTCCCAACTTTGTTGCGGCCTCCGTAGTAAACGAGCACTGCTACGGAGAAGCATGGAAGATGCGTTGTCAGTCGAGGTTTTATTGAATGTCAATTTAGCGCGAATGAGAGCTGGCAGGACTGCGTCATTTGATGAAGTATAGAATTTGTGTTCTAAAGCTTTAATATGGGCTAGGGTATCTTTATGTTGCTGGAGGAAACGTTTCTTTTTTTTTTAGACGAAGTCTATAATGAAGCCTCTTGCAGTGGCTTTAAAGGAGTCCCAAAGTATGTAGGGGAGGAATTAGGATCAGTATTTAGATCAAAAAATTCATTAGTAAAGTTGATGAAAGAAGAAGAGAAAATAGGGTCAAGTAGAAGAGAATTGTTGAAACGCCAACGGGAGGACCTGGGATGTGATGGAAGGAAATCAAGGTCAGTTATAATTGGGGCATGATCAGAGATAACAATAGGTTCAATAGAGGAGGATACCAAATTTTGGGATAAAGATTGGGAGAGAAAAATATAGTCTAGGCGAGAGAGGGAATTATGAGGGGAGAGAAGAAAGAAAAGTCCAGAGAGTCGGGATGAGTAAGTCTCCAAGAGTCAACAAGATGTGATTGGGAAATTGTGTCAAGGAAATGTGTATGAGATTTATGCGGAATAAAGCGTGTTTGTGATTGGCAGTCAAGAAAAGGGTCTACAACTTGGTTACAATCACCTCCTAAAATAAAATAATCATCTCTAAATTGAATACATTTTTGTGTGATCAGAGGCCAAAAGGCGCAATCAGGATGAGTGGGACCATAAACGTTAAAAACAGTCAAAGAAATATTATTAATTAACAGCTTAGCTAATAACCATCTACCTTCTGTATCAATTTCTTGTGAAATAAGTTTACAATTCAATTTCTTATGGCATAACATTATGACCCCATTTTTCTTATTTGAAGTAGGAGAGAATAAAACTGATCCCACCCAACCTCTCTTCAATTTTAATGCCTCAATTTCTGTTAAATGGGTCTCTTGTAGAAGGACCAAGTCAGGATTATACGAGGCAAGATGAGATAGAATTTTCTGTCTCTTAATAGGATTAATGAAACCTTTCACATTCCAGGAAATTACTCTGAAAGTAAAACCGTTAAAAATACATAGAAATCATCAACAAAAACAAAACATGCAATATTAACAAAGATGCAATAACTACTACCTTCAAACTTACAAGTTACACAGAGATATAACCTAAAGAATAAAAGATGTCATAGTGAAAAAGTGAAGCAAACGAGAAATGAATAGAGAAAGAAGGAAATAGAAAAACCAATAGAGAACGGAGGAATGTAAGAGCAGAAGAAAAAAAGGGGAGGAATAAAGGAGTTAAGGAGGGGAAGAAGGAATAAGAGTAAGAGAAGACAGTTCATGTCAAAATGACGACTGTTATACGTACCTTAAAGAAACAAAGGAAAAGAATGAGAGGCGGCAAGGGACAACGAAGAGAGCACACCCAACAAGGGCAACACGGCACACCAGGACATCCATAAAATGAATAAAAGCAGGAGCGGGAACATGGAACACGAATAGAGCTTGGAGACATACAATAAATCTGCAAAGGAAACAAATAAACCTAGATTGAATCAAACGCGAAGATAAAAAATTACAACAAAATGCCAAATAAGAAGAAGAGAATGAGGTAAAGACATGGAGAAGACGAAGATAACAACAATATATCTGCGAAGGAAACAGTGGATTAAATTAAATCAAAGCCAGAGATAGTAAATGAGTTCAAAAAAGAGGAAATAAAACAACAACTTCAATGAGATAATACAGCAAAGGTGAAATACAAAAGTCAAGAGCCAGAGGATGAGGAAGACATCTCCATTGATGTGGTAGAGTGAGATTGAATAAATCTGCGAAGGTCAGCTGGATCCTCAAAAGTGGAAGTCTTGTTGAGAAAGGTGACTTTGAAGAGACACGGATGAAATAGGCCATATCGTGCACCTAGGGAACGAAGAGGAGGACGGAGATCCAGAAACTCTTTACGACGTTTAGCAGTCAGTGAAGAGACATCTTGGGAGATGAATACCTTGGTACCATGCCAGGAGAGATTCTTTTTGGATTTAGCTGCATTGAGTACCAACAAAAGGTCAGTGAATTGCAAAAATAAGATAATTATACCACGAGGCTTGGAGGGTGCAGATGACGAAGAAAGTCGGGGACCTAGTCTATGAGCACGTTGAATGTTCAGTTTGGTGGTAGTAGGGAGGTCCAAAAACTGAGGCAAAAAAGATGTAAAGTATGTGACGGGGTCATCACCTTCAAGACTCTCAGGAAGTCCATAAATACGCAAATTGTTACGGCGATTTCTGTTTTCAAAATCTTCGGACGCTTTTTTCAGCTGTGAGACTTCCAACTCCAACGAGGATAACTTGGCAGACAAGACCTGTACATCATCAAGTTGATGTTCCACCACAGTGATACGGGAGTCCATGGAAGACCATTTATCGTCCAACATTTGCAAACGGGAATTAGTTTCTTCAATAAATGGACGGTGAGCGCGCAATTCCTCCCAAACCATGTCCAAGGAGACCGGAGAAGAAGACTTAGGGGGAGAAGGAGGATCCTGCTTAAGCCTCTTGCCTGTGGTGGAGGGCAACAGCCCTTTCGACGACATGGTGGTAGTATTTCCTGTAAAGTTGAGGCAGTCACCGTGTGATGGTAATAAAGATAAACAGGAAAACTTATTAGATGTAGAGGTACTGGTTCCAGAGGTGGACGGAGGCTTTGCTACCAACTTGGAATGTTGCAAGAGACGCCTGCCTCTACCCATAGGATGGTAAAGCAGGAGCGTGAAGGAAGAAGAGCGCCACCCAGAATGAAGGTGACAGTGTATGAAAAAGGGAGATTAATCCCCAAAAATAGCGGTCACCCAAGGCAGAACGGGCAGCACATAGGAAAAAGGATAAAAAAATAAAAAAAAATACATGCTAGAAAAGTCCGTGAGGAGAAAAACCAATGGCGGCCGTCAAATCGCAATTAAGTTCACCTGGACAAAAGCTTCATTTCTCCAAGCTGAAGTAAGTGGCAAGCTGCACCCTCTGAACAACGCATTGCCTCCAATTGAAAGAGCTGGTTCCCCCAAAGCATATAACTAAAGTATGCCAGCAAGAGCAAAAGAAGTTGGTTTGGGTCGAAAATGCGTAGAGTATGAGGAGGAGCTGAGGAGCTGAGGAGAAAAAACGGCAGGAAGAAAAACAAAATGGCGGCCGTTAAAAGACGATGCAAGTCACCTGCATGCTTCTCCTCACCCAGGCAACAACAAAAGAGAAAAAACACATTCTCCAGGAGTGCTGGGAATCCGGTTTAGGAATTCGGCTTCATTGCGTGCAGAGAAGCGCTGAATCCGCACTAAAATTCAGACGAGGTCCGGTGAGCCGCGGAGCTTCAGTGCCGAGCGGCCATCTTGGATCGCGATGCCACACGTTTGCACTTCTAATGTAATAACTTCTAATCATTTAAGCTCGCACTCACAGTTTAGAACTGAGGTACACTCGGTTATGTTTACATGCTCCCTCATGCATAATGTCATTGACCCATCTTTCTCACTCATGCTCACTCATTCATTCATTCATTCTCACTCATTCAGTAGCTCAGTCTCATTTGCACTCATTCACATTCAAATTCAGGCCCTCATTCTTATACACGTACAAATTCACGCCCTCATTCTCACAATTACTGTTAAACACGTGCACGCACACACACTCGCACTTTGCTGAAAGCACTTTAACTCACTTTCACTCTGTTGCGATCATCCATTCTCTGAAAAGTCTTATCAGTGTGTGAAACCGATGAGTCAAAGGGGAGTTCTCTTCTCTGTAAGGGTAGGAGGACGTGGGTCCTCATTCTCAAAAGGGTTGTACACAATTGTGTGTTTTTTATTGTTTTACAAAATGAAGCTTTTAGATGGATATGTGGTTTGCCAGTATCTCGTTTTCGTGGAAGGGCGTACTGTGCGTATAAAGTGAATTGCCATAACAAAGCACTGGTGTGAGCAGAAAAAGTCCCAGTAAATGTTTTTTATTTGCAAGAACGAGTTTCCTGCGGGTGAAAAGTATGTGACATTGGGTAATTCAAGTTTTGCAGAGCACATTTCAGCGGCATAATTAACATTTCACTCAGGCTAATTCTGAGGTTGTAGCAGTGGGGAAGTGGAAGGGTAGGGATGGGTGGCATGAAACCACATTGTTGGCTCATGTGACATGGACTGGAAGTGATGCCGCAGAAGTGGTTTTAACAGGGAGATGATAGATCGTTTCATTCATCAGGACTAGCACGAGGCAAGGGGTGGAATTCTGTAAAATACTTGTTGACGGGACGTTTACCTCGAACATTTATTTACTCGCCTCGCCTTGTCTAGAAATGCACTGGTCCATCTGGTGCCATTACAATGAGGTGACCAATCAGGACAACGACATGCCTTCAAATGTGCTAGGCCAACCTGTGATACTTGGCATGGCTGGGCCACGCTCCGGACCCAGACAGGAGTTCTCATGCCTGGCCGTGCACAGTGCCCAAGGGAGCCCCCTGGAGATTGGGGCCCCCGCACAGTGGGGGCTGTGGGGGTTATTGTTACGCCCATGCCAGGAGCGGTGCTACAGTGGCAGCGATGGACGAGGCCCGGATGACGGATGATGCCTACAGCCAAAGGTCACCTCTGAACGGCCCCTCTCGGCAATGGCAGGCCTGGATTGTGGGATCTCCCCGCCCCATCCAGTCATCAGGCTTGCCTCCGGGAGAGAAGGAATCTCAGCCTCCTTCTCTCTCGGTTCAGGTACAGAGGCGTGCTAGGAGAAGGGGCTGTGCATTGTGATCAGGGTCGTTGACTGCCTGCAGCCCCTTACCTGCATTCTAGTCATGCAACACCTGGATATGGATGGCATTATGTGATCGCATGAATCTGCCGTGAGCACAGGGTCATTACCTGGCTGGAGAGGCACTCGCTTTTGTATTTCTGATGAGCTGCAGTAGTGATGTTCTTGCAAATCAAGGGAACAAAGTGCGGGAGACCGGCTTCCTTGTTTTTTTTTAAATTTTCGGCCGGATTCGCGCACCCAGCGCGAATCCCGCCGAAAATAAAAAAAAATGCTTTTTTTGGGCCGGGGGTCCCTGTGAGCAGGCCAAGGGGGTCAGGGTGTTTCTACCCTGCCCCCTTTTTTTGTTTTTCATCTTTTTTTCACCCTTTTTCTTGTGACTCGGTTATCGAGTCACAAGATGGCTGCCAACACTTCCTGGTTTGGAGTGTTGGCAGCCAATCAGAATGAAGGTCGTGCTCGGGAGGGGTCGCGAATCCACCGCTTCCCTAGATATCAAAACGTTTTCTTTTTCTAATTTTTCAGGAACTACTGGACGGAATTACACCATTTAACAAAGAGGGATCTTTCTGAACCAAGACCTACCTTTTTGCCAAATTTGGTGTAATTCCGTTCAGCAGTTCGGGCTGTAGCTTGTCTAAAGTTTCCTCTGGAAAATAACATGGGGAAAATGCGTTTTGGGACCCCCCTTTTTTCTTGGCCCCCGCTTGAGGAATCACCCCGAAACTTTCAAGACAGGAGCTGACTGGAGCGCCCCACTAGTTTTGAAAATTTCGTGAAGATTCGTCAACCGGCGCCAAAGTTATTGGCAAATCAAAAAACGCTTTTCCTATGGAAACTAGGTCCTAACTATAACTACCTACTGGCGACTCCCAGTAGGTAATATATATATATATATATATATATATATATATATATATATATATATATTATCTACTGGCGGTCGCCAGTAGATAGTTATAGTTAAAACCTATTATCCATAGGAAATCCGCGACATTCTATTTGAAATAACGTTGGCGCCGGTTGACGAATCTTCGCGAAAGTTTCCAACTTGTTGGGGCGCTCCGGTCCGCTCCTATCCTGAAAGTCTCGGGGTGATACGTCAAGCGGGGGCCGAGAAAAGGGGGTCCCAAAACACGTTTTCCCCATTCATTTTTCCATAGGAACCTTTAGTCGCAGCTACAGCCCGAACTGCTGAACGGAATTACACCAAATTTGGCAAAGAGGTAGCCCTTGGTTCAGTGTCGTGCCTTTGCTTAAATGGTGTAAATCCGTTCAGTAGTTCCGGAGAAAATCAAAAGTAAAGTCACATATATATCTGGGCGGAGCCTAACCACACATGTCATCGTGAGATCTGATTGGCTGTCAGCACTTCATCCTGGAATTGCTGGCAGCCATCTTGGGACCAATATAAATGATAGTACCTCATTGAAATGCATTGTAGTGAATAGAAGATTTTGAGGGTCACCAAAAGGAGAACTATAAAGGGTGATAACAGGCTTTAGTTACATTAGAATTTATTTGTTGATGGTACCGTACTAATTTTAGGAATTGTGGTGTATTCTAAGGTGATTTTACCATGTGAAAAACCTTCTGCTGGGATATCATGAATCATGTTTGAGAGAACACTATTTTCTCATGCTTGTCCCATGGAGGTTTGGAAGGTGCTCCAGAAGCTAAAATGAGAGCATATTTTCTGTAAATTCACATTATCTTTCTCACTCATGTGAGAATGAAGTCTGACATTCTCAGTAAAACATGTACATCCAACAAGGGCAGAGACTGTCAGTTTATTCCTTTGTGTTCTACTGCAGCTTCCCAGAGTGTTCTAAAGAACAACTAGAGTGCTAACAGCCTTACTTATAACAAAAGTATGGCACACCTGAAGCCATCTTGATTGGAATAAACTGGTAACACTTAAACAATTTAATTTAAAAAGGAACAAAATGATGGGGTTCATTTTGTCATAGAAATTATGGTTAGTGCTGTAGAAAGAAAAATTAGGACATGTTTCAAGTGTGATCTCAAATATCTTCCTGTTATATTTCAACAGGAGCAGCCTGCCAGTTGATGCCTTTGTGTTCTACTGCAGCTTCCCAGAGTGTTCTAAAAAACAACTAGAGCGCTAACAGTCTTACTTATGACAAAAGTATGGCACACCTGAAGCCATCTTGATTGGAATAAACTGGTAACACTTAAAACATTTAATTTAAAAAGGAACAAAATGATGGGGTTCATTTTGTCATAGAAATTATGGTTAGTGCTGTAGAAAGAAAAATTAGGACATATTTCAAGTATGATCTCAAATATCTTCCTGTTATATTTCAACAGGAGCAGCCTGCCAGTTGATGCCTTTGTGTTCTACTGCAGCTTCCCAGAGTGTTCTAAAGAACAACTAGAGCGCTAACAGCCTTACTTATGACAAAAGTATGGCACACCTGAAGCCATCTTGATTGGAATAAACAAGTAACACTTAAAACATTTAATTTAAAAAGGAACAAAATGAGGGGTTCTTTTTGAAATAGAAATTATGGTTAGTGCTGCAGAAAGAAAAATTAGGGCATGTTTTAAGTGAGATCTCAAATCCTCTTCTATTTCATTAGAAAATTCTGACATGCAGACTGAAACAATCACTTTCAATACCAGCAGCAGACTACCAGTTAACTCCCTGGTGAGCAGTAGCTTTACTCCAGTGATCTAATGAGCAACTAGAGTGCTAACATTCTGAATTTATGGCAGATGTGAGACATCTGAATGCCTTCTTGATGGAATCCAAGTAAAAAACTGAAAGCATTTCCTACTGAGGAGACTGCAGTAAATGAAGAAATTAGGAAACTTCATAACAAAGAAGTCTTCCAAGATGGCCACCAGTGAAAAAAGAGCCCAAATGTAGCACAAATATTACCCAGATGTAGCCCACATATAGCCCAATGACAAAAGTGTGCAAAACACTTTTTATTTTTAGTTTTTGCAGTTTTATGTAGTGCAGAATGGTCAGGTATTGGAGCATTGCATCTTAAAACATGACCCCCCTACACTACAAAACACCACTGCACTACCTTAAACCCTAAAACACTACCCCAGCACGACCCCCTACACTACACAAGCACCACTGCACTATCCTAAACCCTAAAACACTACCCCCAGCACGACCCCCTACACTACCCAAACACCACTGCACTATCCTAAAACATGACGCCCTACACTACACAAACACCACTGCACTACCCTAAACCCTAAAACACTACCCCCAGCACGACCTCCTACACTACACAAGCACCACTGCACTACCCTAAACCCTAAAACACTACCCCAGCATGACCCCCTACACTACACAAACACCACTGCACTGCCCTAAACCCTAAAACACTACCCCCAGCACGACCCCTACACTACCCAAACACCACTGCACTAACCTAAATCCTAAAACACTACCCCCAGCACGACCCCTACACTGCCCAAACACCACTGCACTACCCTAAAACATGACCCCCTACACTACACAAACACCACTGCACTACCTAAACCTAAACACTACCCCCAGCACGACCCCCTACACTGCCCGAACACCACTGCACTGCCCTAAACCCTGAAACACCAGCCCCTGCATGACCCCCTACACTGCCCGAACACCACTGCACTGCCCTAAACCCTGAAACACCACCCCTAGCACGACCCCCTACACTGCCCGAACACCACTGCACTGCCCTAAACCCTGAAACACCACCCCCAGCATGACCCCCTACACTGCCCGAACACCACTGCACTGCCCTAAACCCTGAAACACCACCCCCAGCAAGACCCCTACACTGCCCGAACACCACTGCACTGCCCTAAACCCTGAAACATCACCCCCAGCAAGACCCCCTACACTGCCCGAACACCACTGCACTGCCTAAACCCTGAAACACCACCCCCAGCATGACCCCTACACTACCCGAACACCACTGCACTACCCTAAACCCTGAAACACTACCCCCAGCACGACCCCCTACACTACCCAAACACGACTGCACTGCCCTAAACCCTGAAACACTCACCCCAGCACGACCCCCTACACTACCCGAACACCACTGCACTGCCCTAAACCCTAAAACACTACCCCCAGCACGACCCCCTACACTACCTAAACACCACTGCACTGCCCTAAACCCTAAAACACTACCCCCGCATGACCCCCTACACTACCCAAATACCACTGCACTACCCTAATCCCTAAAACACTACCCCACACATACCCCTACACTACCCAAAGACCACTGCACTACCCTAAACCCTAAAACTACCAGACGACCCCTACACTACACAAACACCACTGCACTACCTAAACCCTAAAACACTACCCCAGCACGAACCCCTACACTACCCAAACACCATTGCACTACCCTAAACCCTAAAACACTACCCCCAGCAGTATCCCCTACACTACCCAAACACCACTGCACTACCCTAAACCCTAAAACCCTAAAACACTAACCCCAGCACGACCCCCTACACTACCCAAACACCACTGTACTACCCTAAACCCTAAAACACTCCCCCAGCACGACTCCCTACACTACCCAAACACCACTGCACTACCCTAAACCCTAAATCTACCCCCAGCATGACCCCCTACACTACACAAACACCACTGCACTACCTAAACCCTAAAACACTACCCCCAGCACGACCCTCTTCACTACCTAAACACAACTGCACAATTTGTTACAGGCGTTGCAACGCAGGCCTGTGGTGCTTACTGGAAGTACCTGGTGGGCTGGTTGGGCCCCAGGGACTCTCAGGATTCAAGGTGACCTAATCCCCCAACTTAAAACGCGCCACGTGGCGCGTTTGCACAGTGGTGAAGGGAGGGGCGGGGCCTCAGGTGACATGTGCGCAAACACGCCCTGTGGTGCGTTTTAAGTTGGGGAGTTAATTCCCTTTGAATCCTGGGGGCCAACTAGCCCACCAGGTACCTTCAGTAAGCACAACAGAGGTGCGTTGCAGAGAGGTGAAAAAAGGTGCGTGGCCTCGGAACGCCTCTCTGCAACTCAGCTCTGTGGTCCTAACTGTAGGTACCTGGGGGGCTAGTTGAGCCCAGGGACCCTCAGGATTCAAGGGGACTTAATCCTGCAACTTAAAACGCGCCACGGGGCGCGTTTGCACACATGTCACCTCAGGCCCCCTCCCTTCACCACTGTGCCAACGCGCACTGGCTCTGGTTAGTCAGAGTCAGTTACCACCAGTACCCGTCTGAAAAAGTTGTGGGCACAGGATGATTTTGCAACAAGGCCTCTTTCTGCTCCTCTGTTGGTTCTTTCTGCACATCTTTTGCTTCTTTCTGTGCGTTTTTCTTCTTTCTTCACATGTCCTACCTCTGTTGGCATAGTTAGAAACTAGCATTTAAAAAACCTTTGAAATTCACTTAAAAAATCATAGTTTTCAGGCACGTTATAGTTAGAAATTAGCATTTAAAAAACCTTTGAAATTCACTGAAAAAACCATAGGTTTCAGGCACGTTATAGTTAGAAATTAGCATTTAAAAAACCTTTGAAATTCACTGAAAAAACCATAGGTTTCAGGCACGTTATAGTTAGAAATTAGCATTTAAAAAACCTTTGAAATTCACTGAAAAAACCATAGGTTTCAGACACGTTATAGTTAGAAATTAGCATTTAAAAAACCTTTGAAATTCACTGAAAAAACCATAGGTTTTAGGGACAGTTATAGTTAGTTGGACATTGCACTCGTACAAAACCTGTGAAATTCCCCTGTTATAGTTAGTTCAGCTAACTATAACTCGCGCCCATAATGCACTGCTGATGACGTCACATATTACATCACTCATGACATGGTCAGTGACATCACTGATGACATCACTGATGACATCTCAAATGACATCACTGATGACATCATCCATGTGATAATTTCATGCATCTTCTCACACCCTAATATAACTTTTGATACACCCACTCTAAATTACAGACTGCCATTCTCAAAACCATAGACACTCCAACACCAAAAACTACATACCCACTCACTGATTCTTAGGTCTACACACACATCCACTCACTCACCTGTACAGTCACTCATACTTACAGTCACTCAGTACAGGACTATCATATGCACTCATACACCTATATAAACACTCACACACCGCCACTCATCCATAGAGGTACTCACACACCTAGTCAGTCATGCAAAAAATTAATCACACACCCATTTACTCACCTATACAGTTATACACACACCAGCTCACTTACTCATACAAATACTAGCACATTCTTACGCTCTTATACAATAACTGATACAAGCACACACGCATCCATACAGCCACTCTCACAATAACACACTCTCACTTATAGCCATTTAAATACTCTAACACACATATATACTGCCTTTTACATATGTAGTTACTCGCACATGTACCACTGAGATATACATTCACTCACTAACACACCCATGCACACACTCACCCACCCAAGCAGTCCATCACAGATGCACTCTTGAAATCATGCACCCAGTGAATCACCCACTCACACATCTATGTATAGAGTCACACACACCCCACCCACACAAACACTCAGGCAGCCATACAGATACTCAGAGAACCAATCAATAACCCATATAGACACTCATGTAGCTATTCGCAAATCCATGCATCCACTTACACACCAACAAACAGACGGATACAGACATTCACACAGTTTAGTCACTAACCCATGCATTCAGTAAGATACGTTTAATCACTCACTTGTAGAGTCAGTCACTCACGTACTAAATCATCCATTCAGACACTTATACACCCACTCATTCTTCAATACGCCTTTCCCTATATATATTAAACATATTTAAACTTTACAGAAACACACAGTCACTGGATGATGTCGAGTCAGTGATGTCATTTGAGATGTCATCAGTGATGTCATCAGTGATGTCACTGACCATGTCATGAGTGATGTAATATGTGACGTCATCAGCAGTGCATTGCGGGGGCGCGAGTTATAGTTAGCTGAACTAACTATAACAGGGGAATTTCACGGGTTTTGTACGAGTGCAATGTCCAACTAACTATAACTGTCCCTAAAACCTATGGTTTTTCAGTGAATATATATATATATATATATTCACTGAAAAAACCATAGGTTTAGAGACAGTTATAGTTAGTTGGACATTTCACTCGTACAAAACCATAGAAATCCCCGTTATAGTTAGTTCAGCTAACTATAACTCGCGCTCCGCAATGCACTGCTGATGACGTCACATATTACATCACTCATGACATGGTCAGTGACATCACTGATGACATCTCAAATGACATCACTGATGATATCACTGATGACATCATCCAGTGACTGTGTGTTTCTGTAAAGTTTAAATATGTTTAATATATATAGGAAAGGCGATTGAAGAATGAGTGAGTGTATAAGTGTCTGAATGGATGATTTAGTGCGTGAGTGACTAACTCTACAAGTGAGTGATTAAACGTATCTTACTGAATGCATGGGTTAGTGACTAAACTGTGTGAATGTCTGTATCCGTCTGTTGTGTGTGAAGTGGATGCATGGATTTGCGAATAGCTACATGAGTGTCTATATGGGTTATTGATTGGTTCTCTGAGTATCTGTATGGCTGCCTGAGTGTTTGTGTGGGTGGGGTATGTGTGACTCTGTACATAGATGTGTGAGTGAGTGATTCACTGGGTGCATGATTTCAAGAGTGCATCTGTGATGGACTGCTTGGGTAGGTGAGTGTATGTATGAGTGTGTTAGTGAGTGAATGTATATCTCAGTGGTACATGTGCGAGTAACTACATATGTAAAGGCAGTATATATGTGTGTTAGAGTATTTAAATGGCTATAAGTGAGAGTGTGTGATTGTGAGAGTGGCTGTATGGATGCGTGTGTGCTTGTATCAGTTATTGTATAAGAGCGTAAGAATGTGCTAGTATTTGTATGAGTAAGTGAGCTGGTGTGTGAATAACTGCATAGGTGAGTAAATGGGTGTGTGATAACTTTTTTGCATGACTGACTAGGTGTGTGAGTACCTCTATGGATGAGTGGCGGTGTGTGAGTGTTTATATAGGTGTATGAGTGCATATGATAGTCCTGTACTGAGTGACTGTAAGTATGAGTGACTGTACGGGTGAGTGAGTGGATGTGTGTGTAGACCTAAGAATCAGTGAGTGGGTATGTAGTTTTTGGTGTTGGAGTGTCTATGGTTTTGAGAATGGCAGTCTGTAATTTAGAGTGGATGTATCAAAAGTTATATTAGGGTGTGAGAAGATGCATGAAATTATCACATGGATGATGTCATCAGTGATGTCATTTGAGATGTCATCAGTGATGTCATCAGTGATGTCACTGACCATGTCATGAGTGATGTAATATGTGGCGTCATCAGCAGTGCATTATGAGGCGCGAGTTATAGTTAGCTGAACTAACTATAACGGGGAATTTCTATGGTTTTGTGCGAGTGAAATGTCCAACTAACTATAACTGTCCGTAAAACCTATGGTTTTTTCAGTGAATTTCAAAGGTTTTTTAAATGCTAATTTCTAACTATAACGTGCCTGAAACCTATGATTTTTTAAGTGAATTTCAAAGGTTTTTTTTTTTTTTGATAATCAAGTTTATTGAATTTTCAAGAACAACAATACGTTGGTGGCATGTCAGGCACAATAATTAAAAGCATTATAGATGATAAAGGCAACAAAGATTCGTAAGGCATTGATAATATGAATACAGCAACTGGTTACAAGCAATCACTTATCCAGCCCATCTAACCCCTCAAACGGGCAGTGAGTTGAACCATTTGCCCCAAAGTTCAGGGCATCCTCAGGCCTCAAAGAGGGGTTCCTCTTGGGCTCCACACCAGTCCACTCCCCGTCTCCATTTCCGCATAGTAGGTGGCTTGGCTTGGGACCAGAGCGCTGCGATATCACGCTTGCCACCGCTAATGCCGTTCCCAGGAAGCGCTTGTCAGACCGGGATCCATCAAGGCCATCAAACACCCCCAGGAGCAGGCGCAGCGGGTCGTGGGGGACCTCCCAGCCTAGGGTCTGTGTGAGTTCACCTTCCACCCCTGCCCAGAACGGTGCAAGGGGGGGACACTGCCACACCATGTGGTAGAAGTCCGCCGGTGCGTGGCTGCATCGCGCACAGGATGGGGAGGGCCGCATACGGGCGCTATACAGGTGTGCTGGGGTGAGATACGCCGTGTGGAGATAGTAGAGTTGGACTAGACGCAATCTGGAGGAGGTCGTCAGAGTCTTGGGGGCCATAAGGGCATCTCTCCAGTCCGCGTCGTCTAGGGAACCCAGCCAACCCTCCCAGAGGGTATGAAGCAGGTCCAGGGATGCAGGGCCATTGTTCACCAAGGAGCAATAGATTCGCGATACACCCCCTCTGCCCAGGTTCCCCATCATCACTTGGGCCTCTAGGGGGCTAAATTCGGGGAGGGAGGTGGGGGATGGAATGTGGGTGTGGAGGGCATGTCTTAGTTGTAAATATTTGTAGAACTGGGAGGAGTGAAGGGAGTAGCGGTGTTGTAGATCTGCAAAAGATCTGACATGGTCACCCGCCCAGACATCCCCCAATAGCGAGATCCCGATGTGGTCCCACCGACGGAAGTCTTGGAGAGCCGAGACCTCTCCCAGCCAAGCCCCACACCACAGAGGCATCTGCCTGGTGAGTTTACGATCCCACTTTACGTGGCGCAAGGCAGTCCGCCAGGCCATAAGCACGGCTCTAGTGGCGGGGGAAGGGCCTGTGACACAGGGCTCCCATACAGGTAGGCCTGGATTTGAGCAAAGTCCATTGACCTGGTTTCCACCCGATACGCCGGGTCGGACCAGCTGCCCGCGAACCAGTCGTGGATCACGATTAGCCTCGTGGCCAGGTAGTACAGGTGAAGGTTAGTTACTCCCATGCCTCCGTCGTAGGGGGGTATGCGGCAATGTGCTAGGGACAGTCGTGATCTCCCTCCTCCCCACAAAAAGCGGGTGAGTACTCCGTCCAGTTCCCGAAACCAGCTGCCCGGGAGGTGGATGGTAATGTTTTGTAAGGTGTACAAGAAACGGGAAGGACCATCATTTTAAAAAGGGCACTTCTGCCAAGGGGGTTAAGGGGAAGAGATTGCCATTTCCTGAGGTCTGCCTTGGCCCTAGTGACCAGGGTGTGATGGTCAGGGCCCATTCAAGTTCGGGGAGAAGAGCAACCCATATCCCCAAGTACTTAAATGACTGCCTGCGCAGGGGGATGGTCGTCTGCCAGTCAAAGCAAGCCCGTGTCGGGTGTAGGGGAACCAGTGTGGACTTCGCCGGGTTAAGTCTGAGGCCGGAAACCCGCTCAAAGGCAGAGAGGACGTCCAAGCATCGCGGGCCGGAGCTCTCTGGATCCGCCAAATAACGGAGGACGTCATCGGCATACAGGGCGATCTTATCGACCTGATTCGGATCCCAGGTCCAACCACGGATGAGGGGATCTTGGCGGATGAGGGAGGCCAGGGGTTCCATTGTTAATGCAAATAGAAGCGGTGAGAGCGGGCAGCCCTGGCGGGTGCCCCTCTGAATAGGGAACGCCTCGGACAGCACACCATTAATGAGGACCCTTGCCTTGGGAGCCGAATAGAGGACCCGGAGAAAGCGTCGGAACGGGGGTCCGAAACCCATCCTCTCCAACACCTCCTCAAGGTAACTCCAGTCCACCGTGTCGAATGCCTTTTCAAAATCTATGAATAGCAATGCCAGATATGGGGTGAGGCGGTGGCGGTGTACGAGGGCGAGTTGGAGGCGGCGTATGCAATGTCTGGTACTGCGGGCAGGCATGAAGCCGCTTTGATCTGGGTGAACCAGCTCTGGTAAATGGGGACGGATTCGTTGGGCCAGCACAGTGGCAAAGATCTTAACCTCCGTGTTGATAAGGGAGATGGGGCGGTAATCCGCACATGCAAGGGAGGGTGGCTGTGTCTTTGGGATGACTACAATAGTGGCCATATCGTCCTCAGGTGGGAAGGACCCTTTGTCCACTACGTGCTTAAACAGTTCCGTCAGGTGCGGGACCAGTGTGTCTTTCAAAGGTTTTTTAAATGCTAGTTTCTAACTATGCCTACAGAGGTAGGACATGTGAAGAAAGAAGAAAAAACACACAGAAAGAAGCAAAAGATGTGCAGAAAGAACCAACAGAGGAGCAGAAAGAGGCCTTGTTGCAAAATCATCCTGTGCCCACAACTTTTCAGACGGGTACTGGTGGTAACTGACTCTGACTAACCAGAGCAAGTGCTATGCTAAAAGACACTTAGAATACAGTGAAAACACCTACATACACTAGGGAACACTATGCGTTGGGGTACCCCTGTGATTAGCATGACCTCCTCTGCAAGTCCCTAGTACATAATAGGGCAGGGGGATTAAAACTACCTCTTAAAGCGCTTACAGGGCGCGTTTGCACAGTGGTGAAGGGAGGGGGCCTGAGGTGACATGTGTGCAAACGCGCCCGTGGCGCGTTTTAAGTTGCGGATTAAGTCCCCTTGAATCCTGAGGGTCCCTGGGGCCCAACTAGCCCCCCAGGTACCTACAGTTAGGACCACAGAGCTGAGTTGCAGAGAGGCGTTCCGAGGCCACGCACGTTTTTTCACCTCTCTGTAACGCAACTCTGTTGTGCTTACTGAAGGTACCTGGTGGGCTAGTTGGCCCCCAGGGTCCCTCAGGATTCAAAGGGAATTAATTCCCCAACTTAAAACGCACCACAGGGCGTGTTTGCGCACATGTCACCTGAGGCCCCGCCCCTCCCTTCACCACTGTGCAAACGCGCCCAGTGGCGCGTTTTAAGCTGGGGGATTAGGTCACCTTGAATCCTGAGGGTCCCTGGGGCCCAACTAGCCCACTAGGTACTTCCAGTAAGCATCACAGGCCTGCGTTGCAACGCCTGTAACAAATTGTGCAGTTGTGTTTAGGTAGTGAAGAGGGTCGTGCTGGGGGTAGTGTTTTAGGGTTTAGGGTAGTGCAGTGTGTTTGTGTAGTGTAGGGGGTCATGCTGGGGGTAGATTTAGGGTTTAGGGTAGTGCAGTGGTGTTTGGGTAGTGCAGGGGGTCGTGCTGGGGGTAGTGTTTTAGGGTTTAGGGTAGTGCAGTGGTGTTTGGGTAGTGTAGGGGGTCGTGCTGGGGGAGTGTTTTAGGGTTTAGGGTAGTGCAGTGGTGTTTGGGTAGTGTAGGGGGTCGTGCTGGGGGTAGTGATTTAGGGTAGTGCAGTGGTGTTTGGGTAGTGTAGGGGGTACTGCTGGGGGTAGTGTTTTAGGGTTTAGGGTAGTGCAATGGTGTTTGGGTAGTGTAGGGGGTACTGCTGGGGGTAGTGTTTTAGGGTTTAGGGTAGTGCAGTGGTGTTTGGGTAGTGTCGGGGTACTGCTGGGGTAGTGTTTTAGGGTTTAGGGTAGTGCAGTGGTGTTTGGGTAGTGTAGGGGTTCGTGCTGGTGGTAGTTTTTTAGGGTTTAGGGTAGTGCAGTGGTGTTTGTAGTGTAGGGGGTAGTGTTTTAGGGTTTAGGGTAGTGCAGTGGTGTTTGTGTAGTGTAGGAGGTCATGTTTTAGGGTTTAGGGTAGTGCAGTGGTCTTTGGGTAGTGTAGGGAGTCGTGCGGGGGTAGTGTTTTAGGGTTTAGGGTAGTGCAGTGGTCTTTGGGTAGTGTAGGGGGTCGTGCGGGGGGTAGTGTTTTAGGGATTAGGGTAGTGCATTGGTGTTTGGGTAGTGTAGGCGGTCATGTGGGGGGTAGTGTTTTAGGGTTTAGGGCAGTGCAGTGGTGTTTGGGTAGTGTAGGGGGTCGTGCTGGGGGGAGTGTTTTAGGGTTTAGGGCAGTGCAGTGGTATTCGGGTACTGTAGGGGGTCGTGCTGGGGGGAGTGTCTTAGGGTTTAGGGCAGTGCAGTGGTGTTCGGGTAGTGTAGGGGGTCGTGCTGGGGGAGTGTTTGAGGGTTTAGGGCAGTGCAGTCGTGTTCGGGTAGTGTAGGGGGTCGTGGTGGGGGAGTATTTTAGGGTTTAGGGTAGTGCAGTGGTGTTCGGGTAGTGTAGGGGGTCGTGCTGGGGGTAGTGTTCTAGGGTTTAGGGCAGTGCAGTGGTGTTCGGGCAGTGTAGGGGGTCGTGCTGGGGGTGGTGTTTTAGGGTTTAGGGCAGTGCAGTGGTGTTCGGGCAGTGTAGGGGGTCGTGCTGGGGGTGGTGTTTCAGGGTTTAGGACAGTGCAGTGGTGTTCGGGCAGTGTAGGGGGTCGTGCAGGGGGTGGTGTTTCAGTGTTTAGGGCAGTGCAGTGGTGTTCGGGCAGTGTAGGGGGTCATGCAAGGGGTGGTGTTTCAGGGTTTAGGGCAGTGGTGTTCGGGCAGTGTAGGGGGTCGTGCTGGGGGGTGTTTCAGGGTTTGGGGCAGTGCAGTGGTGTTCGAGCAGTAAAGGGGGTCGTGCTGGGGGTGGTGTTTCAGGGTTTAGGGCAGTGCAGTGGTGTTCGGGCAGTGTAGGGGGCGGTGTAGGGGGTGGTGTTTCAGGGTTTAGGGCAGTGCAGTGGTGTTCGGGCAGTGTAGGGGGTGGTGCAGGGGGTGGTGTTTCAGGGTTTAGGGCAGTGCAGTGGTGTTCGGGCAGTGTAGGGGGTCGTGCAGGGGTGGTGTTTCAGGGTTTAGGGCAGTGCAGTGGTGTTCGGGCAGTGTAGGGGGTCATGCTGGGGCTTGTGTTTCAGGGTTTAGGGCAGTACAGTGGTGTTCGGGCAGTGTAGGGCGTCGTGCTGGGGCTGGTGTTTCAGGGTTTAGGGCAGTGCAGTGGTGTTCGGGCAGTGTAGGGGGTTGTGCTGGGGCTGGTGTTTCAGGGTTTAGGGCAGTGCAGTGGTGTTCGGGCAGTATAGGTGGTCGTGCTGGGGCTGGTGTTTCAGGGTTTAGGGCAGTGCAGTGGTGTTCGGGCAGTGTAGGGGGTCTTGCTGGGGCTGGTGTTTCAGAGTCTAGGGCAGTGCAGTGGTGTTCGGGCAGTGTAGGGGGTCTTGCTGGGGCTGGTGTTTCAGGGTTTAGGGCAGTGCAGTGGTGTTCGGGCAGTGTAGGGGGTCGTGCTGGGGGTGGTGTTTCAGGGTTTAGGGCAGTGCAGTGGTGTTCGGGCAGTGTAGGGGGTGGTGCTGCGGGTAGTGTTTCAGGGTTTGGGGCAGAGCAATGGTGTTCAGGCAGTGTAGGGGGTTGTGCTGGATGTGGTGTTTCAGGGTTTAGGGCAGTGCAGTGGTGTTCGGGCAGTGTAGGGGGTCGTGCTGGGGGTGGTGTTTCAGGGTTTAGTGCAGTGGTGTTCTGGCAGTGTAGGGGGTCATGCAGGGGGTGGTGTTTCAGGGTTTAGGGCAGTGCAGTGGTGTTCGGGCAGTGTAGGGGGTCGTGCTGGGGATAGTGTTTTTAGGGTTTAGGGCAGTGCAGTGGTGTTCGGGCAGTGTAGGGGGTCTTGCTGGGGGTGGTGTTTCAGGGTTTAGGGCAGTGCAGTGGTGTTCGGGCAGTGTAGGGGGTTGTGTTGGGGCTGGTGTTTCAGGGTTTAGGGCAGTGCAGTGGTGTTCGGGCAGTGTAGGTGGTCGTGCTGGGGCTGGTGTTTCAGGGTTTAGGGCAGTGCAGTGGTGTTCGGGCAGTGTAGGGGGTCGTGCTGGGGCTGGTGTTTCAGGGTTTAGTGCAGTGCAGTGGTGTTCGGGCAGTGTATGGGGTTGTGCTGGGGCTGGTGTTTCAGGGTTTAGGGCAGTGCAGTGGTGTTCGGGCAGTGTAGGGGGTCGTGCTGGGGGTGGTGTTATAGGGTTTAGGGCAGTGCAGTGGTGTTCGGGCAGTGTAGGGGGTCGTGCTGGGGCTGGTGTTTCAGGGTTTAGGGCAGTGCAGTGGTGTTCGGGCAGTGTAGGGGGTCGTGCTGGGGCTGGTGTTTCAGGGTTTTTGGCAGAGCAGTGGTGTTTGGGCAGTGTAGGGGGTCGTGCTGGGGGTGGTGTTTCAGGGTTTAGGGCAGTGCAGTGGTGTTCCTGCAGTGTAGGGGGTCTTGCTGGGGGTGGTGTTGCAGGGTTTAGGGCAGCGGTGTTTGGGCAGTGTAGGGGGTCTTGCTGGGGGTGGTGTTTCAGGGTTTAGGGCAGTGGTGTTCGGGCAGTGTAGGGGGTCGTGCTGGGGGTGGTGTTTCAGGGTTTAGGGCAAGGCAGTAGTGTTCGGGCAGTGTAGGGGGTCGAGCAGGGGGTGGTGTTTCAGGGTTTAGGGCAGTGCAGTGGTGTTCGGGCAGTGTAGGGGGTCGTGCTGGGGGTGGTGTTTCAGGGTTTAGGGCAGTGCAGTGCTGTTCGGGCAGTGTAGGGGGTCGTGCAGGGGGTGGTGTTTCAGGGTTTAGGGCAGTGCAGTGGTGTTCGGGCAGTGTAGGGGGTCGTGCTGGGGCTGGTGTTTCAGGGTTTAGGGCAGTGCAGTGGTGTTCGGGCAGTGTAGGGGGTCTTGCTGGGGGTGGTGTTTCAGGGTTTAGGGCAGTGGTGTTCGGGTAGTGTAGGGGGTCTTGCTGGGGGTGATGTTTCAGGGTTTAGGGCAGTGCAGTGGTGTTCGGGCAGTGTAGGGTGTCTTGCTGGGGATGGTGTTTCAGGGTTTAGGGCAGTGCAGGAGAGTTCGGGCAGTGTAGGGGGTCGTGCTGGGGATGGTGTTTCAGGGTTTAGGGCAGTGCAGTAGAGTTCGGGCAGTGTAGGGGGTCGTGCAGGGGTTGGTGTTTCAGGGTTTAGGGCAGTGCAGTGGTGTTTGGGCAGTGTAGGGGGTCGTGCTGGGGGTGGTGTTTCAGGGTTTAGGGCAGTGCAGTGGTGTTCGGGCAGTGTAGGGGGTTGTGCTGGGGCTGGTGTTTCAGGGTTCAGGGCAGTGCAGTGGTGTTCAAGCAGTGTAGGGGGTCGTGCTGAGGCTGGTGTTTCACGGTTTAGGGCAGTTCAGTGGTGTTCGGGCAGTGTAGGGGGTCGTGCCGGGGCTGGTGTTTCAGGGTTTAGGGCAGTGCAGTGGTGTTCGGGCAGTGTAGGCGGTCGTGCTGGGGCTGGTGTTTCAGGGTTTAGGGCAGTGCAGTGGTGTTCGGGCAGTGTAGGGGGTCTTGCTGGGGCTGGTGTTTCAGGGTTTAGGGCAGTGCAGTGGTGCTCGGGCAGTGTAGGGGGTCGTGCTGGGGGTGGTGTTTCAGGGTTTAGGGTAGTGCAGTGGTGTTCGGGCAGTGTAGGGGGTCGTGCTGGGGCTGGTGTTTCAAGGTTTAGGGCAGGGCAGTGGTGTTCGGGCAGTGTAGGGGGTCGTGCTGGGGCTGGTGTTTCAGGGTTTTGGGCAGAGCAGTGGTGTTCTGGCAGTGTAGGGGGTCGTGCTGGGGGTGGTGTTTCAAGGTTTAGGGCAGTGCAGTGGTGTTCGGGCAGTGTAGGGGGTCGTGCTGGGGGTGGTGTTTCAGGGTTTAGGGCAGTGGTGTTCGGGCAGTGTAGGGGGTCTTGCTGGGGATGATGTTTCAGGGTTTAGGGCAGTGCAGTGATGTTAGGGCAGTGTAGGGGGTCTTGCTGTGGGTAGTGTTTCAGGGTTTAGGGTAGTGCAGTGGTGTTCGGGCAGTGTAGGGGGTCGTGCTGGTGGTGGTGTTTCAGGGTTTAGGGCAGTGCAGTGGTGTTCGGGCAGTGTAGGGGGTTGTGCTGGGGGTAGTGTTTTAGGGTTTAGGGTAGTGCAGTGGTGTTTGTGTAGTGTAGGGGGTCATGTTTTAGGGTAGTGCAGTGGTGTTTGGGAAGTCTAGGGGGTCATGCTGGGGGTAGTGTTTTAGGATTTAGGTTAGTGCAGTGGTGTTTGGGTAGTGTAGGGGGTCGTGCTGGGGGTAGTGTTTTAGGGTAGTGCAGTGGTGTTTGTGTAGGGGGTCGTGCTGGGGGTAGTGTTTTAGGGTTTAGGGTAGTGCAGTGGTGCTTGTGTAGTGTAGGGGGTCGTGCTCGGGGTAGTGTTTTAGGGTTTAGGGTAGTGCAGTGGTGTTTGTGTAGTGTAGGGTGTCATGTTTTAGGGTAGTGCAGTGGTGTTTGGGTAGTGTAGGGGGTCGTGCTGGGGGTAGTGTTTTAGGGTTTAGGGTAGTGCAGTGGTGTTTGTGTAGTGTAGGGGGTCATGCTGGGGGTAGTGTTTTAGGGTTTAGGATAGAGCAGTGGTGCTTGTGTAGTGTAGGGGGCCGTGCTGGGGGTAGTGTTTTAGGGTTTAGGGTAGTGCAGTGGTGTTTTTGTAGTGTAGGGGCGTCATGTTTTAAGATGCAACGCTCCAATACCTGACCAGTCTGCACTACATAAAACTGCAAAAATCCTAAAAATAAAAAGTGTTTTGCACACTTTTGTCATTGGGCTATATGTGGGCTACATCTGGGTAATATTTGTGCTACATTTGGGCTCTTTTTTCACTGGTGGCCATCTTGGAAGACTTCTTTGTTATGAAGTTTCCTAATTTCCTCATTTACTGCAGTCTCCTCAGTAGGAAATGCTTTCAGTTTTTTACTTTGATTCCATCAAGAAGGCATTCAGATGTGTCTCACATTTGCCATAAATTCAGAATGTTAGCACTCTAGTTGCTCATTAGATCACTGTAGTAAAGCTACTGCTCACCAGGGAGTTAACTGGAGTCTGCTGCTGGTATTGAAAGTGATTGTTTCAGTCTGCATGTCAGAATTTTCTAATGAAATAGAAGAGGATTTGAGATCTCACTTAAAACATGCCCTAATTTTTCTTTCTGCAGCACTAACCATAATTTCTATTTCAAAAAGAACCCCCTCATTTTGTTCCTTTTAAATTAAATGTTTTAAGTGTTACCGGTTTATTCCATCAAGATGGCTTCAGGTGTGCCATACTTTTGTCATAAGTAAGGCTGTTAGCGCTCTAGTTGTTCTTTAGAACACTCTGGGAAGCTGCAGTAGAACACAAAGGCATCAACTGGCAGGCTGCTCCTGTTGAAATATAACAGGAAGATATTTGAGATCACACTTGAAACGTCCTAATTCTTCTTTCTACAGCACTAACCATAATTTCTATGACAAAATGAACCCCATCATTTTGTTCCTTTTTAAATTAAATGTTTTAAGTGTTACCAGTTTATTCCAATCAAGATGGCTTGAGGTGTGCCATACTTTTGTCATAAGTAAGGCTGTTAGCACTCTAGTTGTTCTTTAGAACACTCTGGGAAGCTGCAGTAGAACACAAAGGAATCAACTGACAGTCTCTGCCCTTGTTGGATGTACATGTTTTACTGAGAATGTCAGACTTCATTCTCACATGACTGAGAAACATAATGTGAATTTACAGAAAAAATGCTCTCATTTTAGCTTCTGGAGCACCTTCCAAAACTCTATGGGACAAGCATGTGAAAATAGTTTTCTCTCAAACATGATTCATGATATCCCAGCAGAAGGTTTTTCACAGGGTAAAATCACCTTAGAACACACCACAATTCCTGAAATTAGTATAGTACCATCAACAAATGAATTCTAATGTAACTAAAGTCTGTTATCACCCTTTATAGTTCTCCTTTTGGTAACCCTCAAAATCTTTGATTCACTACAATGCATTTCAATGGGGTACTATCATGTATATTGGTCTCAAGATGGCTGCCAGCAATTCCAGGATGAAGTGCTGACAGCCAATCAGATCTCACAATGACATGTGTGGTTAGGCTCTGCCCAGATATATATGTGATTTTACTTTTGATTTTCTCAGGAACTACTGAACGGATTGACACCATTGAAGCAAAAGGCACGACACTGAACCAAGGGCTACCTCTTTGCCAAATTTGGTGTAATTCCGTTCAGCAGTTCGGGCTGTAGCTGCGACTAAAGGTTCCTATGGAAAAATGAATGGGGAAAACACGTTTTGGGACCCCCCTTTTTTCTCAGCCCCCGCTTGACGAATCACCCCGAGACTTTCAGGATAGGAGCGGACCGGAGCGCCCCAACAAGTTGGAAACTTTCGCGAAGATTCGTCAACCGGAGCCAACGTTATTTCAAATAGAATGTTGCGGATTTCCTATGGAAAATAGGTCCTAACTATAACTATCTACTGGCGACCGCCAGTAGATAATATATATATATATATATATATATATATATATACACACACACACACACACACACACACACACAGATCCAATAACATAAAATATGTAAAAAAACAGACCATTGTAATTACAAATAAAAAATGTAACAACATAAAAATGTACAATTTACTAAAAATAAATAATATATTAGAAACATTAATAATTATGAATATTATAATTTTAAATAAACAAAAATATAAAAATATATATAAATAATATAAACTATTACATTTTGCAATTAATACATATACTATTCTCACTACAATGTATACAAGAGTAGGCAAAGTGTTGGACTCAAGAGAGGTAGAATTTACTAATCCCACTACAGTCAGTGCAAATGTAGGAAAACTGCTGAATTGCAGAGGAGTAAAATGTACTATTCCCACTCCAGTCAGTGAAACAGTAGTAAAAGTGTTTGATTGCAGAACAGTAAAATGTACTATTCCCACTCCAGTCAGTGCAACTGTAGGGAAAGTGTTGGACTCAGGAGAGGTAAAATGTATTCCTACTACAGTGAGAGCAACATTAGAAACATACTAATTAAAATAAAATAAGTTCAAAACATACTTGGGGCCTAATTTGGATGCCGGTCGGAAATCCTCCGACCGCAGGTCGAAGGCTTTCCGACCAACATCCAAGGTTTCAAATCCGACCACCGTATTGCAATTATTATTATTATTATTATTAAATTTGTAGGGCGCGCAGCAGCACCAAGGGTTCCCCGGTGCCGAGCAGGTAGGGAGGGAACAGAAATAAGTGATAGAGTTAGAGTCAGAAGTTAGAACAGCCAAGTCTTTAAACCCTTGCGGAAGGCACTAAGCGTGGTTTCCTCTCGCAGGTAAGGAATTTCATAGGGTCGGTCCTAAGTTGGAGAAAAACCTGCCTCTCATACGAATACGTCATATTTTTGGGACGACAAACTTGGTCTGCTGGACTTAGCGCAGGGGACAGGAGGGCTGGTAACGCTGAACCAGATCTTGAAGATATTGCGGGGCCACACCTGTTTTAATTTTAAACATAGAGCACAGAGCTTTAAATTTCATCCGTTTCTCCACAATCAGCCAGTGTAGATCTGGAAGAACCCCAGAGACAGAGGAGAACTTAGGCACACGACAAAGCAGTCTAGCAGCTGCATTTTGCTCTAGTTGAAGCCTCTGGATCGTCGCTTTGTCGGTTCCTAGGTAAAGAACATTAACGTAGTCCAGTTTAGAAGTGACCAGGGCATGGACTACAGTTCTCTGTGCTGAGAGGGGAATCAGCCACAGAATCTTCTTAGGCCATTTCAAGACAGTAATTCAGGCTGGAAGACACCTTGGCTACTTGTTGTTTCATCAACAGATGTTCATCTATGATGAAACCCAAATTCCGAAAATGGTTCACCGGCGTGGGCGGAGCTCCCAGTTCTGGGTGCCAATGTTGCGGTCCTCAAAGGTCATGTCTTTTGCCTAAGATCATACCTTCAGTCTTGTCCCCATTTAATTTGAGCAGGTTGCTTTGCAACCAGGACGCAACTTTACTCAATCCTGACTGAAGGACTGAGGGTCCGAGTCCCTTAGAAGATGAAAGGGAGAAAATGATCTGAGTATCGTCAGCATAAGAAAAAAGGGACAGACCGGCCTCTTCAGCAACCCCCGCAAATGACCGGACATATACATTAAATAGCAGTGGGCTCAGCACTGAGACCAGTGGAACTCCATTTGGGGAAGGATAAGAGTTAGAGCTTGCCGATGCTGAGAAGACCTGGAAGGTTTGGTTCTTAAGAAAAGAGCGGAGTCACTCCAAGGCCATTCCCCCCAAGCCCAACGACTGTAAGTCTCTCACCAGGAAGTGGAGTGACACCGTGTCGAAAGCAGCGCTGAGATCCAGCAGAATGAGTGCCACCGTTTCACCATCATGTAACTGGTGCCTTAACATTTCCGTCAACCCTAGGAGAGTGGACTCGTGGAAAAGCCGGCTCTAAAACCGGATTGAGAAGTGTGAAGGAAGTCCTGAGATTCAACAAAGGAGGTCAACTGGCCATTAACATGCTTTTTCAAAATGTTTTGTAAGATAGGAAGCAGCGAGATGGGTCGGTGGTTAGACAGAGTGGCAGGGTCGGAGTTAGCTTTCTTTAGGAGCGGGAGGACCATGGCATGTTTTCATTCATGTGGACTATGCCCTCCTGTAGAGATGCATATAAGAGTTCCATTATTGTCAATAGTATGGAATTGTCAAGCTGTTTCAGCACACAAAGATCGTCTGAAGCTTTATGTGCCCGGACGATGCCTTTGTTCATCTGGGTCAAGCTTGTTGGCCTGCCCGCGCTTTAATAGAGCCACCTTGGGGGGGGGCGGACCTTCTCAGTTGTGATCCCCCAGCTCTGGAACAAGCTACCGGACAGTATGCGTGGGGAAGCCACCCTACTCCCGTTCAGGAGGAAACTCAAGAACATTTTGTTCACTGAGGCATTTGGATAAGTCCATCCTAATTTGTGCTGAGCCCAGCAGGAATAAGGGATTCCCGGGTTCTTGGTCTATGCTGCAAGCGCTTAGAGACCTCTGGTGATTTGGTGCTCTACAAATATAAATTAACATAACAAGGTGGAAGCAGATCGCGGGGGGAACCGGATTTAATGTTCGCCAGAAGATGATTAAAGGAGCTAGGGTCCAGGGGGGTCCAGGATTCCTGTTTGCAGGAAGATATAATGTTGTCTATAAGATCTATAGTAGCAGGGTCCCGACTGTCATTGGACGTGTTCTCAGCCTCTAATAAAGTATCTTGTGGGTTTTTGCTTAGCAGCACAGAATGTATATTTTCAATTTTGGGCCTGATTCCGATGTCGGCCTGAAGGCCCTCCCAGACATGTCCAGAGGCGAACAGTACAACTGACTCGTACTGGTAGCCGGTTAAACCAAACGATGCAGTACGATGCACAACACCCTTTACTTACCGAACAACACGGTCACTCTGATTCTCTCCTCATTGTCCAAACGATAAGTCCCCGGAATCGCAGAAAGGAGTCATCCGGAAGCATTTCCAAGTCCGATTCTGAACACTGACGTACGATGCGTACTTCCCATGCGCCAAATTCGGCGCTACAACCAACACGTCAGAGCAGCCAGAAGGGGAGCATTTCAGCTCCGACTCACGCCACAACATGACTCCTGTGAAGGAGACGGTGCAGCCATGAATCCAATCGTGCATGTAATCCCCATACTCTACCTCTTTGAGCACTATTAGAGCCGCAACCGACGCATTCGTCACAGAAGGTAAGTCCAACACCTACACATACAGAATAACGTAAATACCAAGAAAAAGGCAATATAACAGAAAGTAGGGTCGCAAGCACAGCCAAAAGGGGGGGGATATTACTTTCATTGTAGTGTCAAATTGGTGGTTGGTGGGGCAAATGTGGGTTGTGCAAATACCCACATCAATGTAGAGTCAATATGTGGGTTGTGCAAATACCCACAGCAATGTAGAGTCAAAATGTGGGTTGGGCAAATACCCACAGCAATGTAGAGTCAATATGGGGGGTGGCAAATACCCACAGCAATGTAGAGTCAATATGTGTGTTGGGCAAATACCCACAGCAATGTAGAGTCAATGTGGGGGTGGCATATACCCACAGCAATGTAGAGTCAATATGTGGGTTGGGCAAATACCCACAGCAAAGTAGAGTCAATATGGGGGTGGCAAATACCCACAGCAATGTAGAGTCAATATGTGTGTTGGGCAAATACCCACAGCAATGTAGAGTCAATATGGGGGGTGGCAAATACCCACATCAATGTAGAGTCAATATGTGGGTTGTGCAAATACCCACAGCAATGTAGAGTCAAAATGTGGGTTGGGCAAATACCCACAGCAATGTAGAGTCAATATGGGGGGTGGCAAATACCCACAGCAATGTAGAGTCAATATGTGTGTTGGGCAAATACCCACAGCAATGTAGAGTCAATATGGGGGTGGCATATACCCACAGCAATGTAGAGTCAATATGTGGGTTGGGCAAATACCCACAGCAAAGTAGAGTCAATATGGGGGTGGCAAATACCCACAGCAATGTAGAGTCAATATGTGTGTTGGGCAAATACCCACAGCAATGTAGAGTCAATATGGGGGGTGGCAAATACCCACAGCAAGGTAGAGTCAATATGGGTGTGGCAAATACCCACAGCAATGTAGAGTCAATATTTGTGTTGGGCAAATACCCACAGCAATGTAGAGTCAATATGGGGGGTGGCAAATACCCACAGCAATGTAGAGTCAATATGGGTGTTGGGCAAATACCCACAGCAATGTAGAGTCAATATAGGGGGTGGCAAATACCCACAGCAATGTAGAGTTAATATGTGTGTTGGGCAAATACCCACAGCAATGTAGAGTCAATATCGGGGTGGCAAATACCCACAGCAATGTAGAGTCAACATGGGGGTGGCAAATACCCACAACAATGTAGAGTCAATGTGTGTGTTGGGCAAATACCCACAGAAATGTAGAGTTGATATGTGTGTTGGGCAAATACCCACAGCAATGTAGAGTCAATATCGGGGTGGCAAATACCCACAGCAATGTAGAGTCAACATGGGGGTGGCAAATACCCACAACAATGTAGAGTCAATGTGTGTGTTGGGCAAATACCCATAGAAATGTAGAGTTGATATGTGTGTTGGGCAAATACCCACAGCAATGTAGAGTCAATATGGGGGATGGCAAATACCCACAGCAATGTAGAGTTAATATGTGTGTTGGGCAAATACCCACAGCAATGTAGAGTCAATATGGGGGTGGCAAATACCCACAGCAATGTACAGTCAATATGTGGGTTGGGAAAATAGACACAGCAATGTAGTAGCAAATCTGTGGTTTGGGGGAAATACATCATACGTGTAGATGCATATCTGGGTTTAGGGTGAAATTCCCCCCATACGTGTAGATGCATATGTGGGGTTGGGGGGAAATACCCCTATATGCGTAGATGCATATCTGGGGTTGAGGGAAATACCCCCATACGTCTAGATGCATATCTGGGGTTGGCGGGAAATACCCCCATACGTGTAGATGCATATCTGAGGTTGGGGGAAATACCCCCATATGTGTAGATGCATAACTTGGGTCTGGGGGGCAATTAACTCCAGAAATGTGCACATGAACAATGTAACTTATCATCAAACCAAGTCCCTAAATCACTACACGAGGAGTACATGCTGCAGTAATGTATACATAAAGAATCACAAAGGTCTTTTTCAATGAAAGGCATTCACACACTGTTGCAGCAAAAGTAACTGGTAACGTTGAGGAATGGGTAGAGTGGAGATACAAGTGCTCCAGGGACCCTTAACAAACAAACAATGACTCATCATCTACTGAATGGTCTCTTACAGATCTGTAAAATACTCTGGACTGATTTGCAAACAAGACAGGCAAGCGACCTACCGCAGATCAAGGACTGTATGTGTGTGTGGGGAAGCTGTCTTAGCCTGGGATGACACACATGACGGGGGCTGAAGCCCATAGACCCCCATGGGTGTTGGCATCCAATCAGAAAGTGTTCAGCATTCCCTTGGAATCGCCATGATGGCATTTGCGCATTGGTCGATGGGCAGGTGCACCAGGGTCACCTGTGGGCCATGGTTTGGTAGACCTTTTTATACCACACCAATGGACTTACCCACTTACACAGTCCCCACCAGGCCACTGCAGTATTAGGCCACGATTTCCATGAATCACCAGCTGTTCTGTAAATAGAGGCTGGGGGACAGCCTTTGGTGCATAACCACCATGGTGCACTGCCTTGCATGCCTTGACAGAGGTAGTGTCATCTCGACCACACAAACATCACTTTCAGGTCATGGCAGGTGCAGGGAGTTGGCTTTTATGTAGGGTCCTTGCAGGGAGGCAAGTCACAACTGGACAGCCTGACCTGAAACCACACACTTGATCAGCAGCATTGTACATTTTACTAGAAAACCTTTGACCGGTAAAAGCACAGAGGCCAGGTTCAAGAGATGATCACAGACTGTGTGCAAATTACTTTCTGAAGGCCTGAGCATCACTGTGATCACAATCCAAGCATGGGTCAACAGCATGTTGTGTATGTATAAAGAGGGAATGTCATCATCAGGTAGGTACAGTTAGCATGCTAAATACTAGGGGAATAACACATTTGACGCTGGACCAGGAATTGCAATAACCACACATATGTGTGTATCACAAAGTTAATGCATAAGTCCACCAAAACACACACAGAAACATCACAGGACAATACAACTCCAATGTACTAACAAAAGTATGACATGGTGATGCATCTGAGTACAGTAAAGCACAGAGGATATCAGCACAGACAACACACATGTCCACAGACATAGCCACTCAGTACTGCTTTCAGTGTCTCCAACTACAACAACACAGAAGTGGTTGTGTCACAGTTGTCATGGAACTATTTCTAGTTAAAAACCATATTGGTTTTGAAAGAAGCATGGGCCAACAACAATGTAGGATACAGTCCTCATGTGTGGACTGGTGCCACTGAACACAAATACCAATCTGCATGTATCTACGGACATCTTTTGAGAATGTCATTCGCAGCCAATCTCCATCTAGCCCCGCAATCTGTAGTGTATGCCAGAAATTAATAATCCCATTTTTAATGTGCAGATTGTGTCCTGCATAGTAGTAGGAGCACGCATGAGTCACAGGACGTAGGATCCACAAACAGTGTTGGTCTGTCTAGTGCACAGCTCATTGTGTAAGATAAGCTGTCAGCACGGGTGAGGATGCTGGGGTGGTGGCTCAATCTGTGACTCAAAAACACAAGTGAAATAGTCATCCTGAAACATGGAAATATGGGTACATCTTGTGAGGATGAAAGACATGTGCAGAATTAAGTCCGCTCTGTCCACATTTGGCAATGAAACAATGTCCAAAAATCTATTGAAACATCAAGAGACATTAAAAAAACACATATTTCCGGCACGCCATCAGTCAGTAATTAATGTGCACATTGGGAGACCTCATGGACACACACAAGGGCGACTCTTGCTAAACCAGATCAGAGGTAACAAAAGTTTTGAGAATGCAAAAACTCATAGAATTGGGTGTACTGTTCCAGTGTCAAATGTGTGTTTGTTCACAGTGCAAAGTGCTTTCCTCAGCACAACCAGAGATATCATCACAATGACTCAATCTCCCTTGGTGTCACCATACCTCAGACATTCAAAGTCAGAATGCCAGCAATAACCATGCGTGTGTAGTGTACTGACAAGTGTGGGCATATGTACCAGGGGTAGTCTTACCCCAGGTAGAACAACAACACACATTCATTACTTGGACATTGATGGGGCTGTACCCCTCAAAGGAATGGACTGCCATCCATTGTTCCAGATTCATGACATTGCAAATGTAGCAATCACCACATCCATCCCTGGGCACTTTCCAAGGCCAATAATGACAAATTAATTAATACAAATACCTACAAAGGGTGAAATGCCACATATGACAACACACAACTCAGACAAGGCAAGGCTAGTTTGAGGCAACTTTCCCCCTGAGGCCAACAGGCCTCAGGAGGAAGGCCTATTGGCCTATTGGCCTATAGGCCTCAGGGGGAAGGCCTATTGGCCTCCCCCTGAGGCCAATAGGCCTCAGGGGCGGTACTCAAAGTGGACATTCACACAATCAGTCATGAAAATCCATTGGCAGACAGCAAGCTGCAGACAACACATTCCACATCTTCATATCTACTCTGGCAACAGTATTTGACTACTTACATACACAAAACTACACATATGTACAAATCAACATTACCTCATGGCCTGCATGAACTATACTTGTGCAGGTATGACCCCTCTGACATCCACCCCAAAGTACATGCTCGAATTTCAAAACTAGGAAACACACAAGCATGTCATAAGCCACCTTTACTGCAGCTAGTTGGAAAAACATGTTTGCCCCACAAGCTACAGCCTTGTACTCAAACTATTCAAACACAATTGTCACAAGCTCACTCATACGCTGCCCTTCTCACATACACACCTGCATGAACAGCACCACTCTTCAACACTATGTACACAACAACTCGCACATACATGACATGCACACTATGTACTGTACTCATCACCTCCTCAGCAGACGACAAACTTTACAAGTAAAAATGACGATGCTCATCACCATTAGCACCCTCAGCAAGATATTTGGAATGCACTCATATCACAATGTGCATCACTGGCCACTCTGACATGCAAACTTAATACATCACCACATCTCACAACAAGACACTTACATTGCTCCATGGATATGTCCTCAGTCAGTCACATACCACACACACGAATATGTGATGATACAACACGTGGTGTTACCACGTGATAGGTAACAACGCAGTCGTTACAACGACCGCGTTGTTACCACGCATGGCTTTACATCGCAAGTCGTTTCTACAACTTGCGCTAGATGGCGCGCTGGACTTAGGAATAGTATAAATTACTATTCCTACTCCAGTTAGCGCAACAGCAGGGAATGTGTTGGATTTAAAATCCAGCACATTCCCTGGTGTTGCACGCCACCTACCGCAAGTCGTAGAAACGACTTGCAATGTAAAGCTACGCGTGGTAACAACGCAGTCGTTGTAATGAACATGTTGTTACCTACCTGCATGGTAACACCCGCGTTGTAACCGCTGTTTCACTCACACACACAGCTCACTCTGCTTAAGTTACACAGATTTTCATTTCAGAAACACATGCATACACAGATGCAATAACAACATACATCAACTATATGACACTACACATTTCACCTTTCTGCACACTAAAGTACACAACTGGCGTATACCCTTCACATACACTTATCCACTTTGTCATAAAGGACAAGTTGACCCTTGTCTCACTGTGGCACTGTCACATGCACATATGACATACATGCTCAATAACACCATTGACTATTGCACATCAACAGCTATCCTCACTCATTTGAAAATACCTAGTTACAGTCATCCCTTACTGTAGACACACAGCTCACAACCTGCCAGAATACAACCATGTCTAAGTGCTTCCAACACCTATCACATCTACCTATTCATCCTATGCCTTGCACAGGACTTAACCAGTTGCATAGCCTCAATCACATTATTCTATTTGTCAACACTCACATAGTGTGAATGTGGATACCTCATTTCTCCCACACAAGATCTGCCTATGCACTTAACTCATACCTCACACCCTCTGACAACCACTAAATGTGTCCTGCCACCATGATGTATGTATCTCCACTCAAACCGATACTTAAAATACTAGGGCCCGATTCACAAAAGTAATCTGAGACAAAATCCTAACTTTACGACTTTCGGTATTCACAAAAGGCATTTAGGAGTAGTAAAGTTAGGATTTTGTCTTAAGTTTGTCTTAAGTTTTGGTCTTAAGACAAAATCCTAACTTAAGTTAAACTTAAGTTAAACTTAAGTTAGGATTTTGTCTTAAGTTTGTCTTAAGACGTGGTCTTAAGACAAAATCCTAACTTAAGTTTAACTTAAGTTTAACTTAAGTAAGGATTTTGTCTTAAGACCAAAACTTAAGACAAAATCCTAACTTTACTACCCCTAAATGCCTTTTGTGAATACCGAAAGTCGTAAAGTTAGGATTTTGTCTCAGATTACCTTTGTGAATCGGGGCCTAAGTCACTCTCACATTCACCCTTGTTCAAGCAAGCTCAGCACATGCAACATGAACCACTGACTATACATCTGCAGCCAGGATGCATATTTCCATCAACACATCCTCCCATGTTTGGCAATTAAGAGCATGGTGGAGACTCCAGATCTTGGAGCATCTGCACAATAGACAGACACACATCCTTTCAGTGCACTCACTGTCCACTTGCCTCACCACATGTACCACCTGTCAATTCAACAGACATCACAGCACACGTAGTTCAGCTTGTTGTGACATAGAACAGCATCAATCTAAGCTCAAATCAACACCCTTGTCAGTCATTCACAAAATACATATAACATACAATTCTTATGCTCAACTACGACTGGTGTGTGGTTGCAAAATGCAATCCAAGTGGGGACAATCCCTAAACAACATACTGGTAATTTCACAAAATAAAAGCAAGATTGCATGAACAACTTCTAAATGAGTGAGCAATAGACTATTAAGAAAACACACACCTTGCCTAACAAAAATCCATGCAGTAATTGGTGTCCAGTAGAAGCAGAGGGTCAGAAGACTGTGAGAATACTGCTCAGCTTACACTCACCATGGGCTCAGGAAATGCATCAGATGTGTTCACAGCCATGAAGGGTTTTTGCCAGCAGTGGCATGCCACTTGTTGCAAGGTTGAAGAAAAAGAAACAATTGATGGACGGAATGCTGGACAATGCAAACATTCACCCCCAGTCACAAGGATCTGGGTTAAATCCATCATTCTTTTGCTCACCACACCACCCCAGTTTGGACCCAGCCATATGCAAATCAGTCTTGACCCTGTTCCTTGTGGGAACAGTCCAGCCCGAACTGCCAAGCCAGGACCTCCCTGGAACGGAAACAAGCATCCTGGGACCGGTTTCAGGGCATCACCCTTCATCAGCCAGGCTAGCTTGAATCCAGTGGTGTAGTGAGCACGGGACCCACGTCTGGGCATACCCTTCCCACTTAGGGCGACAAATGCAAAAGAAACAATTGATGGACGGAATGCTGGACAATGCAAACATTCACCCCCAGTCACAAGGATCTGGGTTAAATCCATCATTCTTTTGCTCACCACACCACCCCAGTTTGGACCCAGCCATATGCAAATCAGTCTTGACCCTGTTCCTTGTGGGAACAGTCCAGCCCGTACTGCCAAGCCAGGTCCTCCCTGGACCGGAAACAAGCATCCTGGGACCGGTTTCAGGGCATCACCCTTCTTCAGCCAGGCTAGCTTGAATCCAGTGGTGTAGTGAGCACGGGACCCACGTCTGGGCATACCCTTCCCACTTAGGGCGACAAATGCAAAAGAAACAATTGATGGACGGAATGCTGGACAATGCAAACATTCACCCCCAGTCACAAGGATCTGGGTTAAATCCATCATTCTTTTGCTCACACACCACCCCAGTTTGGACCCAGCCATATGCAAATCAGTCTTGACCCTGTTCCTTGTGGGAACAGTCCAGCCCGAACTGCCAAGCCAGGTCCTCCCTGGACCGGAAACAAGCATCCTGGGACCGGTTTCAGGGCATCACCCTTCTTCAGCCAGGCTAGCTTGAATCCTTGAATTGTTGCAAGGTTGACATTTCTACTATTCCACAAGATCCGAAGAAGACACAGACATGGGTCCGCCACTATCAAGTCACGTACAAGTATTGTAACATTACTGTGTGTACATGGGAGTGTCCAAATTCACTGCAATGTAGTCAACATTCACATGTATCCAGGTGAATTAATGAGACAGGTGCCTTTCTGCACATCCCAAACATATGCATAATGCTACGCCTACACTGTTGCACTTTGAGACAATTGCACTATGTTGACGAATGAAAGCATGATGTATGTGTGCGTGTGTGTAGAGATTTAAAAACTTTGTGACTTCATGCCACAATATTACCCAAAACCGATGTTGACAATGCCACCCAGGAGATGTAGACACAACATTCTTGTATACATACTCTCAAAATGCTTAGACTCCATCAAACTTATGCAATACATGACATAATAACATCAGTGGATATGTAAACTATATATTGTACATGTCATACAGTTAACCATAAACAAGTGCGGGACACTTAAAATTTTAAACAAAACATATAAAATGCTTTATTCAGACTCAACATAAAAATCCAAGGATTTACAAAAGGCCATTGGCCAGTCCATCACTGTCCAATCTCATGAGGAGCAAGAATCAAATATTGTCCATATATTCTTGCCTGCACAAGTTCTGCTAGGGGACACCTCCACTGGGAGGGGCATCTTGGGGGCATGCCAGGCAATCAAGGGGACAAACTAATGGGGACTTGGTTGTGTTTTGGGAGGGATGGGATCAGGAGGGGTGTCAGGGTCCACTGCAGTGGTAGGGTCTGATGGTGGGGGGTGGGACTCCACTGAAGTGGTTGGCTCTAATTATGAGGGGGGGCAGCTGTAGTGGGATGGGCAGTTGGAGCTGGGATGGGGTGACTAGAACTAATTGTGGGATTTACAAATATTTGAGGGGTGTGTCGTAAATGGGGATGGGAGAGGTCTTTTTTGTGGTGGGCTTTGTGGATTTAGAGGTACTGGGCTTGTCTGGGGAGCAATGGGTTGAAGGAGTGGATGTTTTAGCTTCGGGTTGGGGGGATTTTCTGCAGGGAGTTGTTGTCTTCTGTTCCTTCTCAGGGGGGGTGGGGTTGCAGATGCTAATGGTGGGTCAGCTTGGAGGTACTTCTTCTTCTTAGGCGGGGGTGTATGTTTGGGGAGGGTAGAATTCAATGGAAACAAGGTGGGGTGCCTGGGCTGAAGGGGGAACAGGAGAGGAAAGGGTAGGGGTTGTGGAGGCAGTGGGTTGTGAGGTATGTGGAGTGTCACTGGATGCATGTGTGTCGTGTGCTGTCACGTCCCTGGGGAAGAGTGTGCTGTCTGTAGCATGAGTGTGCATGTGTGTGGTTTTCAACTTCTGTCTGTGTGTTTGTGTGCTGCCTGTGGATGTTGTAGTGTGTGAATGTGTGTGTTTGCATGTGCTTGGGTCAGGGAGGTTAGTTGGAATAGTGGATGAGGAAGAGGTAGGAGGGGGGAGGTACTGCTGGAGGAGAGACAGTGCTGCCGTCAGTGTTGGGGCCGTTGCCTGATTTGATCTCTGTAGGGCAGACATGTTTGAGTGAATTCCCTCCATGTACAAAAGAGTTGTGTGCACATGAAGGACACTCAGAATGGATGTCTGCCCCACAGAGATGTGCCTCAGGAGGTCATTGGTCTCTACACTGAGGGCGGCAGGGGAGACAGGTGCAGGGGGTGAGTTTAAGCATGGGCAGAGAACTCTGCTCCACCCGCAGAGTATGCAGAGATTTGCCTACTCCGCGTTCCGCGAAGAACACTGAATAGGCAAATCTCTGCACACTCCGCGGCAGAGCAGAGTTGACCAGCCCCCACCTCCAACCCCCAAGTAAGAATGAAATAAATATATAATATAAGTAAAGTAATAAACACTTACCTTGCATGCCGCGTCCCCGGGCTGCCGTCCTCCTCTTCCTCGGCATTTCATGGTGATCTGCGCATGCGCGCACACCCGCGGATGCGCATTTCTCGCAAGGAATGCGCATGTGCAAACGCATGCGCATTCCTTGCGAGAAATGCACATGCGCAGGTGCGCGCGCATGCGCAGTTCACCGTGAAACGCTGAGGAAGAGGAGGATGGCAGCCCGGGGACGCCGCAGGCAAGGTTGTTGTGTAGTTCCTATAGTACCCATGCAGGACCTGCGCGTTTGTATAACATAAGCTGTGGGCTTGGTGGCAGACTGACTCTGTGCACCCCCACTGCGTATGTTAGCTTGCTTTGCATTAGCTAGCTCACAGTGCCACTAGAATCTCCTCTTATCAGGGAGAGATTAGTTTCTGTCAACCTTAGATCATGATAACCCAAATTCCTCAGAATCGTGGAAACAATGTACTACCTTTCGCTCAGTCACTCGTGCTTACTTATTCGGTTTGTCTCAGAGAGTTACACAGAATAAACAGTCTGGGTGTTTCAATAAGTATTTATTGAACAGTTGTTATTCTGGTGTAGAATATATGTGCTGATATAATATCAGCAGTACAATGAAAGTGAAAGGATAGTACAGTTCTACCATATTGCAATAATAATGGTTAGATACATGAATATATAAAATGCATTATAAAAGTGCGCGTACTCCTACGATGCCTAACTAGATGTACCTAAGTGTACCTAGCATGTGTGCGGGTCTAAAAGCCTAAGAGCCAAGAATCCTTCTAGGATTTAGTCAAACCCCATTACCTGAATAGAGAGAGTGTGGGGCCCCGTCCTGGTCTCGAGTTGGACACCAGGCAAGGGCTGTGTTAGACCGCTGTCAGCTGGAGCGACTGCATGCAGGAGCCTCAGCATCTCTGGTCAGTGTGTCAGCATGGAAGTCTGGGCTCCCTCTATCTTACCGTGGCAAGATGTGGTATATTTATACCCTAAAGTATCGCGTCCCTCAGTATGGTTTGTATTGGTCTTTGTTAGACATGAGGATGACGTCAGGGGTGAACTTTGTACATACATATTATGCGGGAGATGTAGCTGGTGAATGCTCATGCATAATTTATGAGTACATTGTAGGCCTGTGTTCGGGAAAAACCCTGCAGTGTTCTAACCACAGACTAGATAACGTTCAACCCTCAGAGCTCATTGTGTACTGTAGGGAACTAATGTAGGTGAAAGATCATGCCTATTTTAAGGCATACGACATCATGACTATAATAGAGCATAGACGATTATGACAAAAATGGGGCATATACGATTATGACCATAATAGGGCATATGCGAATATGACCATATACAGCATATATGAACGCGTCTATATTAGGGCCTCTATATGAAACATAACAGAGCCTTTGACCTCTGTAGGTAAGTGCCTGTCTCCAGCCCCAACCTCTGTAGGGTAAGTGTCTGTGTGCAGCCTTAGATATCTGTAGGTAAGTGTCTGTGTCCAGTCTTAGACCTCTGTAGGTAAGTGCCTGTGTCAAGCCTGAGACTTCTGTAGCTAAGTGCCTGTGTCCAGCCTTAGACCTCTGTAAGAAAGTTCCTGAGTTTAGCCTGAAACCTCTCTAGGGTAAGTGCCTGTGTCCAGCCTTAGACCTCTGTAGGTAAGTGTCTGTGTCCAGCCTTAGATCTCTGTAGGTAAGTGCCTGTGTCCAGCCTTAGACCTCTGTAGGTAAGTGCATGTGTTGAGCCTTAGATATTTGTAGGTAAGTGTCTGTGTCCAGCCTTAGACCTCTGTAACTAAGTGTCTGTGTCCAGTCTTAGACCTCTGTCAGGAAGTGCCTGTGTCCAGCCTTAGACCTCTGTACCTAAGTGTCCGTGTCCAGTCTTACACCTATGTAGGTAAGTGCCTGTGTCCAACCTTAGACCTCTGTAGGTAAGTGCCTGTGTAGAACCTTAGACCTCTGTAGGTAAGTGTCTGTGTCCAGCCTTAGACCTCTGTAACTAAGTGTCTGTGTCCAGTCTTAGACCTCTGTCAGGAAGTGACTGTGTCCAGCCTTAGACCTCTGTACCTAAGTGTCCGTGTCCAGTCTGAGACCTATGTAGGTAAATGCCTGTGTCCAACCTTAGACCTCTGTAGGTAAGTGCCTGTGTAGAACCTTAGACCTCTGTCAGGAAGTGCCTGTGTCCAGCCTTAGACCTCTGTACCTAAGTGTCCGTGTCCAGTCTGAGACCTATGTAGGTAAGTGCCTGTGTCCAACCTTAGACCTCTGTAGGTAAGTGCCCGTGTTGAGCATTAGACCTCTGTAGGGAAGTGCCTGTGTCCAACCTTAGACCTCTGTAGGTAATTGTCTGGGTCCAGCCTCAGACATCTGTAGGTAACTGCCTGTGTTGATCCTTAGACATCTGTAGGTAAGTGTCTGTGTCCATCCTGAGACCTCTATAGGTAAGTGCCTGTGTTCAGCCTTAGACCTCTGTAGGTGAGTGGCTGTGTTGAGCCTTAGACCTCTGTAGGTAAGTGCCTGTATTGAGCCTTAGACCTCTGTAGGTAAGTGTCTGTGTCCAGCCTTAGACCTCTGTAGGTAAGTGCCTGTGTTAACCTTAGACCTCTGTAGGTAAGTGTCTGTGTCAAGCCGGAGACTTCTGTAGCTGAGTGCCTGTGTCCAGCTTTATACCTCTGTAAGAAAGTGCCTGAGTTTAGCCTGAAACCTCTCTAGGGTAAGTGCCTGTGTCAAGCCTTAGACCTCTGTAGGTAAGTGTCTGTGTCCAGCCTTAGATCTCTGTAGGTAAGTGCCTGTGTCCAGCATTTAGACCTCTATAGGTAAGTGCCTGTGTTGAGCCTTAGATATTTGTAGGTAAGCGTCTGTGTCCAGTCTTAGACCTCTGTAGGTAAGTGCCTGTGTCCAACCTTAGACTTCTGTAGGTAAGTGTCTGTGTCGAGCCTGAAACCGTTGTAGAGTAAGTTTCTGTGTCCAGCCTTAGACCTCTGTAGGTAAGTGCTTGTGTTGAGCGTTAGTCCTCTGTAGGTAAGTGCCTGTGTCAAGCCTTAGACCTCTGCAGGTAAGTGCCTATGTCGAGCCCTAGACCTCTGTAGGTAAGTGCCTGTGCCCAGCCTTAGACCTCTGTAGGTAAGGGCCTGTGTTGAGCCTTAGACCTCTGAAGGTAACTACCTGTATCCAGCCATAAACCTCTGTAGGTAAATGTCTGTGTCCAACCTTAGACCTCTGTAGGTACGTGCCTGTGTTGATCCTTAGACCTCTGTAGATAAGTGCCTGTGCCCAGCAATAAACTTCTGTAGGTAAATATCTGTGTCCATCCGGAGACCTCTATAGGTAAGTGCCTGTGTCCAGCCTTAGACCTCTGTAGGTAAGCACCTCGGTCGAGCCTAAAACCTCTGTAGAGTAAGTGTCTGTGTCCAGCCTTAGACCTCTGTAGAGTAAGTGTCTGTGTCCAGCCTTAGACCTCTATAGGTAAGTGCCTCTGTTGAGCCTTAGACCTCTGTAGGGAAGTGCCTGTGTAGAGCCTTAGACCTCTGTAGGTAAGTGTCTGTGTCCAGCCTTAGACCTCTGTAGGTAAGTGCCTGTGTCTATCCTGAGACCTCTGTAGGTAAGTGTCTTTGTCAAGCCGGAGACTTCTGTAGCTGAGTGCCTGTGTCCAGCTTTATACCTCTGTAAGAAAGTGCCTGAGTTTAGCCTGAAACCTCTCTAGGGTAAGTGCCTGTGTCAAGCCTTAGACCTCTGTAGGTAAGTGTCTGTGTCCAGCCTTAGATCTCTGTAGGTAAGTGCCTGTGTCCAGCATTTAGACCTCTATAGGTAAGTGCCTGTGTTGAGCCTTAGATATTTATAGGTAAGCGTCTGTGTCCAGTCTTAGACCTCTGTAGGTAAGTGCCTGTGTCCAACCTTAGACTTCTGTAGGTAAGTGTCTGTGTCGAGCCTGAAACCGTTGTAGAGTAAGTTTCTGTGTCCAGCCTTAGACCTCTGTAGGTAAGTGCTTGTGTTGAGCGTTAGTCCTCTGTAGGTAAGTGCCTGTGTCAAGCCTTAGACCTCTGCAGGTAAGTGCCTATGTCGAGCCCTAGACCTCTGTAGGTAAGTGCCTGTGCCCAGCCTTAGACCTCTGTAGGTAAGGGCCTGTGTTGAGCCTTAGACCTCTGAAGGTAACTACCTGTATCCAGCCATAAACCTCTGTAGGTAAATGTCTGTGTCCAACCTTAGACCTCTGTAGGTACGTGCCTGTGTTGATCCTTAGACCTCTGTAGATAAGTGCCTGTGCCCAGCAATAAACTTCTGTAGGTAAATATCTGTGTCCATCCGGAGACCTCTATAGGTAAGTGCCTGTGTCCAGCCTTAGACCTCTGTAGTTAAGCACCTTGGTCGAGCCTAAAACCTCTGTAGAGTAAGTGTCTGTGTCCAGCCTTAGACCTCTGTAGAGTAAGTGTCTGTGTCCAGCCTTAGACCTCTATAGGTAAGTGCCTCTGTTGAGCCTTAGACCTCTGTAGGGAAGTGCCTGTGTAGAGCCTTAGACCTCTGTAGGTAAGTGTCTGTGTCCAGCCTTAGACCTCTGTAGGTAAGTATCTGTGTCTATCCTGAGACCTCTGTAGGTAAGTGTCTTTGTCAAGCCTTAGACCTCTGTAGGTTAGTGCCTGTGTTGAGCCTTAGACCTCTGTAGGTAAGTGTCTGTGTTCAGCCTGCCTTAGATCTCTGTATGTAAGTGTCTGTGTCCAACCTTATACCTCTGTAGGTAAGTATCTGTGTCCATCCTGAGACCTCTGTAGGTAAGTGTCTGTGTTCAGCCTTAGACCTCTGTAGGTGAGTGGCTGTGTTGAGCCTTAGACCTCTGTAGGTAAGTGTCTGTGTCCAGCCTTAGACCTCTGTAGGTAGGTGCCTGTGTTAGCCTTAGACCTCTGTAGGTAAGTGTCTGTGTCAAGCCTGAGACTTCTGTAGCTGAGTGCCTGTGTCCAGCTTTATACCTCTGTAAGAAAGTGCCTGAGTTTAGCCTGAAACCTCTCTAGGGTAAGTACCTGTGTCAAGCCTTAGACCTCTGTAGGTAAGTGTCTGTGTCCAGCCTTAGATCTCTGTAGGTAAGTGCCTGTGTCCAGCATTTAGACCTCTGTAGGTAAGTGCCTGTGTTGAGCCTTAGATATTTGTAGGTAAGCGTCTGTGTCCAGTCTTAGACCTGTGTAGGTAAGTGCCTGTGTCCAACCTTAGACTTCTGTAGGTAAGTGTCTGTGTCGAGCCTGAAATGGTTGTAGAGTAAGTTTCTGTGTCCAGCCTTAGACCTCTGTATGTAAGTGCTTGTGTTGAGCGTTAGTCCTCTGTATGTAAGTGCCTGTGTCGAGCCTTAGACCTCTGTAGGTAAGTGCCTATGTCGAGCCTTAGACCTCTGTAGGTAAGTGCCTGTGCCCAGCCTTAGACCTCTGTAGGTAAGGGCCTGTGTTGAGCCTTAGACCTCTGTAGGTAACTACCTGTATCCAGCCATAAACCTCTGTAGGTAAATGTCTGTGTCCAACCTTAGACCTCTGTAGGTACGTGCCTGTGTTGATCCTTAGACCTCTGTAGATAATTGCCTGTGCCCAGCAATAAACTTCTGTAGGTAAATATCTGTGTCCATCCTGAGACCTCTATAGGTAAGTGCCTGTGTCCAGCCTTAGACCTCTGTAGGTAAGCGTCTCGGTCGAGCCTAAAACCTCTGTAGAGTAAGTGTCTGTGTCCAGCCTTAGACCTCTGTAGAGTAAGTGTCTGTGTCCAGCCTTAGACCTCTATAGGTAAGCGCCTCTGTTGAGCCTTAGACCTCTGTAGAGAAGTGCCTGTGTTGAGCCTTAGACCTCTGTAGGTAAGTGTCTGTGTCCAGCCTTAGACCTCTGTAGGTAAGTATCTGTGTCCATCCTGAGACCTCTGTAGGTAAGTGTCTGTGTCAAGCCTTAGACCTCTGTAGGTTAGTGCCTGTGTTGAGCCTTAGACCTCTGTAGGTAAGTGTCTGTGTTCAGCCTGCCTTAGATCTCTGTATGTAAGTGTCTTTGTCCAACCTTATACCTCTGTAGGTAAGTATCTGTGTCCATCCTGAGACCTCTGTAGGTAAGTGTCTGTGTCCAGCCTTAGACCTCTGTAGGTAAGTGCCTGTGTTGAGCCTTATATCTCCAAAGGTAAGTGTCTGTATTCAGCCTTAGACCTCTGTATGTAAGTATATGTGTCCAGCCTTAGAACTCTATAGGTAGGTAACTGTGTCCAGCCTTAGACCTCTGTAGGTAAGTGTCTGTGTTCATCCTTAGACCTCTGTAGGTAAGTGGCTGTGTCCATCCTGAGACATCTATAGGTAAGTGCCTGTGTCCAGCCTTAGACCGCTGTAGGTAAGTATCTGTGTCCATCCTGAGACCTCTGTAGGTAAGTGTCTGTGTCAAGCCTTAGACCTCTCTAGGTAAGTGCCCGTGTCCAACCTTAGAACTCTGTAGGTAAGTGCCTGTGTCCAACCTTAGACCTCTGTAGATAAGTGCCTGTGTCCAACCTTAGACCTCTGTAGGTGAGTCCCTGTGCCCAGCCTGAGACCTCTGTAGGTAAGTGCCTGTGCCCAGCTTTAGACCTCTGTAAGTAAGTACCTGTGTCCAGCCTTAGACCTCTGTAGGTAAGTGTCTGGGTCGAGCCTTAGACCTCTGTAGGTAAGTACCTGTGTCCAGCCCTAGACCTCTGTAGGTAAGTGTCTGGGTCCAGCCTTAGACCTCTGTAGGACCTTAGACCTCTGTAGGTAAGTGCCTGTGCCCAACCTTAGACCTCTGTAGTTAAGGGCCTGTGTTGATCCTTAGAACTCTGTAGATAAAGGCTTGTGTCCAGCAATAAACCTCTGTAGGTAAATATCTGTATCCATCCTGAGACCTCTATAGGTAAGTGCCTGTGTCCAGCGTTAGACCTCTGTAGGTAAGTGCCTCGGTCGAGCCTGAAACCTCTGTAGAGTAAGGAGTGTGTCTAGCCTTAGACCTCTGTAGAGTAAGTGTCTGTGTCCAGCCTTAGACCTCTGTAGGTAAGTGTCTGTGTTTAGCCTTAGACCTCTGCAGGGAAGTGCCTGTGTTGAGCCTTAGACCTCTGTAGGTAAGTGTCTGTGTCCAGCTTTAGACCTCTGTAGGTAAGTATCTGTGTCCATCCTGAGCCCTCTGTAGGTAAGAGTCTGTCTCAATCTGTAGACCTATGTAGGTAAGTGCCCGTGTTGAGCCTTAGACCTCTGTAGGTAAATGTCTGTGTTCAGCCTGCCTTAGATCTCTGTATGTAAGTGTCTGTGTCCAACCTTATACCTCTGTAGGTAAGTATCTGTGTCCACCTTGAGACCTCTGTAGGTAAGTGTCTGTGTCCAGCCTTAGACCTCTGTAGGTAAGTGCCTGTGTTGAGCCATATATCTCCTTAGGTAAGTGTCTGTGTTCAGCCTTAGAGCTCTGTATGTAAGTGTCTGTGTCCAGCCTTAGAACTCTGTAGGTAAGTACCTGTGTCCAGCCTTAGACCTCTGTAGGTAAGTGTCTGTTTTCATCCTTAGACCTCTGTAGGTAAGTGTCCGTGTTGAGCATTAGACCTCTGTAGGGAAGTGCCTGTGTCCAACCTTAGACCTCTGTAGGTAAGCACCTCGGTGGAGCCTAAAACCTCTGTAGAGTAAGTGTCTGTGTCCAGCCTTAGACCTCTGTAGAGTAAGTGTCTGTGTCCAGCCTTAGACCTCTATAGGTAAGTGCCTCTGTTGAGCCTTAGACCTCTGTAGGGAAGTGCCTGTGTAGAGCCTTAGACCTCTGTAGGTAAGTGTCTGTGTCCAGCCTTAGACCTCTGTAGGTAACTATCTGTGTCCATCCTGAGACCTCTGTAGGTAAGTGTCTTTGTCAAGCCTTAGACCTCTGTAGGTTAGTGCCTGTGTTGAGCCTTAGACCTCTGTAGGTAAGTGTCTGTGTTCAGCCTGCCTTAGATCTCTGTATGTAAGTGTCTGTGTCCAACCTTATACCTCTGTAGGTAAGTATCTGTGTCCATCCTGAGACCTCTGTAGGTAAGTGTCTGTGTTCAGCCTTAGACCTCTGTAGGTGAGTGGCTGTGTTGAGCCTTAGACCTCTGTAGGTAAGTGTCTGTGTCCAGCCTTAGACCTCTGTAGGTAGGTGCCTGTGTTAGCCTTAGACCTCTGTAGGTAAGTGTCTGTGTCAAGCCTGAGACTTCTGTAGCTGAGTGCCTGTGTCCAGCTTTATACCTCTGTAAGAAAGTGCCTGAGTTTAGCCTGAAACCTCTCTAGGGTAAGTACCTGTGTCAAGCCTTAGACCTCTGTAGGTAAGTGTCTGTGTCCAGCCTTAGATCTCTGTAGGTAAGTGCCTGTGTCCAGCATTTAGACCTCTGTAGGTAAGTGCCTGTGTTGAGCCTTAGATATTTGTAGGTAAGCGTCTGTGTCCAGTCTTAGACCTGTGTAGGTAAGTGCCTGTGTCCAACCTTAGACTTCTGTAGGTAAGTGTCTGTGTCGAGCCTGAAATGGTTGTTGAGTAAGTTTCTGTGTCCAGCCTTAGACCTCTGTAGGTAAGTGCTTGTGTTAAGCGTTAGTCCTCTGTATGTAAGTGCCTGTGTCGAGCCTTAGACCTCTGTAGGTAAGTGCCTATGTCGAGCCTTAGACCTCTGTAGGTAAGTGCCTGTGCCCAGCCTTAGACCTCTGTAGGTAAGGGCCTGTGTTGAGCCTTAGACCTCTGTAGGTAACTACCTGTATCCAGCCATAAACCTCTGTAGGTAAATGTCTGTGTCCAACCTTAGACCTCTGTAGGTACGTGCCTGTGTTGATCCTTAGACCTCTGTAGATAATTGCCTGTGCCCAGCAATAAACTTCTGTAGGTAAATATCTGTGTCCATCCTGAGACCTCTATAGGTAAGTGCCTGTGTCCAGCCTTAGACCTCTGTAGGTAAGCGTCTCGGTCGAGCCTAAAACCTCTGTAGAGTAAGTGTCTGTGTCCAGCCTTAGACCTCTGTAGAGTAAGTGTCTGAGTCCAGCCTTAGACCTCTATAGGTAAGCGCCTCTGTTGAGCCTTAGACCTCTGTAGGGAAGTGCCTGTGTTGAGCCTTAGACCTCTGTAGGTAAGTGTCTGTGTCCAGCCTAAGACCTCTGTAGGTATGTATCTGTGTCCATCCTGAGACCTCTGTAGGTAAGTGTCTGTGTCAAGCCTTAGACCTCTGTAGGTTAGTGCCTGTGTTGAGCCTTAGACCTCTGTAGGTAAGTGTCTGTGTTCAGCCTGCCTTAGATCTCTGTATGTAAGTGTCTTTGTCCAACCTTATACCTCTGTAGGTAAGTATCTGTGTCCATCCTGAGACCTCTGTAGGTAAGTGTCTGTGTCCAGCCTTAGACCTCTGTAGGTAAGTGCCTGTGTTGAGCCTTATATCTCCAAAGGTAAGTGTCTGTATTCAGCCTTAGACCTCTGTATGTAAGTATATGTGTCCAGCCTTAGACCTCTATAGGTAAGTAACTGTGTCCAGCCTTAGACCTCTGTAGGTAAGTGTCTGTGTTCATCCTTAGACCTCTGTAGGTAAGTGGCTGTGTCCATCCTGAGACATCTATAGGTAAGTGCCTGTGTCCAGCCTTAGACCTCTGTAGGTAAGTATCTGTGTCCATCCTGAGACCTCTGTAGGTAAGTGTCTGTGTCAAGCCTTAGACCTCTCTAGGTAAGTGACCGTGTCCAACCTTAGAACTCTGTAGGTAAGTGCCTGTGTCCAACCTTAGACCTCTGTAGATAAGTGCCTGTGTCCAACCTTAGACCTCTGTAGGTGAGTCCCTGTGCCCAGCCTGAGACCTCTGTAGGTAAGTGCCTGTGCCCAGCTTTAGACCTCTGTAAGTAAGTACCTGTGTCCAGCCTTAGACCTCTGTAGGTAAGTGTCTGGGTCGAGCCTTAGACCTCTGTAGGTAAGTACCTGTGTCCAGCCCTAGACCTCTGTAGGTAAGTGTCTGGGTCCAGCCTTAGACCTCTGTAGGTAAGTGCCTATGTCGAACCTTAGACCTCTGTAGGTAAGTGCCTGTGCCCAACCTTAGACCTCTGTAGTTAAGGGCCTGTGTTGATCCTTAGAACTCTGTAGATAAAGGCTTGTGTCCAGCAATAAACCTCTGTAGGTAAATATCTGTATCCATCCTGAGACCTCTATAGGTAAGTGCCTGTGTCCAGCGTTAGACCTCTGTAGGTAAGTGCCTCGGTCGAGCCTGAAACCTCTGTAGAGTAAGTGTTTGTGTCTAGCCTTAGACCTCTGTAGAGTAAGTGTCTGTGTCCAGCCTTAGACCTCTGTAGGTAAGTGCCTGTGTTTAGCCTTAGACCTCTGCAGGGAAGTGCCTGTGTTGAGCCTTAGACCTCTGTAGGTAAGTGTCTGTGTCCAGCTTTAGACCTCTGTAGGTAAGTATCTGTGTCCATCCTGAGCCCTCTTTAGGTAAGAGTCTGTCTCAATCTGTAGACCTATGTAGGTAAGTGCCCGTGTTGAGCCTTAGACCTCTGTAGGTAAATGTCTGTGTTCAGCCTGCCTTAGATCTCTGTATGTAAGTGTCTGTGTCCAACCTTATACCTCTGTAGGTAAGTATCTGTGTCCACCCTGAGACCTCTGTAGGTAAGTGTCTGTGTCCAGCCTTAGACCTCTGTAGGTAAGTGCCTGTGTTGAGCCATATATCTCCTTAGGTAAGTGTCTGTGTTCAGCCTTAGAGCTCTGTATGTAAGTGTCTGTGTCCAGCTTTAGAACTCTGTAGGTAAGTACCTGTGTCCAGCCTTAGACCTCTGTAGGTAAGTGTCTGTTTTCATCCTTAGACCTCTGTAGGTAAGTGTCCGTGTTGAGCATTAGACCTCTGTAGGGAAGTGCCTGTGTCCAACCTTAGACCTCTGTAGGTAAGTGTCTGGGTCCAGCCTCAGACATCTGTAGGTAACTGCCTGTGTTGATCCTTAGACCTCTGTAGGTAAGTGTCTGTGTCCATCCTGAGACCTCTATAGGTAAGTGCCTGTGTTCAGCCTTAGACCTCTGTAGGTGAGTGGCTGTGTTGAGCATTAGACCTCTGTAGGGAAGTGCCTGTGTCCAACCTTAGACCTCTGTAGGTAAGTGTCTGGGTCCAGCCTCAGACATCTGTAGGTAACTGCCTGTGTTGATCCTTAGACCTCTGTAGGTAAGTGTCTGTGTCCATCCTGAGACCTCTATAGGTAAGTGCTTGTGTTCAGCCTTATACCTCTGTAGGTGAGTGGCTGTGTTGAGCCTTAGACCTCTGTAGGTAAGTGCCTGTGTTGAGCCTTAGACCTCTGTAGGTAAGTGTCTGTGTCCAGCCTTAGACCTCTGTAGGTAAGTGCCTGTGTTAGCCTTAGACCTCTGTAGGTAAGTGTCTGTGTCAAGCCTGAGACTTCTGTAGCTGAGTGCCTGTGTCCAGCTTTATACCTCTGTAAGAAAGTGCCTGAGTTTAGCCTGAAACCTCTCTAGGGTAAGTGCCTGTGTCAAGCCTTAGACCTCTGTAGGTAAGTGTCTGTGTCCAACCTTAGATCTCTGTAGGTAAGTGCCTGTGTCCAGCATTTAGACCTCTATAGGTAAGTGCCTGTGTTGAGCCTTAGATATTTGTAGGTAAGCGTCTGTGTCCAGTCTTAGACCTCTGTAGGTAAGTGCTTGTGTCCAACCTTAGACTTCTGTAGGTAAGTGTCTGTGTCGAGCCTGAAACCGTTGTAGAGTAAGTGTCTGTGTCCAGCCTTAGACCTCTGTAGGTAAGTGCTTGTGTTGAGCGTTAGTCCTCTGTAGGTAAGTGCCTGTGTCAAGCCTTAGACCTCTGTAGGTAAGTGCCTATGTCGAGCCTTAGACCTCTGTAGGTAAGTGCCTGTGCCCAGCCTTAGACCTTTGTAGGTAAGGGCCTGTGTTGAGCCTTAGACCTCTGTAGGTAACTACCTGTATCCAGCCATAAACCTCTGTAGGTAAATGTCTGTGTCCAACCTTAGACCTCTGTAGGTACGTGCCTGTGTTGATCCTTAGACCTCTGTAGATAAGTGCCTGTGCCCAGCAATAAACTTCTGTAGGTAAATATCTGTGTCCATCCGGAGACCTCTATAGGTAAGTGCCTGTGTCCAGCCTTAGACCTCTGTAGGTAAGCGCCTCGGTCGGAGCCTAAAACCTCTGTAGAGTAAGTGTCTGTGTCCAGCCTTAGACCTCTGTAGAGTAAGTGTCTGTGTCCAGCCTTAGACCTCTATAGGTAAGTGCCTCTGTTGAGCCTTAGACCTCTGTAGGTGAGTGGCTGTGTTGAGCCTTAGACCTCTGTAGGTAAGTGCCTGTGTTGAGCCTTAGACCTCTGTAGGTAAGTGTCTGTGTCCAGCCTTAGACCTCTGTAGGTAAGTGCCTGTGTTATCCTTAGACCTCTGTAGGTAAGTGTCTGTGTCAAGCCTGAGACTTCTGTAGCTGAGTGCATGTGTCCAGCTTTATACCTCTGTAAGAAAGTGCCTGAGTTTAGCCTGAAACCTCTCTAGGGTAAGTACCTGTGTCAAGCCTTAGACCTCTGTAGGTAAGTGTCTGTGTCCAGCCTTAGATATTTGTAGGTAAGCGTCTGTGTCCAGTCTTAGACCTCTGTAGGTAAGTGCCTGTGTCCAACCTTAGACTTCTGTATGTAAGTGTCTGTGTCGAGCCTGAAATGGTTGTAGAGTAAGTTTCTGTGTCCAGCCTTAGACCTCTGTAGGGAAGTGCCTGTGTTGAGCCTTACACCTCTGTAGGTAAGTGTCTGTGTCCAGCCTTAGACCTCTGTAGGTAAGTATCTGTGTCCATCCTGAGACCTCTGTAGGTAAGTGTCTGTGTCAAGCCTTAGACCTCTGTAGGTTAGTGCCTGTGTTGAGCCTTAGACCTCTGTAGGTAAGTGTCTGTGTTCAGCCTGCCTTAGATCTCTGTATGTAAGTGTCTGTGTCCAACCTTATACCTCTGTTGGTAAGTATCTGTGTCCATCCTGAGTCCTCTGTAGGTAAGTGTCTGTGTTCAGCCTTAGACCTCTGTAGGTAAGTGCCTGTGTTGAGCCTTATATCTCCAAAGGTAAGTGTCTGTATTCAGCCTTAGACCTCTGTATGTAAGTATATGTGTCCAGCCTTAGACCTCTGTAGGTAAGTGCCTGTGTCCAGCATTTAGACCTCTGTAGGTAAGTGCCTGTGTTGAGCCTTAGATATTTGTAGGTAAGCGTCTGTGTCCAGTCTTAGACCTCTGTAGGTAAGTGCCTGTCTCCAACCTTAGACTTCTGTAGGTAAGTGTCTGTGTCGAGCCTGAAATGGTTGTAGAGTAAGTTTCTGTGTCCAGCCTTAGACCTCTGTAGGTAAGTGCTTGTGTTGAGCGTTAGACCTCTGTATGTAAGTGCCTGTGTCGAGCCTTAGACCTCTGTAGGTAAGTGCCTGTGCCCAGCCTTAGACCTCTGTAGGTAAGGGCCTGTGTTGAGCCTTAGACCTCTGTAGGTAACTACCTGTATCCAGCCATAAACCTCTGTGGGTAAATGTCTGTGTCCAACCGTAGACCTCTGTAGGTACGTGCCTGTGTTGATCCTTAGACCTCTGTAGATAAGTGCCTGTGCCCAGCAATAAACTTCTGTAGGTAAATATCTGTGTCCATCCTGAGACCTCTATAGGTAAGTGCCTGTGTCCAGCCTTAGACCTCTGTAGGTAAGCGTCTCGGTGGAGCCAAAAACCTCTGTAGAGTAAGTGTCTGTGTCCAGCCTTTGACCTCTGTAGAGTAAGTGTCTGTGTCCAGCCTTAGACTTCTATAGGTAAGCGCCTCTGTTGAGCCTTAGACCTCTGTAGGGAAGTGCCTGTGTTGAGCCTTACACCTCTGTAGGTAAGTGTCTGTGTCCAGCCTTAGACCTCTGTAGGTAAGTATCTGTGTCCATCCTGAGACCTCTGTAGGTAAGTGTCTGTGTCAAGCCTTAGACCTCTGTAGGTTAGTGCCTGTGTTGAGCCTTAGACCTCTGTAGGTAAGTGTCTGTGTTCAGCCTGCCTTAGATCTCTGTATGTAAGTGTCTGTGTCCAACCTTATACCTCTGTAGGTAAGTATCTGTGTCCATCCTGAGACCTCTGTAGGTAAGTGTCTGTGTTCAGCCTTAGACCTCTGTAGGTAAGTGCCTGTGTTGAGCCTTATATCTCCAAAGGTAAGTGTCTGTATTCAGCCTTAGACCTCTGTATGTAAGTATATGTGTCCAGCCTTAGACCTCTGTAGGTAAGTACCTGTGTCCAGCCTTAGACCTCTGTAGGTAACTGTCTGTGTTCATCCTTAGACCTCTGTAGGTAAGTGACTGTGTCCATCCTGAGACATCTATAGGTAAGTGCCTGTGTCCAGCCTTAGACCTCTGTAGGTAAGTATCTGTGTCCATCCTGAGACCTCTGTAGGTAAGTGTCTGTGTCAAGCCTAAGACCTCTATAGGTAAGTATCTGTGTCCATCCTGAGACCTCTGTAGGTAAGTGTCTGTGTCAAGCCTTAGACCTCTGTAGGATAGTGCCTGTGTTGAGCCTTAGACCTCTGTAGGTAAATGTCTGTGTTCAGCCTGCCTTAGATCTCTGTATGTAAGTGTCTGTGTCCAACCTTATACCTCTGTAGGTAAGTATCTGTGTCCATCCTGAGACCTCTGTAGGTAAGTGTCTGTGTCCAACCTTAGACCTCTGTAGGTAAGTGCCTGTGTTGAGTCTTATATCGCCAAAGGTAAGTGTCTGTATTCAGCCTTATACCTCTGTATGTAAGTATATGTGTCCAGCCTTAGACCTCTGTAGGTAAGTACCTGTGTCCAGCCTTAGACCTCTGTAGGTAAGTGTCTGTGTTCATCCTTAGACCTCTGTAGGTAAGTGGCTGTGTCCATCCTGAGACATCTATAGGTAAGTGCCTGTGTCCAGCCTTAGACCTCTGTAGCTAAGAGTCTGTGTCAAAACTGAGACCTCGGTAGGTAAGTGCCTGTGTCCACCCTTAAACCTCTCTAGGTAAGTGCCCGTGTCCAACCTTAGAACTCTGTAGGTAAGTGCCTGTGTCCAACCTTAGACCTCTGTAGATAAGTGCCTGTGTCCAACCTTAGACCTCTGTAGGTGAGTCCCTGTGCCCAGCCTGAGACCTCTGTAGGTAAGTGCCTGTGCCCAGCTTTAGACCTCTGTAAGTAAGTACCTGTGTCCAGCCTTAGACCTTTGTAGGTAAGTGTCTGGGTCGAGCCTTAGACCTCTGTAGGTAAGTAGCTGTGTCCAGCCCTAGACCTCTGTAGGTAAGTGTCTGGGTCCAGTCTTAGACCTCTGTAGGTAAGTGCCTATGTCGAACCTTAGACCTCTGTAGGTAAGTGCCTGTGCCCAACCTTAGACCTCTGTAGTTAAGGGCCTGTGTTGATCCTTAGAACTCTGTAGATAAAGGCTTGTGCCCAGCAATAAACCTCTGTAGGTAAATATCTGTATCCATCCTGAGACCTCTATAGGTAAGTGCCTGTGTCCAGCGTTAGACCTCTGTAGGTAAGTGCCTCGGTTGAGCCTGAAACCTCTGTAGAGTAAGTGTTTGTGTCTAGCCTTAGACCTCTGTAGAGTAAGTGTCTGTGTCCAGCCTTAGACCTCTGTAGTTAAGTGCCTGTGTTTAGCCTTAGACCTCTGCAGGGAAGTGCCTGTGTTGAGCCTTAGACCTCTGTAGGTAAGTGTCTGTGTCCAGCTTTAGACCTCTGTAGGTAAGTATCTGTGTCCATCCTGAAACCTCTGTAGGTAAGAGTCTGTCTCAATCTGTAGACCTATGTAGATAAGTGCCCGTGTTGAGCCATAGACCTCTGTAGGTAAATGTCTGTGTTCAGCCTGCCTTAGATCTCTGTATGTAAGTGTCTGTGTCCAACCTTATACCTCTGTAGGTAAGTATCTGTGTCCATCCTGAGACCTCTGTAGGTAAGTGTCTGTGTCCAGCCTTAGACCTCTGTAGATAAGTGCCTGTGTTGAGCCATATATCTCCTTAGGTAAGTGTCTGTGTTCAGCCTTAGAGCTCTGTATGTAAGTGTCTGTGTCCAGCCTTAGAACTCTGTAGGTAAGTACCTGTGTCCAGCCTTAGACCTCTGTAGGTAAGTGTCTGTTTTCATCCTTAGACCTCTGTAGGTAAGTGTCCGTGTTGAGCATTAGACCTCTGTAGGGAAGTGCCTGTGTCCAACCTTAGACCTCTGTAGGTAAGTGTCTGGGTCCAGCCTCAGACATCTGTAGGTAACTGCCTGTGTTGATCCTTAGACCTCTGTAGGTAAGTGTCTCTGTCCATCCTGAGACCTCTATAGGTAAGTGCCTGTGTTCAGCCTTAGACCTCTGTAGGTGAGTGGCTGTGTTGAGCATTAGAACTCTGTAGGGAAGTGCCTGTGTCCAACCTTAGACCTCTGTAGGTAAGTGTCTGGGTCCAGCCTCAGACATCTGTAGGTAACTGCCTGTGTTGATCCTTAGACCTCTGTAGGTAAGTGTCTGTGTCCATCCTGAGACCTCTATAGGTAAGTGCCTGTGTTCAGCCTTAGCCCTCTGTAGGTGAGTGGCTGTGTTGAGCCTTAGACCTCTGTAGGTAAGTGCCTGTGTTGAGCCTTAGACCTCTGTAGGTAAGTGTCTGTGTCCAGCCTTAGACCTCTGTAGGTAAGTGCCTGTGTTAGCCTTAGACCTCTGTAGGTAAGTGTCTGTGTCAAGCCTGAGACTTCTGTAGCTGAGTGCCTGTGTCCAGCTTTATACCTCTGTAAGTAAGAGCCTGAGTTTAGCCTGAAACCTCTCTAGGGTAAGTGCCTGTGTCAAGCCTTAGACCTCTGTAGGTAAGTGTCTGTGTCCAGCCTTAGATCTCTGTAGGTAAGTGCCTGTGTCCAGCATTTAGACCTCTATAGGTAAGTGCCTGTGTTGAGCCTTAGATATTTGTAGGTAAGCGTCTGTGTCCAGTCTTAGACCTCTGTAGGTAAGTGCCTGTGTCCAACCTTAGACTTCTGTAGGTAAGTGTCTGTGTCGAGCCTGAAACCGTTGTAGAGTAAGTTTCTGTGTCCAGCCTTAGACCTCTGTAGGTAAGTGCTTGTGTTGAGCGTTAGTCTTCTGTAGGTAAGTGCCTGTGTCAAGCCTTAGACCTCTGTAGGTAAGTGCCTATGTCGAGCCTTAGACCTCTGTAGGTAAGTGCCTGTGCCCAGCCTTAGACCTCTGTAGGTAAGGGCCTGTGTTGAGCCTTAGACCTCTGTAGGTAACTACCTGTATCCAGCCATAAACCTCTGTAGGTAAATGTCTGTGTCCAACCTTAGACCTCTGTAGGTACGTGCCTGTGTTGATCCTTAGACCTCTGTAGATAAGTGCCTGTGCCCAGCAATAAACTTCTGTAGGTAAATATCTGTGTCCATCCGGAGACCTCTATAGGTAAGTGCCTGTGTCCAGCCTAAGACCTCTGTAGGTAAGCGCCTCGGTCGAGCCTAAAACCTCTGTAGGGAAGTGCCTGTGTTGAGCCTTAGACCTCTGTAGGTAAGTGTCTGTGTCCAGCCTTAGACCTCTGTAGGTAAGTATCTGTGTCCATCCTGAGACCTCTGTAGGTAAGTGTCTGTGTCAAGCCTTAGACCTCTGTAGGTTAGTGCCTGTGTTGAGCCTTAGACCTCTGTAGGTAAGTGTCTGTGTCCAGCCTTAGACCTCTGTAGGTAAGTGCCTGTGTTAGCCTTAGACCCCTGTAGGTAAGTGTCTGTGTCAAGCCTGAGACTTCTGTAGCTGAGTGCCTGTGTCCAGCTTTATACCTCTGTAAGAAAGTGCCTGAGTTTAGCCTGAAACCTCTCTAGGGTAAGTACCTTTGTCAAGCCTTAGACCTCTGTAGGTAAGTGTCTGTGTCCAGCCTTAGATCTCTGTTGGTAAGTGCCTGTGTCCAGCATTTAGACCTCTGTAGGTAAGTGCCTGTGTTGAGCCTTAGATATTTGTAGGTAAGCGTCTGTGTCCAGTCTTAGACCTCTGTATGTAAGTGTCTGTGTCCAACCTTATACCTCTGTAGGTAAGTATCTGTGTCCATCCTGAGACCTCTGTAGGTAAGTGTCTGTGTCCAGCCTTAGACCTCTGTAGATAAGTGCCTGTGTTGAGCCATATATCTCCTTAGGTAAGTGTCTGTGTTCAGCCTTAGAGCTCTGTATGTAAGTGTCTGTGTCCAGCCTTAGAACTCTGTAGGTAAGTACCTGTGTCCAGCCTTAGACCTCTGTAGGTAAGTGTCTGTTTTCATCCTTAGACCTCTGTAGGTAAGTGTCCGTGTTGAGCATTAGACCTCTGTAGGGAAGTGCCTGTGTCCAACCTTAGACCTCTGTAGGTAAGTGTCTGGGTCCAGCCTCAGACATCTGTAGGTAACTGCCTGTGTTGATCCTTAGACCTCTGTAGGTAAGTGTCTGTGTCCATCCTGAGACCTCTATAGGTAAGTGCCTGTGTTCAGCCTTAGACCTCTGTAGGTGAGTGGCTGTGTTGAGCATTAGAACTCTGTAGGGAAGTGCCTGTGTCCAACCTTAGACCTCTGTAGGTAAGTGTCTGGGTCCAGCCTCAGACATCTGTAGGTAACTGCCTGTGTTGATCCTTAGACCTCTGTAGGTAAGTGTCTGTATCCATCGTGAGACCTCTATAGGTAAGTGCCGGTGTTCAGCCTTAGCCCTCTGTAGGTGAGTGGCTGTGTTGAGCCTTAGACCTCTGTAGGTAAGTGCCTGTGTTGAGCCTTAGACCTCTGTAGGTAAGTGTCTGTGTCCAGCCTTAGACCTCTGTAGGTAAGTGCCTGTGTTAGCCTTAGACCTCTGTAGGTAAGTGTCTGTGTCAAGCCTGAGACTTCTGTAGCTGAGTGCCTGTGTCCAGCTTTATACCTCTGTAAGTAAGAGCCTGAGTTTAGCCTGAAACCTCTCTAGGGTAAGTGCCTGTGTCAAGCCTTAGACCTCTGTAGGTAAGTGTCTGTGTCCAGCCTTAGATCTCTGTAGGTAAGTGCCTGTGTCCAGCATTTAGACCTCTATAGGTAAGTGCCTGTGTTGAGCCTTAGATATTTGTAGGTAAGCGTCTGTGTCCAGTCTTAGACCTCTGTAGGTAAGTGCCTGTGTCCAACCTTAGACTTCTGTAGGTAAGTGTCTGTGTCGAGCCTGAAACCGTTGTAGAGTAAGTTTCTGTGTCCAGCCTTAGACCTCTGTAGGTAAGTGCTTGTGTTGAGCGTTAGTCTTCTGTAGGTAAGTGCCTGTGTCAAGCCTTAGACCTCTGTAGGTAAGTGCCTATGTCGAGCCTTAGACCTCTGTAGGTAAGTGCCTGTGCCCAGCCTTAGACCTCTGTAGGTAAGGGCCTGTGTTGAGCCTTAGACCTCTGTAGGTAACTACCTGTATCCAGCCATAAACCTCTGTAGGTAAATGTCTGTGTCCAACCTTAGACCTCTGTAGGTACGTGCCTGTGTTGATCCTTAGACCTCTGTAGATAAGTGCCTGTGCCCAGCAATAAACTTCTGTAGGTAAATATCTGTGTCCATCCGGAGACCTCTATAGGTAAGTGCCTGTGTCCAGCCTAAGACCTCTGTAGGTAAGCGCCTCGGTCGAGCCTAAAACCTCTGTAGAGTAAGTGTCTGTGTCCAGCCTTAGACCTCTGTAGAGTAAGTGTCTGTGTCCAGCCTTAGACCTCTATAGGTAAGTGCCTCTGTTGAGCCTTAGACCTCTGTAGGGAAGTGCCTGTGTTGAGCCTTAGACCTCTGTAGGTAAGTGTCTGTGTCCAGCCTTAGACCTCTGTAGGTAAGTATCTGTGTCCATCCTGAGACCTCTGTAGGTAAGTGTCTGTGTCAAGCCTTAGACCTCTGTAGGTTAGTGCCTGTGTTGAGCCTTAGACCTCTGTAGGTAAGTGTCTGTGTCCAGCCTTAGACCTCTGTAGGTAAGTGCCTGTGTTAGCCTTAGACCTCTGTAGGTAAGTGTCTGTGTCAAGCCTGAGACTTCTGTAGCTGAGTGCCTGTGTCCAGCTTTATACCTCTGTAAGAAAGTGCCTGAGTTTAGCCTGAAACCTCTCTAGGGTAAGTACCTGTGTCAAGCCTTAGACCTCTGTAGGTAAGTGTCTGTGTCCAGCCTTAGATCTCTGTAGGTAAGTGCCTGTGTCCAGCATTTAGACCTCTGTAGGTAAGTGCCTGTGTTGAGCCTTAGATATTTGTAGGTAAGCGTCTGTGTCCAGTCTTAGACCTCTGTAGGTAAGTGCCTGTGTCCAACCTTAGACTTCTGTAGGTAAGTGTCTGTGTCGAGCCTGAAATGGTTGTAGAGTAAGTTTCTGTGTCCAGCCTTAGACCTCTGTAGGTAAGTGCTTGTGTTGAGCATTAGTCCTCTGTATGTAAGTGCCTGTGTCGAGCCTTAGACCTCTGTAGGTAAGTGCCTATGTCGAGCCTTAGACCTCTGTAGGTAAGTGCCTGTGCCCAGCCTTAGACCTCTGTAGGTAAGGGCCTGTGTTGAGCCTTAGACCTCTGTAGGTAACTACCTGTATCCAGCCATAAACCTCTGTAGGTAAATGTCTGTGTCCAACCTTAGACCTCTGTAGGTACGTGCCTGTGTTGATCCTTAGACCTCTGTAGATAAGTGCCTGTGCCCAGCAATAAACTTCTGTAGGTAAATATCTGTGTCCATCCTGAGACCTCTATAGGTAAGTGCCTGTGTCCAGCCTTAGACCTCTGTAGGTAAGCATCTCGGACGAGCCTAAAACCTCTGTAGAGTAAGTGTCTGTGTCCAGCCTTAGACCTCTGTAGAGTAAGTGTCTGTGTCCAGCCTTAGACCTCTATAGGTAAGCGCCTCTGTTGAGCCTTAGACCTCTGTAGGGAAGTGCCTGTGTTGAGCCTTAGACCTCTGTAGGTAAGTGTCTGTGTCCAGCCTTAGACCTCTGTAGGTAAGTGCTTGTGTTGAGCGTTAGTCCTCTGTAGGTAAGTGCCTGTGTCAAGCCTTAGACCTCTGTAGGTAAGTGCCTATGTCGAGCCTTAGACCTCTGTAGGTAAGTGCCTGTGCCCAGCCTTAGACCTTTGTAGGTAAGGGCCTGTGTTGAGCCTTAGACCTCTGTAGGTAACTACCTGTATCCTGCCATAAACCTCTGTAGGTAAATGTCTGTGTCCAACCTTAGACCTCTGTAGGTACGTGCCTGTGTTGATCCTTAGACCTCTGTAGATAAGTGCCTGTGCCCAGCAATAAACTTCAGTAGGTAAATATCGGTGTCCATACGGAGACCTCTATAGGTAAGTGCCTGTGTCCAGCCTTAGACCTCTGTAGGTAAGCGCCTCGGTCGAGCCTAAAACCTCTGTAGAGTAAGTGTCTGTGTCCAGCCTTAGACCTCTGTAGAGTAAGTGTCTGTGTCCAGCCTTAGACCTCTATAGGTAAGTGCCTCTGTTGAGCCTTAGACCTCTGTAGGTGAGTGGCTGTGTTGAGCCTTAGACCTCTGTAGGTAAGTGCCTGTGTTGAGCCTTAGACCTCTGTAGGTAAGTGTCTGTGTCCATCCTTAGACCTCTGTAGGTAAGTGCCTGTGTTATCCTTAGACCTCTGTAGGTAAGTGTCTGTGTCAAGCCTGAGACTTCTGTAGCTGAGTGCCTGTGTCCAGCTTTATACCTCTGTAAGAAAGTGCCTGAGTTTAGCCTGAAACCTCTCTAGGGTAAGTACCTGTGTCAAGCCTTAGACCTCTGTAGGTAAGTGTCTGTGTCCAGCCTTAGATATTTGTAGGTAAGCGTCTGTGTCCAGTCTTAGACCTCTGTAGGTAAGTGCCTGTGTCCAACCTTAGACTTCTGTATGTAAGTGTCTGTGTCGAGCCTGAAATGGTTGTAGAGTAAGTTTCTGTGTCCAGCCTTAGACCTCTGTAGGGAAGTGCCTGTGTTGAGCCTTACACCTCTGTAGGTAAGTGTCTGTGTCCAGCCTTAGACCTCTGTAGGTAAGTATCTGTGTCCATCCTGAGACCTCTGTAGGTAAGTGTCTGTGTCAAGCCTTAGACCTCTGTAGGTTAGTGCCTGTGTTGAGCCTTAGACCTCTGTAGGTAAGTGTCTGTGTTCAGCCTGCCTTAGATCTCTGTATGTAAGTGTCTGTGTCCAACCTTATACCTCTGTAGGTAAGTATCTGTGTCCATCCTGAGACCTCTGTAGGTAAGTGTCTGCGTTCAGCCTTAGACCTCTGTAGGTAAGTGCCTGTGTTGAGCCTTATATCTCCAAAGGTAAGTGTCTGTATTCAGCCTTAGACCTCTGTATGTAAGTATATGTGTCCAGCCTTAGACCTCTGTAGGTAAGTACCTGTGTCCAGCCTTAGACCTCTGTAGGTAAGTGTCTGTGTTCATCCTTAGACCTCTGTAGGTAAGTGGCTGTGTCCATCCTGAGACATCTATAGGTAAGTGCCTGTGTCCAGCCTTAGACCTCTGTAGGTAAGTATCTGTGTCCATCCTGAGACCTCTGTAGGTAAGTGTCTGTGTCAAGCCTTAGACCTCTATAGGTAAGTATCTGTGTTCATCCTGAGACCTCTGTAGGTAAGTGTCTGTGTCAAGCCTTAGACCTCTGTAGGATAGTGCCTGTGTTGAGCCTTAGACCTCTGTAGGTAAATGTCTGTGTTCAGCCTGCCTTAGATCTCTGTATGTAAGTGTCTGTGTCCAACCTTATACCTCTGTAGGTAAGTATCTGTGTCCATCCTGAGACCTCTGTAGGTAAGTGTCTGTGTCCAACCTTAGTCCTCTGTAGGTAAGTGCCTGTGTTGAGTCTTATATCGCCAAAGGTAAGTGTCTGTATTCAGCCTTATACCTCTGTATGTAAGTATATGTGTCCAGCCTTAGACCTCTGTAGGTAAGTACCTGTGTCCAGCCTTAGACCTCTGTAGGTAAGTGTCTGTGTTCATCCTTAGACCGCTGTAGGTAAGTGGCTGTGTCCATCCTGAGACATCTATAGGTAAGTGCCTGTGTCCAGCCTTAGACCTCTGTAGCTAAGAGTCTGTGTCAAAACTGAGACCTCGGTAGGTAAGTGCCTGTGTCCACCCTTAAACATCTCTAGGTAAGTGCCCGTGTCCAACCTTAGAACTCTGTAGGTAAGTGCCTGTGTCCAACCTTAGACCTCTGTAGATAAGTGCCTGTGTCCAACCTTAGACCTCTGTAGGTGAGTCCCTGTGCCCAGCCTGAGACCTCTGTAGGTAAGTGCCTGTGCCCAGCTTTAGACCTCTGTAAGTAAGTACCTGTGTCCAGCCTTAGACCTCTGTAGGTAAGTGTCTGGGTCGAGCCTTAGACCTCTGTAGGTAAGTAGCTGTGTCCAGCCCTAGACCTCTGTAGGTAAGTGTCTGGGTCCAGCCTTAGACCTCTGTAGGTAAGTGCCTATGTCGAACCTTAGACCTCTGTAGGTAAGTGCCTGTGCCCAACCTTAGACCTCTGTAGTTAAGGGCCTGTGTTGATCCTTAGAACTCTGTAGATAAAGGCTTGTGCACAGCAATAAACCTCTGTAGGTAAATATCTGTATCCATCCTGAGACCTCTATAGGTAAGTGCCTGTGTCCAGCGTTAGACCTCTGTAGGTAAGTGCCTCGGTCGAGCCTGAAACCTCTGTAGAGTAAGTGTTTGTGTCTAGCCTTAGACCTCTGTAGAGTAAGTGTCTGTGTCCAGCCTTAGACCTCTGTAGTTAAGTGCCTGTGTTTAGCCTTAGACCTCTGCAGGGAAGTGCCTGTGTTGAGCCTTAGACCTCTGTAGGTAAGTGTCTGTGTCCAGCTTTAGACCTCTGTAGGTAAGTATCTGTGTCCATCCTGAGACCTCTGTAGGTAAGAGTCTGTCTCAATCTGTAGACCTATGTAGGTAAGTGCCCGTGTTGAGCCTTAGACCTCTGTAGGTAAATGTCTGTGTTCAGCCTGCCTTAGATCTCTGTATGTAAGTGTCTGTGTCCAACCTTATACCTCTGTAGGTAAGTATCTGTGTCCATCCTGAGACCTCTGTAGGTAAGTGTCTGTGTCCAGCCTTAGACCTCTGTAGATAAGTGCCTGTGTTGAGCCATATATCTCCTTAGGTAAGTGTCTGTGTTCAGCCTTAGAGCTCTGTATGTAAGTGTCTGTGTCCAGCCTTAGAACTCTGTAGGTAAGTACCTGTGTCCAGCCTTAGACCTCTGTAGGTAAGTGTCTGTTTTCATCCTTAGACCTCTGTAGGTAAGTGTCCGTGTTGAGCATTAGACCTCTGTAGGGAAGTGCCTGTGTCCAACCTTAGACCTCTGTAGGTAAGTGTCTGGGTCCAGCCTCAGACATCTGTAGGTAACTGCCTGTGTTGATCCTTAGACCTCTGTAGGTAAGTGTCTGTGTCCATCCTGAGACCTCTATAGGTAAGTGCCTGTGTTCAGCCTTAGACCTCTGTAGGTGAGTGGATGTGTTGAGCATTAGAACTCTGTAGGGAAGTGCCTGTGTCCAACCTTAGACCTCTGTAGGTAAGTGTCTGGGTCCAGCCTCAGACATCTGTAGGTAACTGCCTGTGTTGATCCTTAGACCTCTGTAGGTAAGTGTCTGTGTCCATCCTGAGACCTCTATAGGTAAGTGCCTGTGTTCAGCCTTAGCCCTCTGTAGGTGAGTGGCTGTGTTGAGCCTTAGACCTCTGTAGGTAAGTGCCTGTGTTGAGCCTTAGACCTCTGTAGGTAAGTGTCTGTGTCCATCCTGAGACCTCTATAGGTAAGTGCCTGTGTTCAGCCTTAGCCCTCTGTAGGTGAGTGGCTGTGTTGAGCCTTAGACCTCTGTAGGTAAGTGCCTGTGTTAGCCTTAGACCTCTGTAGGTAAGTGTCTGTGTCAAGCCTGAGACTTCTGTAGCTGAGTGCCTGTGTCCAGCTTTATACCTCTGTAAGTAAGAGCCTGAGTTTAGCCTGAAACCTCTCTAGGGTAAGTGCCTGTGTCAAGCCTTAGACCTCTGTAGGTAAGTGTCTGTGTCCAGCCTTAGATCTCTGTAGGTAAGGGCCTGTGTCCAGCATTTAGACCTCTATAGGTAAGTGCCTGTGTTGAGCCTTAGATATTTGTAGGTAAGCGTCTGTGTCCAGTCTTAGACCTCTGTAGGTAAGTGCCTGTGTCCAACCTTAGACTTCTGTAGGTAAGTGTCTGTGTCGAGCCTGAAACCGTTGTAGAGTAAGTTTCTGTGTCCAGCCTTAGACCTCTGTAGGTAAGTGCTTGTGTTGAGCGTTAGTCTTCTGTAGGTAAGTGCCTGTGTCAAGCCTTAGACCTCTGTAGGTAAGTGCTTATGTCGAGCCTTAGACCTCTGTAGGTAAGTGCCTGTGCCCAGCCTTAGACCTCTGTAGGTAAGGGTCTGTGTTGAGCCTTAGACCTCTGTAGGTAACTACCTGTATCCAGCCATAAACCTCTGTAGGTAAATGTCTGTGTCCAACCTTAGACCTCTGTAGGTACGTGCCTGTGTTGATCCCTAGACCTCTGTAAATAAGTGCCTGTGCCCAGCAATAAACTTCTGTAGGTAAATATCTGTGTCCATCCGGAGACCTCTATAGGTAAGTGCCTGTGTCCAGCCTTAGACCTCTGTAGGTAAGCGCCTCGGTCGAGCCTAAAACCTCTGTAGAGTAAGTGTCTGTGTCCAGCCTTAGACCTCTGTAGAGTAAGTGTCTGTGTCCAGCCTTAGACCTCTATAGGTAAGTGCCTCTGTTGAGCCTTAGACCTCTGTAGGGAAGTGCCTGTGTTGAGCCTTAGACCTCTGTAGGTAAGTGTCTGTGTCCAGCCTTAGACCTCTGTAGGTAAGTATCTGTGTCCATCCTGAGACCTCTGTAGGTAAGTGTCTGTGTCAAGCCTTAGACCTCTGTAGGTTAGTGCCTGTGTTGAGCCTTAGACCTCTGTAGGTAAGTGTCTGTGTTCAGCCTGCCTTAGATCTCTGTATGTAAGTGTCTGTGTTCAACCTTATACCTCTGTAGGTAAGTATCTGTGTCCATCCTGAGACCTCTGTAGGTAAGTGTCTGTGTTCAGTGTAGGAGAGTAGGATCTGCTTCACATGGGTACCCCCACTTTTTGCTGATGCTTCACTGTTTTTCGACATTAGTCTGGCTGGGGCCCTGCTAATCAGAACCCCAGCCTAGCTGCTTCCTCTCTAAAATGGTTTCCATGTGCCTTAGGCACATCACTGATTGGGATCTGGAGTGCCCTTATAAGTCCCTAGTATATGGTATACTATGTACCAAGGGCATAGGTACCTCAGAGGCCTGCCAGGGGCTGCAGCATGTATTATGCCACCCCTGGTAGGCCATCCAAACTGACACCACAGGTCTGCTACTGCAGCCTGGGTAAGGTGGTGCCAGCACCCCTTACTGTGATATAGGTTACCTATATCACTACATACTTACACATATATAAACCTATAAGTCACTCCTATAGCAGGCCTTATCAATCCTAAAGGCAGAGTGCTTGGTTCTTATGAGAGAAGGTGCCACTGCATGAGCAGGGCCCCTCTGCAGTGCCCAGAGTCCATTCTCTGGTACTGTTTGTAAATGCGGTTAAACCATATACTCTTAAAGTGCATTATATCCTCGCGGTAGAATGCTAACTTTGGAATGACTGCATCAAAACATGTCGTGTTTGGTGTCAAACATCTTGGAATACTACCCCCCCCACCAATCCTGGTGGCGGGGGTAGCATTCCACCCTTCTAGAGGGAGAGACATGTTCACACTGGTCTACCCGGTAACTTCTTCCTAAAGCCCTGGCATCACAAAATGGATGCTACTGCCACAGACACAAGTCTGGCCTCCTGCTGCTGGACGAAACTCCGGCAGGGGAGGCCTGGACAATAGGTTTCCTGTTGCAGGGAGGTGTGACCACCTCCCCAGACAGGATAGTGTGTATTGGGGCTGGGCGGGAGCACCAACTGGGTGCTTTGAAGTCCTGCACTGGGGGCACATTTGGTGTCCCTGTGCATACCCCAGTTCAAACCGGATCAGGGGCTTCCAGCCCCTGCTTTGGCGCGAACTGGACAAAGGGAAAGGGGTGTAGCCACCCCTCTGCCCTGACCCACCCATAGGTGGGGCCACAGAGTAGTCCCACCCCTATCTTTAGTATAAAGGTAGGAACCCAGTCCTTAGGACTTTAGATTATACCTGGACGAAACTCTGAACCTGAATCCTGGACCTTCGACGCTCTACTCACGATTAGAGGACAGAAGAATCTCCCTTGGGGTCAAGGAGTGACTCCCCTGCTTGGCAGGCACCAAAGAAGCATCTGTCCGGTTCGCATTTCTGAAGCTCCAGTCGGACGCCGAAGTCATCGCATCACCAGAGGTAGATTCTCAGACTTCCCCTAGGCTACCCTGAGTCCCCAGCAAAGCTGAGGCCCGTGGCTATCGTGGGTGACTTGAGACCGTGACCCCTGGACACCAAGCACATTTGCAAGTGCATCCTCTTCTGGGTCTCCCCCGAAGTTGTGCTTTGGGCTTCGAGTAGCCCTAGCCTCCAGCACCACCTGCACCGAAGATCACTGGCCCCCACTCCACGAGTGTCCTGTAAGCCAGCTCCACGTGCGGCGTCACGAGGCTCCTTCGCGGTCGCTAGCCCGTTGGCTAGTAGCCCTTAACGAAGGCCAATCCTTTTCTTACTTGGCATCCTGGTTGCTCCAGGCCTGCCCTCACTTACCCTCGCTGGGTGAGTTCCCCAGACCTTGCTGGTCTGCACCATCGACGATCTACATCTTCACCGAGACTTGCCGTTGCCAAGGCTTGTTGGAGCCAATCCGGTCGCCGACACATCTGCACTCGACAGACATCGTGTACCAGCCCGAATCCTGCTCCTGGTTGCCGACAACGCCTCCTGGACCTCGTGGCTGAAGAGTCAAGACGACCGTCAACGCACCTGAAGCACTCGACATCGGTGGGCATCTGTCCATCGCCTTCCTGGTCACTGGCTAGTGACCCAGACGCTGTCCCCTCTGCTTTCAGGTTCTTCAGAACTCCGATCCACTCTTGGATCCACCCGGACACTTTTCTCCTGGCCGCCAGCAGCACTTTGCAGCAGATCGCCATACGAATCGACGACGAAACCCGACCCCGAAAGGCACCTATGCACCCGGCTTCCCTGGGTGAGGTAACACGAGTACTCCGGTGCTCCCGTGGGTAGAGACTCTTCAAAGTCCTAGATCTCAAAGGGTTTTGTCCTAGTCCTCTTTTAAGTGTCCCTTTTCTCTAATTTCCCGATCCCGACTTTCTCCATAGAAGTTAACGGCGTATCGCGGTGGTGTATTTACACTGCACGCGTCCCCCGTGGGTCCCCTGTGTCACTACCTTGGGTGGTTCCTTGTGGTCCAAGCACTTCTAGAGGCTCTAGGCCTAGTGTCTAGTTCAGTCGTGGTTTGCATACCACTTTATTGGTATATGGTTTGGTACGCCCCTAGGGCCCAAACGTGTATTTGTGCTATTACTGTGTTTAAATATCTTCTAACTTATGTACTTCGAACTCTAGTCTCATAAAGAGACTAGAGGGGTGTGTTTAGCAATAAATACATATATTTTGAATATATACCTGGTGTGGTGCTCTTTCATTTGATCACTCAAGAGATTATAGACTGGTAAAACAAGCTGCTTTACATTCCTTCAAGACTTAGCCTGAAGGCTGCTCTCCATAGCTACCACTAGGATAGCTTTCAATAAGGTTGTCTTTAACCTATCTCCAATAAGGGGTTGTTTGGACTGGTGCAAGGTGCCCACTATAATTAGTGGACAGCATATGCCAGGCCAACTTCTCACATTGGTGTGCAGCGTGTGGGATTCCAGCTTGCTATTGTTTTACCAGATAATCTCAATTGAATTGATCAACTGAAAACCACTAAAGGTACCTAAGGTACATATAATTTAAGCTTAGAATACAGTAAGTTCTACTGAACTTAGAGTTGTGTGTTAAGGGATAGCACAACCCTTTCTACAACTCAAGAGAGTTTAGTAGGCCACACTAGAGTAGGTAGTGCATACACCACACCACACTAGTAATGTCTTTAAGGGCAGGATCCAGAGAATCCTTGCAGGAAGCCATTGAGCTTCCACCCTCCAAGTATGATACACTCCCATTCTTGGAATTGAGAGCTTTATGTAACTTGAGGAAATTAAGGACAGGCCAAAGCCCCACAACCCAACACCTCAAGGAGTTGTTGGTGGCTTATGACCTTAGTAAGCCCTTGGGGACTGAAGGGGTAGGAGCTGAGGGTGGGGCAGAAGATGAGGAAGGGACCAGGGGTACCAGTACCCCCAGCCCCCCCTCTGAAACTGGCCAGGAGGGTGACAATGACCCTGACCTGGAAAACCCAATCCCTCCTGTGGAAGATGATGAGGATGATCAGGATGATCCCCACTTTGTCCCCCTCAGGAAGGATTAAGAGTGTGTCCAGAAAGTCTAGATCTCCTTCTCAGGAGTCTAACCACTCTGGCACCTCTATAGGGAGCTCTGTCTCATATCATAGGAGGGAATCCTCTCATGAGAGAAGAAAGAGGCTGGTGCAATATGAGGAAGCTCAGCTTGAACTCAAAAAGAAGCAACTAGCCATAGACAGGGAGTCATTAGATCTCTTTAGAGAGAGAAGAAAGTTGGGACTAGAGTCCCATGGTGGCAGCCATGTCCCTAGAGACAGGGAAAGGTCCTATGACCATAGGAACCTGAACAAGATTGTCCCTCCCTACCAGAGTGGGGATGCCATCCACAAGTGGATGACTGCATTAGAGAGGGCCTGTAAGGTACAGAAGGTCCCTCAGGAGCAGTGGGCAGCAATCTTGTGGCTCTCCTTTGCTGACAAAGGTAGAGATAAGCTCCTCACTGTTGGAGAGGAGGATGCTGACAATTACAAGGTCTTGAAGAGTGCTCTTATTGATGGGTTTGGCCTAACCACTGAACAGTACAGGTTGAAGTTCAGAGATACCCAAAAAGCACAGACTCAAGACTGGGTAGACTATGTGGATTGTTCTGCCAAGGCTCTGGAAGGCTGGTTGGTGGGCAGTAAGGTGTGTGACTTCTCAGGATTGTACAATCTGATAATGAGGGAGCAGATTCTTAATAACTGTCAAAATCAGCTGTTGCATCAATACCTGGTGGACTCTGATCTGACCTCTCCCCAAGAATTGGGAAAGAAGGCAGACAAATGGGTCAGAACCAGGGTGAAGCAGAAGGTACAGAACCAAGGTGGGGAAACCAAGAAGCAAGATGCTAAGAACTCTGACAAGGGTGGGGAGAAGGGTAAAGATCAAAAGTCTTCATCAGGCCCCCAAAAATCTTCTTCTGGTGGGGATTCACAGTCTACCAAAGGGAAAGGCCAAAGAAAACCATGGTGCAAGGTCTGTAAGCAAAAGACCCACTGGACCAGTGATTGCACCAAGTCCAAAGACTCCAGTCCAGCACCCACCAATGCCCCTAAGGCACCTGTTCCCCCTAGTACAGTTGGTGGGAGTGCTCCAGCCAAGGGTTTAGTAGGGTTCACCCTGGGTACTGAGTTGGGCTCTGACCTAGTCAGAGAACTGACTCAGGCTGTGTTAGTCTGTGATGGAGGCATGGATGTGACCTCCTCTGTGAGTCCCAGTAATCTGGGCAAGTACAGACAACAGCCTTTAATCAATGGACGTGAGGCTTTGGCATTAAGGGACACAGGGGCAAGTGTCACAATGGTGACACAAGACCTTGTGAATCCTGGGCAGGTTATGCTTGGTGAGATGTACCAAGTGACCAATGCTAGCAATGTCAGAACAGACCATCCTCTGGCAGTTGTTAACTTCTCCTGGGGAGGGGTAACTGGCCTTAAGAAGGTTGTGGTGAGTGCAAACCTACCAGTCGAATGCTTGCTTGGCAATGACTTAGAGACTTCTGCTTGGGCAGAAGTGGAGCTCAGGACCCATGCAGAAATGCTGGGGATCCCTGCAGATGTGTTTGCTGTGACCAGGTCACAAGCCAAAATGTCTAAAACTGAACAGGCCTTGGATCCTGGAATAAAGGACCAAGTGCCTTCCAAGAGGAGGAGTAGTAGGGTTAAGGCAGTGCCTTCCCCCTTGGCTCAGGAGGAAGATCAGTCCCTTGAGGGGGATGATCTCAGCCCTGAAGAAGGAACTGTCCCAGAGGAACTGGAACTTGAACAGGTTGAGTTCTTGGGGACAGGGGGACCTTCTAGGGCAGATCTGAGCCAGGAGCAGCAGAGCTGCCCCTCCCTTGAACCCCTCAGACAGCAAGCTGCTGCTGAGGCTGCTGGGAAAGCTAGTGGTCCCCATACAGTGTATTGGGATGATGGACTCCTGTACTCAGAGAGTAGAGACCCCAAACCTGGTGCTACCAGGAGGTTGGTTATACCTCTGAAGTTCAGGGGCTTCCTATTGACCCTAGCCCATGATATTCCCTTAGCAGGTCACCTGGGCCAGAACAAGACTTGGGACAGAATTGTCCCTCACTTTCACTGGCCCCACATGTCTGAAGACAGTAAGGAGTTTTGTCGCTCCTGTGTAACCTGCCAAGCCAGTGGCAAGGCAGGTGGCACTACAAAGGCCCCCTGATACCACTACCTGTGGTGGGGGTGCCCTTTGAGAGGGTAGGGATTGACATTGTTGGTCCCATGGATCCCCAAACAGCATCTGGGCACAGATTTATTCTGGTGGTAGTGGATCATGCCACCAGGTATCCAGAGGCTATACCCCTTAGGACCACTACAGCACCTGTAGTGGCAAGGGCCCTCCTGGGAATTTTCTCAAGAGTGGGCTTTCCTAAGGAGGTTGTATCAGACAGGGGTGCAAACTTCATGTCTGGGTACTTAAAGGCAATGTGGAAGGAGTGTGGAGTGACTTATAAGTTCACCACACCCTATCACCCACAATGCAATGGTTTAGTTGAGAGATTCAACAAAACCTTGAAGGGCATGATTAAAGGGCTCCCAGAAAAGCTTAGGCGTAGATGGGACATACTCTTGCCCTGCCTTTTATTCGCATATAGGGAGGTGCCTCAGAAGGGGTTGGTTACAGCCCTTTTGAACTTCTGTTTGGCCACCCTGTGAGGGGTCCACTGTGCTTGGTGAAGGAAGGATGGGAGTTACCTCTCAAGCCCCCAAAGCAAGATATAGTGGACTATGTACTTGGTCTCCGCTCCAGGATGGCTGAGTACATGAAAAAGGCAACCAAAAACCTTGAGGCTAGCCAGGAACTGCAAAAGGCCTGGCATGACCAAAAGGCTGTTCTGACTGTTTTCCAGCCAGGACAGAAGGTGTGGGTGTTGGAGCCAGTGGCCCCAGCAGCTCTCCAAGACAAATGGAGTGGACCCCACACTATTGTTGAGCAGAAGGGTGAGGTCACTTACTTAGTGGACCTGGGAACACCCAGGAGTCCCCACAGGGTTCTCCATGTCAACAGACTAAAACCATATGTGGACAGGGCAGACATGGGCTTGCTCATGGCTACTGATGAAGGGCAGGAGGAAGAGAGTGACCCACTCCCTGACCTGCTCTCACAGAACCCTGACGATGGGTCAGTTGATGGTGTAGCCTTAGCAGGCAGCCTCACTACCCAGCAACAAACTGATTGCAGACAAGTTCTCCATCAGTTTAGACATATGTTTTCACTGACACCCAGTCAGACCACCTGGTGCACTCATGAAGTGGACACTGGGGACAGTCTGCCTATTAAAAACAAGATTTATAGGCAACCTGACCATGTCAGGGACTGTATCAGGACTGAAGTCCAGAAAATGTTGGATTTGGGAGTTATTGAACCCTCAGTTAGCCCTTGGGCTAGTCCAGTGGTCCTTGTGCCAAAACCTCACACCAGTGGTGGAAAAAGAGAGATGAGGTTTTGTGTGGACTACAGGGGTCTCAATGCAGTCACTAGGACTGATGCCCATCCAATACCAAGGGCAGATGAGCTCATAGATACTTTGGCCTCAGCCAAATATCTCAGCACATTTGACTTGACAGCTGGCTACTGGCAGATCAGACTAGCTGATGATGCAAAGCCAAAAACAGCATTCTCAACCCCTAGTGGGCATTATCAATTTTTGGTGATGCCCTTTGGTCTGAAGAATGCACCTGCCACTTTCCAGAGGTTGGTGAATACAGTTCTCACAGGTCTGGAAGCCTATAGTGCAGCTTATCTAGATGATATTGCTGTCTTTAGCTCCACCTGGGAGGATCACCTGGTCCACCTCAGGAATGTTTTACAGGCCCTGCAAAAAGCAGGCCTGACTATCAAGGCCACTAAGTGCCAGATAGGGCAGAGTCAGGTTGTGTACCTGGGCCACCTTGTGGGTGGAGGCCAGGTTCAACCTTTGCAGAGCAAGATCCAGACCATCATGGACTGGACTGCTCCCATTACCCAGACTCAGGTGAGAGCCTTCTTAGGCCTGACTGGGTATTATAGGAGATTTGTCAAGGGGTATGGATCAATAGTGACACCCCTGAATGACTTAACTTCTAAGAAAATGCCCAAAAAGGTTCAGTGGACAGTTAGCTGTCAAAAGGCATTTGAGGACCTGAAGCAGGCCATGTGCACTGCTCCCATTCTGCAGAGTCCTGATTACTCCAAGAAGTTCATTGTTCAACTGATGCATCTGAATTGGGGGTAGGGGCTGTACTGTCACAATTGAATGAAGAAGGTCAGTATCAGCCAGTAGCTTTTATTAGCAGAAGGCTGACCCCTAGAGAGAAACGTTGGTCAGCCATAGAGAGGGAGGCCTTTGCTGTGGTCTGGGCTCTGAAGAAGTTGAGGCCATACTTGTTTGGTACACACTTCCTGGTTCAGACAGACCATAAGCCCCTCTTATGGCTAAAACAAATGAAGGGTGAAAACCCCAAACTGCTTAGGTGGTCCATTTCCCTACAGGGGATGGACTTTACAGTGGAACATAGACCTGGGAGTAACCATGCGAATGCAGATGGACTCTCTAGGTATTTCCACTTAGAACATGAAGACTTAACTGGGCAAGGTTAGTTTAATGTCCCTACGTTTGGGGGGGTTGTGTAGGAGAGTAGGATCTGCTTCACATGGGTACCCCCACTTTTTGCTGATGCTTCACTGTTTTTCGACATTAGTCTGGCTGGGGCCCTGCTAATCAGAACCCCAGCCTAGCTGCTTCCTCTCTAAAATGGTTTCCATGTGCCTTAGGCACATCACTGATTGGGATCTGGAGTGCCCTTATAAGTCCCTAGTATATGGTATACTATGTACCAAGGGCATAGGTACCTCAGAGGCCTGCCAGGGGCTGCAGCATGTATTATGCCACCCCTGGAAGGCCATCCAAACTGACACCACAGGTCTGCTACTGCAGCCTGGGTAAGGTGGTGCCAGCACCCCTTACTGTGATATAGGTTACCTATATCACTACATACTTACACATATATAAACCTATAAGTCACTCCTATAGCAGGCCTTATCAATCCTAAAGGCAGAGTGCTTGGTTCTTATGTGAGAAGGTGCCACTGCATGAGCAGGGCCCCTCTGCAGTGCCCAGAGTCCATTCTCTGGTACTGTTTGTAAATGCGGTTAAACCATATACTCTTAAAGTGCATTATATCCTCGCGGTAGAATGCTAACTTTGGAATGACTGCATCAAAACATGTCGTGTTTGGTGTCAAACATCTTGGAATACTACCCCCCGCCAATCCTGGCGGCGGGGGTAGCATTCCACCCTTCTAGAGGGAGAGACATGTTCACACTGGTCTACCCGGTAACTTCTTCCTAAAGCCCTGGCATCACAAAATGGATGCTACTGCCACAGACACAAGTCTGGCCTCCTGCTGCTGGACGAAACTCCGGCAGGGGAGGCCTGGACAATAGGTTTCCTGTTGCAGGGAGGTGTGACCACCTCCCTAGACAGGATAGTGTGTATTGGGGCTGGGCGGGAGCACCAACTGGGTGCTTTGAAGTCCTGCACTGGGGGCACATTTGGTGTCCCTGTGCATACCCCAGTTCAAACCGGATCAGGGGCTTCCAGCCCCTGCTTTGGCGCGAACTGGACAAAGGGAAAGGGGTGTAGCCACCCCTCTGCCCTGACCCACCCATAGGTGGGGCCACAGAGTAGTCCAACCCCTATCTTTAGTATAAAGGTAGGAACCCAGTCCTTAGGACTTTAGATTATACCTGGACGAAACTCTGAACCTGAATCCTGGACCTTCGACGATTAGAGGACAGAAGAATCTCCCTTGGGGTCAAGGAGTGACTCCCCTGCTTGGCAGGCACCAAAGAAGCATCTGTCCGGTTCGCATTTCTGAAGCTCCCATCGGACGCCGAAGTCATCGCATCACCAGAGGTGGATTCTCAGACTTCCCCGAGGCTACCCTGAGTCCCCAGCAAAGCTGAGGCCCGTGGCTATCGTGGGTGACTTGAGACCGTGACCCCTGGACACCAAGCACATTTGCAAGTGCATCCTCTTCTGGGTCTCCCCCAAAATTGTGCTTTGGGCTCCGAGTAGCCCTAGCCTCCAGCACCACCTGCACCGAAGATCACTGGCCCCCACTTCACGAGTGTCCTGTAAGCCAGCTCCACATGCGGCGTCATGAGGCTCCTTCGCGGTTGCTAGCCCGTTGGCTAGTAGCCCTTAACGAAGGCCAATCCTTTTCTTACTTGGCATCCTGGTTGCTCCAGGCCTGCCCTCACTTACGCTCGCTGGGTGAGTTCCCCAGACCTTGCTGGTCTGCACCATCGACGATCTACATCTTCACCAAGACTTGCCGTTGCCAAGGCTTGTTGGGGCCAATCCGGTCGCCGACACCTCTGCACTCGACAGACATCGTGTACCAGCCCGAATCCTGCTCCTGGTCACCGACAACGCCTCCTGGACCTCGTGGCTGAAGAGTCAAGACGAATGTCAACGCACCTGAAGCACTCGACATCGGTGGGCATCTGTCCATCGCCTTCCTGGTCCCTGGCTAGTGACCCAGACTCTGTCTCCTCTGCTTTCAGGTTCTTCAGAACTCCGATCCACTCTTGGATCCACCCGGACACTTTTCTCCTGGCCGCCAGCAGCACTTTGCAGCAGATCGCCATACGAATCGACGACGAAACCCGACCCCGAAAGGCACCTATGCACCCGGCTTCCCTGGGTGAGGTAACACGAGTACTCCGGTGCTCCCGTGGGTAGAGACTCTTCAAAGTCCTAGATCTCAAAGGGTTTTGTCCTAGTCCTATTTTAAGTGTCCCTTTTCTCTAATTTCCCGATCCCGACTTTCTCCATAGAAGTTAACGGCGTATCGCGGTGGTGTATTTACACTGCACGCGTCCCTCGTGGGTCCCCTGTGTCACTACCTTGGGTGGTTCCTTGTGGTCCAAGCACTTCTAGAGGCTCTAGGCCTAGTGTCTAGTTCAGTCGTGGTTTGCATACCACTTTATTGGTATATGGTTTGGTACGCCCTAGGGCCCAAACGTGTATTTGTGCTATTACTGTGTTTAAATATCTTCTAACTTATGTACTTCGAACTCTAGCCTCATAAAGAGACTAGAGGGGTGTGTTTAGCAATAAATACATATATTTTGAATATATACCTGGTGTGGTGCTCTTTCATTTGATCACTCAAGAGATTATAGACTGGTAAAACAAGCTGCTTTACATTCCTTCAAGACTTAGCCTGAAGGCTGCTCTCCATATCTACCACTAGGATAGCTTTCAATAAGGTTGTCTTTAACCTATCTCCAATAAGGGGTTGTTTGGACTGGTGCAAGGTGCCCACTATAATTAGTGGACAGCATATGCCAGGCCAACTTCTCACATTCAGCCTTAGACCTCTGTAGGTGAGTGGCTGTGTTGAGCCTTAGACCTCTGTAGGTAAGTGTCTGTGTCCAGCCTTAGACCTCTGTAGGTAAGTGCCTGTGTTAGCCTTAGACCTCTGTAGGTAAGTGTCTGTGTCAAGCCTGAGACTTCTGTAGCTGAGTGCCTGTGTCCAGCTTTATACCTCTGTAAGAAAGTGCCTGAGTTTAGCCTGAAACCTATCTAGGGTAAGTACCTGTGTCAAGCCTTAGACCTCTGTAGGTAAGTGTCTGTGTCCAGCCTTAGATCTCTGTAGGTAAGTGCCTGTGTCCAGCATTTAGACCTCTGTAGGTAAGTGCCTGTGTTGAGCCTTAGATATTTGTAGGTAAGCGTCTGTGTCCAGTCTTAGACCTCTGTAGGTAAGTGCCTGTGTCCAACCTTAGACTTCTGTAGGTAAGTGTCTGTGTCGAGCCTGAAATGGTTGTAGAGTAAGTTTCTGTGTCCAGCCTTAGACCTCTGTAGGTAAGTGCTTGTGTTGAGCGTTAGTCCTCTGTATGTAAGTGCCTATGTCGAGCCTTAGACCTCTGTAGGTAAGTGCCTATGTCGAGCCTTAGACCTCTGTAGGTAAGTGCCTGTGCCCAGCCTTAGACCTCTGTAGGTAAGGGCCTGTGTTGAGCCTTAGACCTCTGTAGGTAACTACCTGTATCCAGCCATAAACCTCTGTAGGTAAATGTCTGTGTCCAACCTTAGACCTCTGTAGGTACGTGCCTGTGTTGATCCTTAGACCTCTGTAGATAAGTGCCTGTGCCCAGCAATAAACTTCTGTAGGTAAATATCTGTGTCCATCCTGAGACCTCTATAGGTAAGTGCCTGTGTCCAGCCTTAGACCTCTGTAGGTAAGCGTCTCGGTCGAGCCTAAAACCTCTGTAGAGTAAGTGTCTGTGTCCAGCCTTAGACCTCTGTAGAGTAAGTGTCTGTGTCCAGCCTTAGACCTCTATAGGTAAGCGCCTCTGTTGAGCCTTAGACCTCTGTAGGGAAGTGCCTGTGTTGAGCCTTAGACCTCTGTAGGTAAGTGTCTGTGTCCAGCCTTAGACCTCTGTATGTAAGTATCTGTGTCCATCCTGAGACCTCTGTAGGTAAGTGTCTGTGTCAAGCCTTAGACCTCTGTAGGTTAGTGCCTGTGTTGAGCCTTAGACCTCTGTAGGTAAGTGTCTGTGTTCAGCCTGCCTTAGATCTCTGTATGTAAGTGTCTGTGTCCAACCTTATACCTCTGTAGGTAAGTATCTGTGTCCATCCTGAGACCTCTGTAGGTAAGTGTCTGTGTCCAGCCTTAGACCTCTGTAGGTAAGTGCCTTTGTTGATCCTTATATCTCCAAAGGTAAGTGTCTGTATTCAGCCTTAGACCTCTGTATGTAAGTATATGTGTCCAGCCTTAGACCTCTGTAGGTAAGTACCTGTGTCCAGCCTTAGACCTCTGTAGGTAAGTGTCTGTGTTCATCCTTAGACCTCTGTAGGTAAGTGGCTGTGTCCATCCTGAGACATCTATAGGTAAGTGCCTGTGTCCAGCCTTAGACCTCTGTAGGTAAGTATCTGTATCCATCCTGAGACCTCTGTAGGTAAGTGTCTGTGTCAAGCCTTAGACCTCTATAGGTAAGTATATGTGTCCATCCTGAGACCTCTGTAGGTAAGTGTCTGTGTCAAGCCTTAGACCTCTGTAGGTTAGTGCCTGTGTTGAGCCTTAGACCTCTGTAGGTAAGTGTCTGTGTTCAGCCTGCCTTAGATCTCTGTATGTAAGTGTCTGTGTCCAACCTTATACCTCTGTAGGTAAGTATCTGTGTCCATCCTGAGACCTCTGTAGGTAAGTGTCTGTGTCCAACCTTAGACCTCTGTAGGTAAGTGCCTGTGTTGAGTCTTATATCTCCAAAGGTAAGTGTCTGTATTCAGCCTTATACCTCTGTGTGGGAGGGCGGGTCGGATAAACAGACGCGGAGGCCGGATATATGGTCCAAGGACTCGTGTTTTATTTGGGTTAGGTGTCACAATCTTTGGTTTCTCTACAGGGATGGGGTGCTCTTCGTTTTGTGCCGGTCTCCTCCTCTGGGGTCGGGATTCAGGTTCGGATCGTTCCTCCTCTTCCTCTTCTGCGACGGGGTGAAGGGGGTTGGATTCGGGTTCCTCCGTCGTGTCGTCACCCACCCGGAGGTTCGTTCCGAGGAGAAGAGAAAATGGATACCGTCAGTGGAGTCTGGGAAGGGGGTGAGTGGAGAAGCCAAAACCCGTCACCTTCACCCGGTGAATATCTCGAGCGTGATGTGAAAGGGGAACGTGCACAAGAAAGGGGATGTGGTGTCGTGATTCTTGGGGTCAGAGTAGCCACCAAAAGATAGGGTCGGACCCGAAATGCCAGTAAATAATGAACCCCCTTTTCTGGCTCTCGGTTTCGTTGCTCTCACCCTTTTGTGTCCCGTTTCCACCCTCCACCCGCCTCCCACGTCTATTCCAACCCACTATACCCAATTCCAGCGCCACTCACCGGCTCCGCCGCAACTCTCCTGAGCTGCGGCCGCTCTTCAGCTACCTCCGGTGGACGCCACCACTCTTCGGTCCACTGGTTGTCTGCTTCCTCTTCTTCCTCCTCGATGCTGCTCCGTTCGCCTTCCTCTCGTCCCGCTCTTCGTCCTTCGTCCTCCTGTCGTCCCGCTCTCTCTTCCTCGTCCTCCTCTCGCTCCGCTCTCTGTTCTCCGTCCTCTTCTCGCTCTCCGGTCAACGACACCTCTCCTCGGTTCTTCTCCGATTTTAAAGATCCCGCCACCGTCCTTCCAGGGTCAGCTCCTCCCCTCTTCACCTCCTGGTCGCGCTGTGGAGAAACAGGAAAGGTGGGAGGGTCACTCCCCCAGACAACGCCTTCCTCGTGCACGCCCCTAGCATGCCGATCGTTGCCCGCTAGGGAGCCTGGTAGTTGTAGTCCTCCCATCGCCGCCGGCGCGGTAAGTCCGGGGCCCGCTTTCTCACACTCTGTATGTAAGTATATGTGTCCAGCCTTAGACCTCTGTAGGTAAGTACCTGTGTCCAGCCTTAGACCTCTGTAGGTAAGTGTCTGTGTTCATCCTTAGACCTCTGTAGGTAAGTGGCTGTGTCCATCCTGAGACATCTATAGGTAAGTGCCTGTGTCCAGCCTTAGACCTCTGTAGCTAAGAGTCTGTGTCAAAACTGAGACCTCGGTAGGTAAGTGCCTGTGTCCACCCTTAAACCTCTCTAGGTAAGTGCCCGTGTCCAACCTTAGAACTCTGTAGGTAAGTGCCTGTGTCCAACCTTAGACCTCTGTAGATAAGTGCCTGTGTCCAACCTTAGACCTCTGTAGGTGAGTCCCTGTGCCCAGCCTGAGACCTCTGTAGGTAAGTACCTGTGCCCAGCTTTAGACCTCTGTAAGTAAGTACCTGTGTCCAGCCTTAGACCTCTGTAGGTAAGTGTCTGGGTCGAGCCTTAGACCTCTGTAGGTAAGTACCTGTGTCCAGCCCTAGACCTCTGTAGGTAAGTGTCTGGGTCCAGCCTTAGACCTCTGTAGGTAAGTGCCTATGTCGAACCTTAGACCTCTGTAGATAAGTGCCTGTGTCCAACCTTAGACCTCTGTAGGTGAGTCCCTGTGCCCAGCCTGAGACCTCTGTAGGTAAGTGCCTGTGCCCAGCTTTAGACCTCTGTAAGTAAGTACCTGTGTCCAGCCTTAGACCTCTGTAGGTAAGTGTCTGGGTCGAGCCTTAGACCTCTGTAGGTAAGTACCTGTGTCCAGCCCTAGACCTCTGTAGGTAAGTGTCTGGGTCCAGCCTTAGACCTCTGTAGGTAAGTGCCTATGTCGAACCTTAGACCTCTGTAGGTAAGTGCCTGTGCCCAACCTTAGACCTCTGTAGTTAAGGGCCTGTGTTGATCCTTAGAACTCTGTAGATAAAGGCTTGTGTCCAGCAATAAACCTCTGTAGGTAAATATCTGTATCCATCCTGAGACCTCTATAGGTAAGTGCCTGTGTCCAGCGTTAGACCTCTGTAGGTAAGTGCCTCGGTCGAGCCTGAAACCTCTGTAGAGTAAGTGTTTGTGTCTAGCCTTAGACCTCTGTAGAGTAAGTGTCTGTGTCCAGCCTTAGACCTCTGTAGGTAAGTGCCTGTGTTTAGCCTTAGACCTCTGCAGGGAAGAGCCTGTGTTGAGCCTTAGACCTCTGTAGGTAAGTGTCTGTGTCCAGCTTTAGACCTCTGTAGGTAAGTATCTGTGTCCATCCTGAGACCTCTGTAGGTAAGAGTCTGTCTCAATCTGTAGACCTATGTAGGTAAGTGCCCGTGTTGAGCCTTAGACCTTAGGTAAATGTCTGTGTTCAGCCTGCCTTAGATCTCTGTATGTAAGTGTCTGTGTCCAACCTTATCTCTCTGTAGCTAAGTATCTGTGTCCATCCTGAGACCTCTGTAGGTAAGTGTCTGTGTCCAGCCTTAGACCTCTGTAGGTAAATGTCTGTGTTCAGCCTGCCTTAGATCTCTGTATGTAAGTGTCTGTGTCCAGCCTTAGAACTCTGAAGGTAAGTACCTGTGTCCAGCCTTAGACCTCTGTAGGTAAGTGTCTGTTTTCATCCTTAGACCTCTGTAGGTAAGTGTCTGTGTCCAACCTTAGACCTCTGTAGGTAAGTGCCTGTGTCAAGCCTGAGACTTCTGTAGCTGAGTGTCTGTGTCAAGACTGAGACCTCTGTAGGTAAGTGCCTGTGTCCAACCTTAAACCTCTGTAGGTAAGTGCATGTGTCCAACCTTAGAACTCCCTAGGTAAGTGCCTGTGTCCAGCCTTAGACCTCTGTAGGTAAGTACCTGTGACCAACCTTAGACCTCTGTAGGTAAGTGCCTGTGCCCAGCCTGAGACCTCTGTAGGTAAGTGCCTGTGCCCAGTTGTAGACCTCTGTAAGTAAGTACCTGTGTCCAGCCTTATACCTCTGTAGGTAAGTGTCTGGGTCCAGCCTTAGACCTCTGTAGGTAATTACCTGTGTCCAGCCCTAGACCTCTGTATGTAAGTATCTGAGTCCAGCCTTAGACGTCTGTAGGTAAGTGCCTGTATCCAGCCTTAGACCTCTCTAGGTTAGTGTCTGTGTCCAGCCTTAGACCTCTGTATGTAACTTCCTGTTTTGAGCCTTTGACCTCTGTAGGTAAGTGCCTGTCTCCAGCCTGAAACCTCGATAGGGTAAGTGTCTGTGTGCAGCCTTAGATCTCTGTAGGTGTCTGTGTCCAGCCTTAGACCTCTTTAGGTAAATGCCTATGTCGAGCCTTAGCCCTCTGTAGGTAAGTGCCTGTGTTGAGCCTTAGACCTCTGTAGGTAAGTGTGTGTGTCAAGCCTGAGACCTCTGTAGCTAAGTGCCTGTGTCCAGCCTTAGACCTATGTAAGAAAGTGTCTGAGGTTAGCCTGAAACCTATCTAGGGTAGCCGCCTGTGTTGAGCCTTAGACCTCTGTAAATAAGTGTCTGTGTCCAGCCTTAGATCTCTGTAGGTAAGTGCCTGTGTCCAGCCTTAGACCTCTGTGGGTAAGTGCCTGTGTAGAGCCTTAGATCTTTGTTGGTAAGTGTCTGTGTCCAGCCTTAGACCTCTGTAGGGAAGTTCCTGTGTCCAGCCTTAGATCTCTGTAGGTAAGTGCCTCGTTGTACCCCATAAAGGTGATCGATTGTTTAAATGATAAAGGGCGGGAAGGTAGACTTTGCCTTTGGTTACTAGGCCCGATATGATCTAATTTTCTAATTTGTTTTTCTTTTTTTTTTTGCTTAATAACTTTGATGTTACCTCCCACAAGTAACTGATAACTGCTATCAGAAGGAATCTTTTCGTTTTTTCATATGTATGACTAAAATTACTTTGGATTTGTGTTTAGAATGTATATATTTTGTACCTTGTGGCTAATAAAAATTTTTTTTTTTAAAAAGGTGATCGACCCATCTACCGCCCTTGCCTAATACCCTAGCTGTTAAAGATTGCTTTAAGTCACGGTTTTTCCTCTCCACAACGGAATTTCCCTCAGGATGGTACGGAGTGGAGTACCGCAATGCTACGCCCATTCCTTCCATGGCCTCTTTGTAAGCCCGAGAGCTAAACGCGGGGCCACGGTCAGAATGTAACGTGCCAACTGCGTATGTGCCGATAAAGACTCGCAAATCTTTTATATCAGTTTGAGCTTCAGCTGAGCGCTGAGGCCAGACCCATAGGAATCTAGAGCAGGAATCCACTGCAATCATGATATATTTCTTGGACCCATTAGATTGTAGGGGTCCGCAGTGGTCCAAATATACACATGCAAGAGGTTTGTCTGATTTCAGCAATGGTGTATGCGCTGGGCGTATTACGGTGGAACCTTTCATCTGCTGGCAGATGTCGCACTTCAAGACATAGTCTTTGGTCTGCTTTGTTAACCCTGGCCACCAGTAGCGCTGTTTCAGTAAAGAAATAGTCGCTGTGACGCCTGTATGCGCAGAACCCAAACCATCGTGTGCTGCTAAAATTAAGCCTTGCCTACAATCCATGGGGCAGATTTACAAGGCCCTTACGCCACTTTTGCGTCATTTTTAACATGGGAAAAGTGACGCAAAAGTGGCGCAAGGGCCTTGTAAATCTGCCTCCATATTTGGTAATACTCTATCCCCCACTCCAGGAATCTGAGCATATGGAATGTTTTGAGCATCTAACTTGTAGGAGTACTTGAGTGGAAAGTTTTTTAGGTACTGCTGTGCTACCTTTGCGTGAAGCATTGACTGCTACCATAATCTCGCTGTCTATTCTCGTTTTTGAACGAGTGATTGCAGCTACGGAAGACGTGCGAACAGCCCCCTTGGCAGCTTCATCAGCCAATGAATTCCCTTCAACGTGAACGCCATCACGCTGCTGACTCAGTGTATGTATCATGTGAGCCCTTGGTAGTTCGTTTCTCAACTCCACTACCTGTTCCCATAGCATTTTATGCTTAATTGTGCCACCTTTTGCATTTTAAATCTGTTTTGTTCCCAATGATGTAAATGTTCATTGTATGACTGTACACAGTAAAAGGAATCACACACAATTAGTGTGGGGAATTCATGTTCCGTATTCAGCAGTGCCAGTATAAGTGCTTTTAACTCTGCCAACTGAGCTGTGCAGTCTCCAAGAGATTGCGTTTTAGTGCAACTCGGATGGAACTTTCCATCGTGCATACGACCTTTAACAATCGCACACGCCGCGCTGTAAGCTTGCTTACTCCCTATGGCCGGTTGAGCAGATCCATCAGTGTAAATAATATATTCATACTGATCTAGAGGGAAAATTTCATTTGGTAGAGGATATTCTTGTTCGTATTGCAGAAATGCTTGTGTTTTTAAACTTGGATCAAATCTGTATTCAACATCCGTTGCAGTAAGAGAATTAGCCCATTGTATCCATCTGGGATGTAAGGCTTTCGCATTTGGAATGCTAGCCTTCGTAACAGCTTCTAAGGCTGGTACTGGGGTCATGACAATTATGCGTTTACCCTGAGCCAGAGCTCTTTCTCTTGCTACAGCGGTCTGCACTGCTGTCAGGATTTTTTCTGTTGAAGTGAAACGCATCTCTGCGTTTGTGTATCGGTGTGATTTGTATGCGATCGGTACTGTTTCGCCTTCATTAAAAGACAAATAAGTGTACCCGCATTGACCCGCTGTTACTCGGATCACCAAGTTGCGTACGTTTACGCGTGTCTGTAAATGTTTAGAAGCTATCATGTCTTCCTGTAAGGAACGCAGGATATTTGTATGTTCCTGTGTCCATTGTCTGACTGAAAAATCAGGTTTTATTAAGTCGTAGAAAGGTTTTACTTTTTCTGCGTAATCCAAAATGTATGTTCAACCAAAATTTATGAATCCCAGAATTGATTGTAAATTCTTTAATGATTTTGGAGGTTGGAGCAGCGCACACTTCTCTAAAAAGTTAGCTGCTAAGCTTTTTCCTTCACTTGACAGCTCGTATCCTAAAAATAGGACACAGAGGTGGGCAATTTTTGATTTCTTGAAATTAAATTTATAGCCCTCAGAGGCGAATCCCATAATAATGGTGCTCACCCTGGTCAAGTGCCTCGGTAAGTCATCGTTCATCAGATAAATATCATCCACATAGGACAATGCTTCTTCATCCAAATTTTGGAGTAACTCTGTTACTCTTGCTGAAAATACTCCGGGGCTATTTTTATACCCTTGGGCTAGTCGACAAAATTGTCGCTGGTACCCTAATGCTCTGAATGCGGTCAAATACCTGCTTTCAGGCGCTATATTTTGGCAGAAAAATCCATTTGAGATATCAAGTGTTGTTTTGTATTTTTTGCGCACAATCTTATTCATTAATGCAGCACTGTGTGCATTTTGAACTGCAAATGTCTTTGTGCAAGTGTTTAAATGTCTGTAATCCAAAACTAAACAATATGTGTTATCAGGTTTCATTACGGGAAACAAAGGATTGTTCATAGGTGAGGTGCAATTTTCTATCACCCCCTGGTATTCTAGTTGATCTAGGATCTCCCTGACTTGTTTTTTAGCTTCCTGCTTTATAGGGTATTGCCTCTGAGCATTTGGGGAAACTTTTAACGGGATCACGTGGTGGGTTGAATCCTCATCCCAACCAACATGATTTTGTTACAATGCTGGAGCTAGGGCCACCGTCCACTCCTGCGCATATGCATGTTTTAGATGTATGGGAACGAGGTCGGAAAAGGCTGGAAAAATTATAGTTTCTCCCCTAGGGCACTCCATGACGAATGCTGGCGGCCAGTCTTGTTCTGCTAATAGAATGTCATATCCAGATGACAGATTTTTCCAAAAGAGACCTTTAACTTTTCTGGGCTTGTCCCCCTCCATCCGGAGTGTTATCTCATGTAAATTATGTGGGATGCTTACCCGGGTATCAGGGGTTTCCACCGTGATATACTCAATCAATCAATCAATCAGGGAATTGTAAGCGTGCTACTCACCCGTGAGGGTCTCAAGGCGCTGAGGGGGGGGTCCGCATATCTGTTTAGCCGAAGAGCCAGGTCTTCAGGGTCTTCCTGAAGGTGTTCAGGGAGTGGGCACGTCTGATGTCTGCCGGTAGCTCGTTCCAGGTCTTGGCTGCAATGTGAGAGAAGGATCTTCCGCCTGCTCTGGCTCTGTGGATGCGCTGGGTTTCGGCCAGTGCGAGGTTGGAAGATCGGAGGTTTCTTTTGGGTACATGGAAGTTGATTCTGTCATTGAGGTATTTGGGTCCGTTGTTGTGTAGGAATTTGTAGGCGTGAGTGAGGATTTTGAAAGTGACTCTTTTCTCCACGGGGAGCCAGTGGAGACTTTGTAGGTGTTGGCTGATGTGTTCGTGTCGGGGGATGCCGAGGACGAGTCTGGCGGCGGTGTTCTGTACTGTCTGGAGTTTGCGGAGTAGCGACTTGTTGATGCCGGCGTAGAGTGCGTTTCCATAGTCCAGTCTGCTGGTGATGAGTGCGTGGGTGACTGTCTTCCTTGACTCAGGGGGGATCCACTTGAAGGTCTTGCGGAGGATGCGGAGGGTGTTGAAGCCTCATCAGCCCGCACGCCCTCCCCTCGGCTGACTACATCCTCCTTGGGGACCTCAACTTCCACCTAGAGAACAACAACGATCGCAACACCACAACCCTGCTGGACAACCTCGCCAACCTCGGACTCAAGCAACTGGTGACCACCCCCACACACCACGCCGGCCACACGCTTGACCCCGTCTTCTCCTCCAGCAAGGACATCTCCTTCAGCCACACCACCGGACTCCACTGGACAGACCACAGCTGCGTCCACTTCAGCTTCAGCAGGATCACCACGCACCACCACCCGCAGCAGTTTCCGCGCAGAAGCTGGAACAAGATCACCACCGACCAACTCACCACATCCCTGAGCCAGAACCCTCCCGCCAGCTCAACGAACCCCAACCAAGCCGCCAGCAACCTCACAAGATGGATCACCAACTGCGCAGACGACCTCGCCCCATTGAAGACCCCCAGTCAGACCCGGCAACAAGAAAGCATCCTGGTTCACCGACGAACTCAAGAAATCCAAGAAGAACTGCCGGGCCCTCGAGAAAGCATGGCGCAGAGACCCGACTGCAGACAACATGACCACCCTCAAGCACGCCACCCGAAAACACCACCAGCTGATCCACACCACCAAGAAAACCGCATTCAAGGAACGACTGGACAACAACGCCCACAACAGCAAGGAACTCTTCATCATCGTCAAAGAACTCTCGAACCCCAGCGCCGGAAACAACGACATCACTCCCTCGCAAGACCTCTGCAACTCGCTCGCCTCGTTCTTCCACAGCAAGATCGCAGACATACACAACAGTTTCAGCACACAGCCGACGTACCCTACGACCATTCCAACGTCCCCCACCTCCACCCTCCGAGCCTGGACCCCGATCAACACCGAAGACACTATCCGCACGATGAACTCCATCCACTCCGGATCACCAACCGACCCCTGCCCTCACCACGTCTTCAACAAGGCCGACGCCGTCATCGCACCCCACCTCCGGGACATCATCAACACCTCCTCGACACCGCCACCTTCCCAGAGAGCTGGAAGCATGCCGAACTCAGCGCCCTACTGAAGAAACCGTCAGCGGATCCCACCGACCTCAAAAACTACCGCCCCATCTCGCTCCTTCCTTTTCCTGCCAAAGTCATCAAGAAGACCGTCAACAGACAACTGGCCGCCTTCCTCGAGACGAATGGATCCTCGACCACTCGCAGTCCGGCTTCCGGGCCAACCACAGCACCGAGACCGCCCTCATCGCAGCCACCGACGACATCCGAGCCCTGCTCGACAACGGGGAAACAGCGGCCCTCATCCTCCTGGACCTCTCCGCAGCGTTCGACACAGTCTGCCACCGCACCCTAGTGCAACGCCAGAACAACGTCGGAATCCAAGAGAAGGCACTGGAGTGGATCATCTCCTTCCTCGCCGGAAGAACCCAGAGAGTCCGCCTCCCCCGTTCAGTTCCGAGGCCACCGAAGTCATCTGCGGCGTACCACAAGGATCATCACTCAGCCCCACCCTCTTCAACGTCTACATGAGCCCCCTCGCAGCCATCGCACGCCAACACAACCTCAACATCATCTCCTACGCCGACGACACCCAGCTGATCCTCTCCCTCACCAACGACCCCACAACCGCCAGAACCAACCTACATGAAGGGATGAAGGACGTAGCCGAGTGGATGAGGAACAGCCGCCTGAAACTGAACTCAGATAAGACGGAAGTCCTCATCCTAGGATCATCACCCTCCACCTGGGACAACTCCTGGTGGCCCCCTGCCCTGGGCAACGCACCCAAACCAACGGACCACGCACGCAACCTGGGCTTCATCCTGGACTCCTCCCTCTCAATGACCCGACAAGTCAACGCCGTCTCCTCGTCTTGCTTCAACATCCTACGCATGCTGCGCAAGATCTTCCGGTGGATCCCCACCGAAACCAGGAAGACGGTCACCCAGGCCCTCGTCACCAGCCGACTGGACTACGGCAACTCCCTCTATGCCGGAACCACAGCCAAACTTCAAAAAAGACTCCAACGCATCCAGAACGCCTCAGCTCGACTCATCCTGGACATCCCCCGACACAGCCACATCGCCGGACACCTGAGAGACCTGCACTGGCTCCCCGTCAGCAAGAGAATCACGTTCCGACTCCTCACCCACGCACACAAAGCTCTCCACAACCATGGCCCCAGATACCTCAACGACCGTCTGACCTTCTACACTCCCACCCGCCAGCTACGATCGACCAACCACGCCCTCGCCGCCATCCCCCGCATCCGAAGAGCCACAACGGGAGGAAGATCCTTCTCCTACCTGGCTGCCAAGACGTGGAACTCCCTACCCATCCACCTCCGCCTTACCCAAGACCACCTCTCCTTCAGGAAGCAACTCAAGACCTGGCTGTTCGAACAGTAGCGGACCCCCCTCCCCCAAGCACCTTGAGACCCTCCGGGTGAGTAGCGCGCTATACAAATGCTTGATTGATTGAAGCAGCTGGAGGTGACGGCGTTGACCTGTCGGTTCATAGAGAGTGATGAGTCAAGTACGATGCCGAGGTTCTTGGCGTGGTCTGAGGGGGTAGGTGGGCTTCCAAGGGTGGTCGGCCACCAGGTGCTGTCCCATGCAGAAGGGGTGGTACCGAGGACGAGGACTTCTGTCTTCTCGGCATTGAGCTTCAGGCAGCTGTTGGTCATCCAGACTGCGACGTCTTGCATTCCTTTCTGGAAGTTGAGTTTGGCAGTGGTGGGGTCTTTGGTGAGGGAGAGGATGAGCTGGGTGTCGTCGGCATAGGATACGATTTTGAGGCCGTGTTGTCGGACGATGGCTGCGAGGGGGGCCATGTAAATGTTGAAGAGGGTGGGGCTCAGTGAAGAACCCTGTGGGACTCCGCAGGTGATTTTCGTGGGGTCGGAGAGGAAGGGTGGGAGTCTGATCCTTTGGCTTCTTCCGGTGAGGAATGATCGGATCCAGTCCAGGGCTGTTCCTTGTATGCCTGTGTCGTGTAGTCTGACAACTAGTGTGCGATGGGAGACGGTGTCGAAGGCCACTGATAGGTCGAGTAGGATGAGGGCTGCGGAGTGACCTTGGTCCAGGAGGGTGCGGATGTCGTCTGTGGCAGCGAGTAGGGCGGTCTCTGTGCTGTGGTTGCTTCGGAATCCAGATTGGGATGGGTCGAGGATGGCGTACTCTTCAATGAATCTTGTCAGTTTCCTGTTGACTGTTTTCTCTGCAACTTTGGCTGCGAAGGGGAGGAGCGAGATGGGCCGATAGTTCTTGAGGTCGGTGGGGTCAGCTGTGGGCTTCTTGAGCAGGGGTCTGACTTCTGCGCACTTCCAGTCGTCTGGGAAGGTACCTGTTTTGAAGGTGGTGTTGATGGTGCGTTGTAGTTTGGGTGCGATGGTGGCCACGGCTCTGTGGTAGATGTGAGGGGGCAGGGGTCGGTGGGGGCCCCCGAGTGGATGCTTTTCATGGTCGAGGCGGTGTCTTCGGCCGTGATCGGTGTCCAGTTGGAGATGGTGGGCTGGCTGGTGTTTCTGGGGGCGGGGGCTGTCTGTGGCACCTTGTGGATGGTCGATGAAGTTGTCATAGAGGTTTTTGATCTTGAGGTGGAAATAGGTTCCAAGCTTGTCACAGAGGTCTTGGGATGGGGTGATGTCTGTGGCTTCGCTGCGTGGGTTGGTGAATTCTTGAATGACACTGAAAAGTTCCTTGGAGTTGGTGGAGTTGGCCAGGATTTTGTTGTGGATGATGTTCCTTTTGGTGGCTCTGATCTGGTTGTGGTAGTCCGTCATGGCGTCCTTGTAGGTGGTGTGGTTTTCGGTTGTCTTGGTGTTTCTCCAGTTCTTCTCCAGGCGTCTGCAGGTGCGTCTGGCTTCTTGGAGAGCGGTTGTGAACCTGGCGGCTTTCCTGGAGCGTTGTCTGTCGGGGTTGTGTAGAGGGGCGAGCTCATCTGCGCAGTTGGAGATCCAGGTGTGGAGTTCTCTGGCTGCGTCGTTTGCGCTGTTTGCGTCGGGTAACCAGGTGTGGTTGTCTCGGCTGAGGGTGGAGTTAAGTTGCTCGTTGGTAACCTTGCTCCAGTTCCTTCGTGGTGGGCGTGGGGCTGGTTTGGGTGCCTTGGGTTTGTTGATGGCGAAGTGTACGCAGTGGTGGTCGGTCCATGGCGGCTGCATTGTGTGGCTGGAAATGGACGCTGTTTCCTGCCGCGAAGATGGGGTCGAGGGTGTGTCCTGCTCTGTGGGTCAGTGTGTTGACGAGTTGTTTAAGTCCGATGCTGGCGAGGTTGTCACGAAGGATAGTGGAGTTGGGGTCACTGGGGTTGTCGAGGTGGAAGTTCAGGTCTCCAATGAGTATGTAGTTTGTTGAGGCGATCGCGTGGGGTGCGATGAAGTCGGTGATGGTGGTGGCAAAGGGTGTTCGGGGGCCGGGGGTCTGTAGATGAGGGTTCCTCGGAGTGTGGCTTTGGGGGTGGTCTGGATCTTGAAGTGCAGGTGTTCGGCGGAGGGAAGGTTTCGCTGGAGGTGGTGAGGCGGAGGGTGCTCTTGTGGGCGATGGCGAGGCCCCCTCCTCGGTGGTTGGGGCGGTCTTTCCTCTGGATCTTGTATCCGTCTGGGATTGCGGTGCTGATGTCGGGGGCGGAGAATGCGTTGGTCCAGGTCTCTGTGAAGAAGGCGATGTCGGGCGAAAGAGAGTCGAGTAGGTTCCAGATTTCCATGGCGTGTTTGTGTACGGAGCGTACGTTGAGGAGGATGCATTTTAGGGTGTCGCCGGTGCTGGCGTCGGCGGTGTTGGAGGCCGGGGTGGCGGTGAAGGTCTGGCGGCAGTGGAGGCAGGAGAACTGGCCGTGGGTCGTGTTCGGCGAGGCCTGTTGGCATTCTCTAAGTCTTCCAGGATTAAGTGCGAGGAGGGTGGTGGTGTCGTAGCGATGGGTAGTGGGAGGTCCAGGGTTCCTGGCGCTGGCCGCGGTCGGGTCGCGGATGGTCGCAGACGGGCTTGCCTTTGGCGCGCCTTTGGCCATTAAGTAGGGGAGGTGGGAGGGAGGAGAGGCTGGGACGCGGGAGCAGGGGAATTCCGGGGGTGAATTCCGGGGGGAAATTCCGGAGGGGAAATTCCGGAGGGGAAATTCCGGGGGGGAATTCCGGGGGGGGGGGCCGCAGGGGCAGCAGCGGCGAAAGGCAAAAGGAACAGGCAGGCACGAGAAAATAAAAACAGTGGTGGAATTAGAGCAAGACACAGATGGGCACAATAACAGTGGCACAACAGGGAAAAAAAGAAAGGAAAAAAAAGCGGCTGAGAAGGTTACGGTGGTTGGAGACAGTCTGGTCCCAGTTAGAGCGGGCAGCAGCCTCGAACCTCCCAAGGAGGAGGTCGGGGTCTGGAGGCAAGAGACGGCACAGCGGAGCAGTGGGGAGAGAGTGGACCTAGACCGAGGGTGGGAGGTCCTACTCGCGCTCCCCTGCAGCGGCCGTCATTAAGTAGGGGAGGTGGGAGGGAGGAGAGGCTGGGAGTTGGGAGCAGGGGAATTCCCGGTGGGAATTCTGGGGGGAAATTCCAGAGGGGAAATTCCGGGGGGGAATTCCGGGGGGGAGGGGCCGCAATGGCAGCAGCGGCGAAAGGCAAAAGGAACAGGCAGGCACGAGAAAATAAAAACAGTGGTGGAATTAGAGCAAGACACAGATGGGCACAATAACAGTGGCACAACAGGAAAAAAATTAAGAAAAAAAAGCGGCTGAGAAAGGTTACGGTGGTTGGAGGCAGTCTGGTCCCAGTTGGAGCGGGCAGCAGGAGCAGGAGCAGGCAGCAGCCTCGAACCTCCCAAGGAGGAGGTCGGGGTCTGGAGGGAAGAGACGGCACAGCGGAGCAGTGGGGAGAGAGTGGACCTAGACCGAGGGTCGGAGGTCTTACTCACTCAACTCCGCTGTCACCAGAAATTCCTTCAGGTTCTGGTGAGCTATCGTTACTTCTGCCGTGCTGTCTAGCATCGTCAGAGCCCATTCCCCGTTCAGTAGCTGTGTCCTCAGAATTCTGGGCATGTCTGATCTTGAGACCTGCTACCTTCTTCTTTTTGAACTGAGGTTTTGATTTTTGTTTATCTTCTTTTTTAGGTGCGTAGTCTGCAGCGTGTTGCTGTCTCTGGACTTTGTACGCTCCTCTTGTCTGTGTTCTGACCGTCCTTCCCTCTCTGAGTTTTTTGATGAACCCTGAAAGGAACGAGAGGATTGAGTATCAGTATCCTGATACCTGTCAGGTTTTTAAATATTATCCCTATTCCTGAGGTTATACCTCCTTTCAGAGGGCTCCTGTTGAGGAGACCTACCTCTGGATTGAGATCTGTTGTCTTTAGACTTTTGTTGTTTTTTATTTTCCCACTTCTTTTTAGAAGAAGTAGGTGTCTGCTTTGTAGTGTCCTTTTCAGGACTGCCAACCAGTTGTGGTTTTAATGCTTTCCCACTTAGACTGTCTCTGCATAGTTCTGCATATCTAGTTTCAATTATTTTGGGTAGTTCGTGTTGTTGATCCTCTGGACTGAAGTCCCTTAGGCGTTGGCGGATCGCCACTAAAGCTGCTTCCCCCTTAATGTTAGCTAGTATTATGGCTGATACCTGGTCAAAGTTATTTAGTAACTTCATCCCTAAGTTTAGGGCAGGCTCTGCTCCGTACTCATTTTGTATCTGTCTCAATACGTCAGGTACTACTGCTAATGATGGGATACCATGTGTTCTGGTATATATGGCAGCAAAGACTGAACCCCAAGAGGTGTAGTCCTCTACTTGTGGTGTGATCCCCATGGGCAAACAGATTGTTAGAATTCTGTGTTTATCACAGGTGGTAGTATTCGGGAATCCCGCCTCAAGCTGAGTTATTTTCTGAGCTATCCAGAATGGTATTTGTTTGCGTTTTGCAGGCATTTTGCCCATTACTGCGTCGAATGTTCGAGGAGTAATTTTATTTCCTGCACCCTGAGTTGGAGTACTGTTTGCTGCAGCTAGTGCAGGTTGGATTGTTAAAGTCCTCATGACGAATTGTGTTAAGTTTCTGTAGATTTTAATTAAATCTTTGTGTTGTACTAGTAAGTCTGGCTGTGGCATTGTGTTAATGTCAGGATGCGGTGTGTAAGCCGCTAGTATTGGCCATGTGGCCCTGTCTCCTCCGAGTGGGCCTAATCTTACTCTTTGTCGTATGTGGGGTAGGGTGCCATTAAACCAGTAATGATGTTCCTGGTAAGTGAGTGGAATCTCTATGTCCTCAAACGGACAATATTCCTGTGGTGCATTTCCTTCTAAATAGTAGTGAAATGTATTTGTTATTGCATTTGCTGCTGGGAATGTAACCCATGAATAGAACACCTCTGTTTTGTTTGATTCGCGTGCCTCAATTACGAAAACCACAAGGCCACCCTTGGCTTGTAAGCCATTTTCTAGTAGTCTTATGGTGACTGTCCTTCTGAATTTTGGTGCAATCTGTATTGCATCCTCAGGATCTTCTCCTCCCAGGTCAATTCTTTCATCCCCTGCCTCGGAATCAGGCATGTTTAGAGGAAGAAGTGTTCACAGGGAACTAAGATAAGGTGTTATGCACAATTTTTAGGAACTAAATGTCCTTTCAAGCTTGATTAACCAACAGCCAATAAATAGTATTTTCGTACTACTCAGCTGCGGCGGATTTTGTTCCCACCCACTCCAGACGTCTCTGGTGTTTTGTGAGTAGGTTCTCTGAGAATAGCACGACTGAACTACTCAGATTCTACTGTTAAATAAGTACCAAACCAACGTTGGTGGCGCCATGTAGTGTAGTTCCTATAGTACCCCTGCAGGACCTGCGCGTTTGTATAACTTAAGCTGTGGGCTTGGTGGCAGACTGACTCTGTGCACCCCCACCGCGTATGTTAGCTTGTTTTGCATTAGCTAGCTCACAGTGCCACTAGAATCTCCTCTTATCGGGGAGAGATTCGTTTCTGGCAACCTTAGATCATGACAACCCAAATTCCTCAGAATCGTGGAAACAATGTACTACCTTTCGCTCTGTCACTCGTGCTTACTTATTCGGTTTGTCTCAGAGAGTTACATAGAATAAACAGTCTGGGCGTTTCATTAAGTATTTATTGAACAGTTGTTACTCTGGTGTAAAATATATGTGCTGCAGAAACCAGCAGACAATAGCAGAGATATATTATCAGCAGTACGATAAAAGCGAAGGGATAGAACAGTTCTACCATATTGCAATAATCATAAATACATACATGAATATAAAAAGCATTATGAAAAGTACGCGTACTCCTACGATGCCTAACTAGATGTACCTGAGTGTACCTAGCATATGTGTGGGTCTAAAAGCCTAAGAGCCAAGAATCCTTCTAGGATTTAGTCGAACCCCCATACCTGAATAGAGAGAGTGTGGGACCCCGTCCTGGTCTCGAGTTGGACACCTCGCAAGGGCTGTGTTAGACCGCTGTCAGCTGGAGTGACTGCATGCAGGAGCCTCAGCATCTCTGGTCAGTGTGTCAGCATGGAAGTCTTGGTTCCCTCAGTCTTACCGGGGTAAGATGTGGTGTATTTATACCCTGAAGACTCTAGTTGCTTCGTATGGTTTGTATTGGGCCTTGTTAGACTTGAGGAAGATGTCAGGGGTGAACTTTGTACATACATATTATGCAGGTGGTGTATTCCTAGAGAGCCATGTATAATTGATGAGTACAGTGTGGGCCTGTGTTTGGGAAAAACCCTGCTGTATTCAAAACCACAGAATAGATAACGTTTAGCCCTCAGAGCATGTTGTGTACTAGCGAGGACCAATGTAGGTGAAAGATCATGCCTATATAAGAAATCATGACTATAATAGGACATGTACAGTTATGACCGTAATAGGGCATATGCGGCTTTGACCATAATAGGGCAAGTACGAATATGACCATATTAGGGCAACTATGAATCCATCCATTTTAGGGCATGTATGAACGGGTCTACATTAGGGCCTCTATACGGGACATAACAAGGTAAGTGTTTATTATTTTACTTACATTGTATATTCATTTAATTCTTACTTGGGGGGGTGGAGGCAGGCGGCGGAGTGGAGTTGGTCCCCAACTCCGTGGACCTCTGCGTAGAGCAGCTCCGCCAGCTCTGCCCAGGGTTAGGTGAGTTGCCTGGCCCAAAGGAGAGTTTGCCCCTGCCACAGGAGTTGCCACGGACACTGGTACTGGGAGCAGCTGGGAGGGTAGAGATGGTAGTGGTGGTGATGGTGGACTCTGATGTTGTTGATGCAGTCACTGTGTCCCCCACCACCACATGGGAGTTATCACAGGAGCTGTAATCAGATTCAGACCCTGCAGATGGCTTTGCAGATCCGCTCCCAATGAGACACCCCTGACCCTCTCTGTAACTGGGTCCCCCCTCCGACGACTCTTCACTGGACCCAGTATGATGTTCTGCTCCCACCACATCTGTGGCACTGTCTCTTCCTGTGGCCGCTGAACATGCTGTGACCAAGAAAGACAAAGATTTTCATGAGTCATCCATATCTACTTGACACATAGTGAACATCACAGATGTTCACAGATATCGGACATCACATTGAGTTGTGCTGTTAGCGCTTGCTATATTAACATAAATGGCACTTGGTAGTCTGCAGTTTACCATTGCTCAATCACACATGATGTGATCAGCAACATTGCGTGTATCAACATCAAAGTACAGAACCACAAGGTTGACTAATGGAGTTAGTGGCAGGGGATGTTTTGTCTTGTGCTCATGACGGTCTTGTTTCCTGACATTCCTGTCTCCTCTCCTGCAAGTAAGTATAGCCATCAAAATGGGAATACAATTTTCAGATTTCATCGAGACATGGTACACATTCTGCAATCCGTAGTCATCAAATGTGGAACCATTGGCTCATATGTCACAGCTCAAATGTCTACCTTGTCAAACACGCACAATGGATAATCATTGCATGAGTCATGTTGCACATTTCACAGTGATTGATAACATGTTCAGTAGCTTTGCTTCTCTACTGTCAGTTCACACATACGAGTGTCATTCTAGAGACACCAAGTCAGTACGCATAGCTGGGCATGTGGCACACTGCCCTGTGTCATCTATGCAGGGTGTCATGTAGCAGAATCATAAAGATTTGAATATAAAAAACAAATCAAGTTTCATAGATGTAATAAATGGTCTACAAACTTCCAAGTCTGATAACTGCAGCTTCACAATGCCTCAGGCAGAACACCATTCCACTGGCACATCTGGGTGCAATGACAATAGGGACTCTAGTACCTGAACCTATTTACATCATGAGTACAGTCAACACTGTGGAACAATTTTGGCTACACTGAACAAGTCCACATTTGTATGGACAACGTTTGAATGTCCCTCACTTCAATTACACAGTATGCACACTTTGTACTGCTGATATTGCTCATGTCTAACATCTCATGTTGGTAGCAAACTTAAATTTGATGCATATTTGACATCTCAGAATCAGACAGTGATGCAACAAAAACATTGTTTAGCAAGCCATCAAGTTGGAGTATTCAAGACCATTAACACACATGTCAACAGTTGTGACTGTGTACTTCAGATCATACCTCACAAATGCTGCCATGTTGCGATCAGTGGCAACTTGTGTTTGACACTGAATGGCTTGTGTTTTCACCTTCACAAACTCCTACACTTGGACTCACTCTTCAGAATGTTGTTTATGGAATTTTCAACAACATCATGGGTAAGGTCATTGTGACATGTGACCATAGTTACCCTAGCTGTGACTGTCCCATGGGATACATGTGATCACACTTAGCAGCACGTCTTGGAAAAAACATTTGCACACAGATTAAGCCAAACCAATCTAGGCCTGAACATAGACAAATCATTCTGCAAAAATGTATAGCATGGGATTTCCATAATTGAGTGCACCATTCACAACATACTTCAATGATTTGTTCAAACCACTCCGAGAACAGGCTCACACATCAATGAATGTGCAGACACATGTCAAGCTATGGGATTCATGCTGAAACTTGTACACACGTCTTTGGAAATTTTGGATGCACATATGTGCATGTCACTACTGTTCCTACCCTGAGCATGACTCACTCACATCTCCCTTATGAATGGGGCATTAACTGTCATATATTGATCCTTCTGCATTTTCATCTTGTGAAAATAACTGCACGTTTGGCAGACTTATGACCTGTAAAAGTGCCACCAGGCTCAGATCTCAAAACATGCATGAATAAAGATAGAAGTGCAACAAGTAACTGACTCACTCCCTCCTTGCTGCTGTTTGGCATCAACTGCCCATCCAGGTCAAGGAAGACCACCTCTAGGATGTGGAGCATGTGGGGGGTCAAGGTTCACTGGCCGCCTCGCTTGCCCGATGTGACAGGCCCAGCTGGACCTCAGCAATCCTCTTGGCCCAGTCACGAAGGTCCTGCCACCTCTTGCAGCAATGACGGACCCGGCAATATGCAACACCCATGTCACGCACCTTCTTGGCGATGGTCAGTCACATCCATGACTTCTCATGGGAGTTTACCTGTAAGGATGACATGGTGATAGTCCCTTAGATTAAATGTCTCATGTTCCAGAGTCATACACTACTATACATAGGTCATGGTCAGTTTTGCAAAAATAACTAAGGGAATGCATGTGGCATCCTGTGCATCAGTCCTGTATTCAATCAGATCTCTATTCTATGAGAACAGTGATGATGTGTTTGCCACAGTACACACACTTCTACAGCAGTGTGCCTGCCCAAATCAGTTCTCCACACCCAGTGAAACTTGCAAAAAGCCTAAAGGGATATCTATGATTGAGATTCCTACTGCCAGTGATGCGTGGTTATTGCACATGTCCAAGAACAATGCACTGTTATCCTCACTCACCTGCTCCTCTGGTTTGCAATACATCCGGCTGTGTAGTGGCAGGAGTGTGTCCAGCAGGGCCTGGTTCTCCTCCTCAGTGAAAGCTGGGGCCCTTGGCTGCGTCCTTGCTATTGTCACTCCCAGAGGATGTTGTTCCAGCAGCAGAGAGATGGGGAGTTGAAGGAATGAAGCAGATAGTGCAGGCAAGTGCAGTCTCTAGGGATCAGACAGACGTAAATCTGTACAGCAGTGGAGTATCAAATCCATGCATCAAAAGTGATAGGTTCGCGTCGGTCGCATTGTATGAATCGGTCCAATGCATAACATTGCTTGCAAACGACACGCCTACCGCGACGTTCAAACACTCTTCATCTGACCGCGATTGACTTCGATACATTGGTGATGGGAGGTAACCGAGTCGGTTTCCACCCGCTGAAGACATGAGCCCAAACCTGCGTCGCTCACCATAACAACCAACAACCAATGGCTGTGACCGAATTGTTTCGGATGCGGCTACCGCGTCCTTTGAATAATCAGTCGCCATAGCACACACTGCTGTGATTGATGTATTTTTGTACATTACATGTGTGGATGCACCTTTTAAATAATAAAAGTGTGGGGGGTGTGGCTTGACGCCAATGGAAGATGGCCGGTCGCTGAAGGAGCTCCGTGGCAGCTCGGACGGAGTGTCGGCTTATCCTGCAGACCTTCGCCACTTCACCGCACAACAATGGGGCCCTTCGTGATATGAAGGACTCTGGAAGCCTTTTTTGTCTTTTCCCCGTTTCTGGTGAGCGCTCCTTCCTCTTGGCTGCGGCTGGCGCGTCTCCTCTCATGGGACCCGCGCCCGCCTTTTTGTTTTTCCTACGTTGCTGCGCACTTCAGAAGGGACAGGAACGACTTGAAGATATTCCAATGGCTAATTCCAATTGCCAACAATGAACACTATTCATCAATTGGCTATGTAATGACAGGGAGCAAGGATAATAAATTGTTTTTAAAAAGGGAACCCTCCAACTACTCTTGGATTGCTTAAATTGTGCGCAAAGTTGAAATGAACATCGTAAGATAAAAAAAAAAGACATACTACAGTGAATTTTAATTTTAATTTGGCAGACAGAGAAACTAGAATTGGTTGTTTGGAAGGTACCATTTTGCTGCAGACTACACATTTTCCCCTCATAGGTCTTAACGCCCGTCATTATGGTCTCATGTCAAAGTAAGAATGGAATACAAATGATTTCATTTTGAAGCTAAACGTACAACTATTTCACTGGTCTTATCCTCCTTAATTTCAAGGGGGTTCTTTCTGATGCTTCAGCAGCAGTTTCTTTTGGCTGCTAAGAAAGGTACATCACCTTTGTGTTCCTACACTGAGACTGCACTTTTACATCATATTTACATCATATTTCACACTCTGTACTTTTGCTATTATCAAAACCTTCTCAGAATTTTATGGGGAGAACAAAATCTACACATCGTGTTACTGGTTCTTCCTTACCATTTTCTTCTTTGGCAGACCACAACCCTTATTCTGTTCTTTCAGTGAATATGGATAACTGTGAAGGCAATACACCACTTTCCAATATGTGAACATTGGTAGCATCATCATATTCGACTTTCCACCAATAAACTTTCTCCTAAATTGACCACTTCATCTACACTATCTTCTGGAAAATGTGTCAAAAAAGATCCTTCTTCGCCCGTTACATCTCCCCCACAAAATACTATGGATGTGGTTCTTGAAGAGATACGTGCTCTTCGGCCCTACATGGAGAAAACGAATAAACAACTTCAAGCTTTGTATGATAAGTGGTCCACTATGGAAAATAGGGTTATGCAGATTGAACAGCAAGTGGACTCTGTTCAGGTTGTGGTGAACCAAGTTCCTTCAATGAAATCTGAAATGTCATTACTCAAAAAACACGTGGAAAATCTTGAGAACCGCAACAGACGTAATAACTTGCGCATATCTGGTTTGGCAGAATGCTTGGAAGGCTCTGACCCCATTTCATTCTTTAAATCATTCCTTCCACAAGTTCTTGATATTTCCAGCTCTCCTGTCGTGAACATTCAAAGAGCACATCGTTTGGGTCGCAGCCCAACTATGGCGACCTCTTCAGTCAAACCTAGAGGAGTCACCATATACTTCTTGGAATATACAGATTTATTGAAGATCTTGCAAAAGCTAAACTCAAGGGCCGTATCTTGTGGCAAGGCTCTAATCTCTTCTTTGCTCAAGATTATGCCAAAGAAACAGCAGATCGAAGGAAGAAATTCCTGGATATGAGACCAGCATTTTGTACTCTCAATGCCAGATTTGGTATCTTCCATCCTTGTCTTTTCAATGTTACATATAAAAATTGAATTATGAATTACGAGGATCCTGCTTTACTACAACAGTTCTTAGATCAGTGTAGAGAAGAAGATATGGATGTGTCCAGACTTGCTACTGTTTAATTTTGTGATGTCAAGGTTTTAATATTCTCTGTCTTCCAGAGATTGTTGTTCGTTCTTGTTTAGTTTAAGTTTTCCTGGTTTCCCTATCTTATACTCACCTGTCATATTTTTCCTCTTCTCTTAGGTATGAATTTTCCTTCATACATGATTTCTGTTATCCCCGGTCTGCTTGAATGGTGTCCTCCCTCCCCGGTCCACCCTGAGTTGCCTGGTTAGTTGTGCCATTTTCCTCATGTGGTTTCACCACCCTCATCTTGTTCATGTTTTTTGTAGTTGGGTATTATATTTTCAAAAGTTATGGTGTATGTTTCTTCCTTGTTGTACTTGCCTCTTCTCCTTTGTTCCAACTTTTCTGTCTTTTTTCAAATACTCTTTCCCCTTCACAAATGACTTTTCCTTTTTCCTCTTCTCTCTTTACAATTTCTCCTTCTTTTCTACTTCTACCCTTCTTTGTTATTATTTCCCTTTTCATAACTACTTATTTCTTTTTGTATGCTATTCAACTTTGCTGATACAGTTTTGCAAATTCTTTGCTAAATATTATTACTTATATAATACTGTCAATTTTTAGCTGTTATAATTATTGCTATATAATGTGTATATCACCTCGACTGTTATAAATGGCTCTAAAGGTTGTTTCATGGAATGTTTAGGGTTTGTGTTCTCCTATAAAACGTCAAAGAGTACTATCTCATTTATCTAATTTAAAGTGCGATATAGCTTTATTACAGGAAATCCATGTTTTAGATAAGGAAATTCCTAAACTTAAAAGACAATGGGTTGGTCATGTTTTTGCCTCTCCTGGTACAAGAAATCGGATGTCATAAATGTATTGACTTACAGATTCTCTCGCAAGATGCTGATGATGTGGGTAGGTGGATTTCTGTTTCATTGTTACTGAACAATATCCCCTTGACTCTTTTTAATCTTTATGCACCTACTGCTCCAGACGTTGTCTTTTGGCCTACAATATTATCTAAATTGATATCATTTCAAGATGAATACTTATTAGTTGGTGGGGATTGTAATTTGGTTATGGACTCTACTATTGACCGTAATTCTAGGTCTAAATGTATTTCCTCTCCTATGTACTCTCAGTTTACATCCACTATTTAAGAACGGTCAGTAGTGGATGCTTGGTGATTATGCAACCCTACACTTCAAGAATGCACTTTCTTTTCTCCTGTATACTTCTCCCAATCTTGCTTAGACTATCTGTTTATTTCAAAAGCACTCACACAACATATTACTCATTCTGATATTGGTTCTATATTAATTTCCGATCATGCCCCTGTTACTTTAGATTTGGAACTTTTTCATCCTACTCAGGGTACAAGAAGATGGAGATTCAATAACTCCCTCCTTTTAGACTCCATCTTTACCCAACAGTTTGAAGTTTTTGTCACCACTTTCTTTCTTGAAAATGAAACTCCATACATGTCTCTACAGATTATCTGGGATGCTTTTAAATCAGCCTCCAGGGACTTTATTATTTCTTTTGTATCTCATCGAAAGAAATCTTCTATGCTTAATTTACAATCACTTACGGCACGCACTAAACAATTAGAACATTCCTTTTCTCACACAAATTCTAAATCCTGTTTAGATGAACATGTCAGATCCAAATTCAAATTCAATAAAATATCTACAGAAAATGCTAATTCATTTTTACTCAAAACTTCAGCCAAATATTATGGAGGCCAAAATAAAGCGGGGAAACTTTTAGCTAACTATCTTAAAGTTAAAAAAGAACGCATCAAGATTAGTTCTATCCTCACTTCTGATAATCACATAGTTTACAAAAACGAAGATATCTAATCAAACTCTTTAAACTCCTGAGTCCTCTGTACTTCAGGAAGATATACTTCAGTACTTATCTTCTATTAATCCATCCTCTTCCTCTAATTTAGATTTTTCGGTATTAGATGAGGCTGTTTGAGATCTAGATATTCTTACTGCTATTCATACTATTAAACGTGGAAAAGCCCCAGGACCTGACGGTTTCACGATTGAATTTTATTCTTATTTTTCTCGACTATATCAATTATTTCACTTCTTTATTTCTTCCAAAAAATCCAGTGGTTCTTTTCAAGAGGCTTTGATATGCCTTCTTCCCAAGGATGGTAAAGATCATACTTTACGTAAAAATTAAAGACCCATTTCTTTAATTAATTTAGACTACAAAATGTGTGCAAAAATTCTAGCTCTGCACTTAGAGGCTTTTTTGCCCCTACTAATTGGGCGAGAACAATGTGGATTTATTAAAGGTAAACATCTCTCAGAGAACACTAGACGTTTCTTTAATGTCCTTGCCAAGGCCAAATCTTGTAAAGATTCTTTATCAGCCATCTCTTTGGATTCTGAGAAAGCTTTTGATAGAGTTGGATGGTCATATATTTTTACCGCCTTATCCTGCTTTGGTTTTGGTCATAAGTTTATAAATTATATCTCCTTATTATACTCTTTCCTCCATCTTATCTAATGGTCTTATCTTGTCATCTTTTTCTTTATCTCGTGGGGTAAGACAAGGTTGTCCTGTTTCTCCTCTTCGCTTTATACTTGCTCTCAAACCCTTCCTAATTAGAATTCGTTCAAACTCTCAGATTACAGGCTTTAAATATGCACCAACTAATTAAAACTCTCTTTTTATGCTGATCATATTTAGCTCTTTCTATTACAACCACTACAGACCTCTTTGCCGGCTTTCTTATCTGAAGTACATTTATTTGCATCTGTGTCTGGTTACAAATTAAATGTTGACAAATGTGAAATCCTCCCATTGAACAAACTATGGGGCATATTATCTAGGAAGTGGTGGTGAGAGGCGTTAGCCACTTCCAAAATGCAAGGCTGCACCATATTACCAAGGATATGGTGCAGCCTGGCATTCCCCTGCGATGGCGCTAAGTCTCACGACTTAACGCCAACGCAGGCACCTACGCACCAGAGTGCAAGGGTGTCTGCGAGCAGGGAGGTTTGTTTATGTACAGGAAGGTGTCCCTTCCTGTACATAAACAAACCTAAAATGCCATTTTGTAACTTACATGTAAGTTACAAAATGGCATTTTAAAAAAAGTTTGTTTATGTACAGGAAGGGACACCTTCCTGTACATAAACAAACCTTGGCATTTTGCTTTTTCCATGTGTGCTGCACAAGGCAGCACACATGGAAAAAGCAAAAATGAGGAGAAATGAAGCATTTCTCCTTGTATCGCCACCTTAAGACCAGGATTTTCCTGGTCTTAAGTTTGGAGCTGCCACCTATTATTGCCTCACTTGATAATAGGTGGCAGCGTCGAAGTGAATGGGTGTTGCAGTGGAATGCCCACCGCAACACCCACTGCATGCCCCCTTTCACGCTAAGTTTAGCGTAAAAGGGGCACTATTACCAAGGCAGGGTTAAGACACTTAACGTGGCTTTTAGCCACATTATGTGGTTTAACGCTGCCTTGTGGTGGTGATAGGGGCTTGGTAATATGCCCCTATGTTTTTCTGTGGGTTATACTTCTTCTGTTTTCAGTTGGACCTCAGATAAAAACAAGTATCTAGGTTTGTGGTTTAAATCTTCTATGAAAGATTCCATGTTAGGAAATTTGAGAGAATTACAGACGCTCTTGAGAACTACCACTTCCAGATGGAATCCCATGTTTTTATCATGGTGGGGCTGTCTTGGCATGATAGAAATTATGCTGGTTCCTATAATACTCTTTTATGTTTCAAATAGTCCTATAAATATTCCTAATTCACATTTAAAAAAATTCTATTCTATATTATCGAAATTTCTGTGGAATAATACAAAACCTTGTTATGTCTCTCCATAAGCTCAAATGACCTAAACATTTGGGAGGCATTAACTTCCCAGGTTTTCAAATCTACCTCTCCGCATTCTCTCTTAAACAATCCTCTCTATGACTCCAAGATGATAATGATGATTCATTATTACCGTTATGGACTACTATTGAAAAATTCTTTCTTCAACCGTTCTCCTTCCAATAATTTTTATCTATTACGCATCAACCTTTCTCACTCTCTCTTCCTATTTTCAATAACACTTGCAGAATCCTCCAACCTTTACTTACAAATAATCTCTCTCCTAAAGATCAATTTTTTCAATCTTCAATATGGTATAATAAACATCTTAAAACCAATAATAGAATTATTTTTGGGAAATATTGGTATGTTAATGGACTACATTGGGTCCATCAACTTTATCAGGACAGTACATGTATAACTTTTATAGTTGCTCAAGCACGATTTTCTTTACCTGCCTTGTATGCATCTAAATACGTGTCCTTAATTTCACTGATCCAATGAATTTATAATCGTTTGGCGCTCATATCTACCTCTTCATCTTCACCTCCTACTGTTCTTTCAATCTTATCTCTCTCTCTATCCGCATCTCACGTTTACAAACATTTAGCCTCTTTTCCAGTTACTCGAGATAAAACAGAGGTGGAACTCTCCTGGGAAACTGATCTTCAATTTTCCCTTTCGATTCCGACCTCGAATAGGGTTTGGATTAAAATTAGGAAATCTTCTAGAGCTGCTAATACTACCTAAACTTTATTTTATGTTTATAACAGACTTTTACTTACCCCTGTTTCATTACATAAAATGAACCCTACTCTTTCTCCCTCTTGTTGGTCTTGTAATACAAACCAGCAGATTTAAAACACGTGTTATTTATGTGCCTCCATATTCACCACTTTTGGAAACAAGTTTGGAGACAAATCAATAACATTTTTCACACACAAACCCCCTTTACGTTTGTTAATATATTTCTACGTAGTGTATCTGATGACTGGGTTCCACACTCAAATACTTTTCATATTATAGATCTTCTCCTTGCAGTTGCTTTTCAACAGATTACCAGGGCATGGAAGAACGCTAACAGTATTTCCTATCAAGCTTAGTGGTATGGGGTTTGATATAACCACAAACTAGATAGAGCATAGGTCCATCCCATTTCCCTTGCAATGAAAAGAGAATACCTTTGGTCACCCATTACTCATTTTCTAGATGTATCCGCACATACAACACAAACTCATAATCCCTGAGTTGAAGAAGTACCTAAACCCACATGATTTAATCTTATTTGTTATAACTGTTTTCATATCAATGCTATTTTTTTTTACCTTCCTTTCTTTATGCTATTGATTAGAAATTAGTAAATAAATAAGTGGTTATGTTAAAAATAAAAATAAATGAATGTAATTTACTCCCTTCCTCCCGCTTTCTATCCCCCTCCTTCCCCATATTACCTTAACAGATGATATAGTTAGATTTTATTTTATATTTCTGTATTTTATTGAGATGTTTTATATTATATCAATAAAATCTCCTTTTCAACAAAAAAAATATATAAAAGTGACCTTTAAATGGATAAGACGCACTCCCATGAGGAGCTAACCTTAAGGGGCACATGACAAACTGTTTTATTGGCATATACAAGCATGTTAGGATTAGAAATCCAGTTATCTGCATTGTATTGGTCACAGTGCCCATCATTTTATGTGTGGATGTACATGTGCATTCTTGCATTGTCACTACATTTGTGTACTGTATGACCCATTGTACAATTGTTGTCATTTCAGACTGTAGATGTCTGTTGTGTAAGTAATGGCTAAGGCTTTTACCATTGGATGAATGGACAGTGAAATCATTCTCCATCTTCAGCTTGTTTGTGAATGTGAATTACTAGTCTATCTGTGTGCCCAAAACTGCAGCGTATGGTGTTATTACATATGTTAGCATCCTCAACATTGAAAAAAGTCTGTGTATGTGATTGTATCTGTAATGTAGACATAACTACAGGACAGTGTCCAACCTGTGACAGTGGTGGGCATGACTGAGTATGTGAGATGATGTGTATATCAGGAGCAAACATCTCTTGCATTACATGCTCCTATTCGTTCTACCTATTGCACATGTAATTGTTCACAGAAACATTAAAGTACCATATTCTTTCAGTGGATCCTTTGAATATGTGATGCTTGCTGACATTTATGATGTCAGACACTAGTGATTTGTACACTACACCACTATAATTGCTGTGTCACCATACCTTGGTAACATGTCTGTGTAGGGTACTGAAGCTGTGAGATGTATCTAAGGGCATACTTTTAAATTGAAATCTGTTTTTGAAATGATCTGTAGCTTCAGGTGTGTTCACATTTCATGTTCTGTTTGTCTCTAAGCATGTTGCTTTGTACATTGTGACCTGACACCAACTGTGTTTACACTGTTGTGTAGTTCCTATAAGACCTATATAGGATCTGCGCGTTTAGACAACATACACTGCGGGACTGGTGTCCAGACTGATTCCAGACACCCCCACTGGGTATGTTCGCCTGCATACCAGCTAGCTCGCAATGCCACTATAACCTCCTCTTACCAAGGAGAGAATAGTTCTTGGCAACTATAGAACATGACAACCCTGATCCCTCAGGACCGTGGAAACAGTAACTTACTTTTCGCTCAGTCACTCGTGCTCACTTGTTCTCAGAGAGATACACAGAATAAACAGTTGGGACGTTTTCAATAAGTATTTATTGAACAGTCGTTCTTCTAGCGTAAAATAAGTGCACTGAAATCCCCAGTAGACAGTAGCATATATAAATGAATAGCAGCACTAAGAAAGTAAACAGATGGTAGGTTTCTACCATTTTGCTAAAATCATAACTACAGGCGAGTATATAAAATACATGGCAATAAAGTGTGTACTCCTACGATGCACCCTAACTAGATATTCCTAAGTGTACCTAGCATGTCAGTAGGTGTAAAGCTAAGAATCCCTCTAGGATAAAGCCAACCCCATTACCTGATGTGAGACTGCGGGACCCCGTTCTGGTCTCGAGATGAACACCCCGCGAGGGATGTCAGACCACTGCGAGCTGGAGTATCTGCATGAAGGAACCTCAGCGTCTTGCGTCAGAATGTCGGCCAGGAAGTCCTGATCTCCTCTCCGTATCTCAGCAAGATGTGGTGTTTATGTACCCTAAGGTATGACCAGGGGTTCTACCTTGCTGTGCCAGTGTCGGACTTAGGATGATGTCGGGTATGAACTTTATGCACAGTTATTATGCAGGAGATGATGGTCCTGATGTGATTCCAAGAAACTAAGAATCCTCATGCATAATTTATGAGGCCAGTGTCCAGGGAAAAACCCTACATACTGGTGTATAGTATTGTAACTGGGTAAAAGGTCAGTCCTTCAAATCCGTTATGTATGTAGTTTAGGAGAGAATGTAGGTGAAGGGTTATGATGTTACCTAGACCTATATCAGGGTACCTATATGAAATATAACACCCACTCCTCATCCGACTAGACGACATTACTAAAATCTAGCATACAACCAAGGTGTGTAGAGGTGTGTACGCAACTATAAATACAACATTTTTAAGAGAAGTTAAAAAGCGTTAAAAAACCCATTAAAGGTGTTCTATTAAAAAAATCATTCAAGTAGTGGCTCTAAAGTGTTCGTTCATATAGTCCGAACTGCAGGCATTTGAAAGCCATGCAAGTCAAAATGTTTCAATTTGGAATTTTGAAAAGGGGTTAAAAAGCCAAATCTTCCCAGCGTGCAACATGCCAAATGTTTATGTGTCCTTGCTGGTAGACGCAACATTGCTGCTGTCTGCATACGTAACTGACGGTCCCTGTAACACCTCACAAAGAATGTCAATTGATCACAGATGATCTTCTGTACTGCCCGCAGCAGATGCCGGGGTGGCCTGTGCCACATCCAAGGCCTAAGTGTTGGAGGAGCTGGTGTCCATACCAACAGGAGCAGAAACTTCCTGTTTTGGCTCTAAGAATGCTGCCAACAACATGGAATGCGCTGAGGACCCTGCAGAACATGGGCCGTTATCGGGTCCAGTAAAGCATCAACGCCTGGTGGCACAACTGATGGAAGTGTCAGACAGAGGTCCAACACGCATTCCTCTCTGTAGAACAGGCATCGGAGAACAGGTAGGACACAGTCCATCCATACTGGCCTAAATGACAGGAACCAAGAGGCTCTCAGTTCCCGTAGGTGAGGTGTACCCAGATGTCGTACCATGCGATCACTGTATTTGCGCTCCAGGAGGGCTGTTGCTATTTCCTTGGTGGCTGGGACGTCAATTGAGTAGCAGAAAGGTAGCAATCAGGATTCCTGCTATTAGAAACAGGATCAGCAGAAGCCCTCCAAAAATGCTTCCAAAGACGGAGTGTATAAAGTTTGGTATAACTCCGAGGACCGTCTGAAAGGTGCTTAACAGTCCGGAACCTATGGTCTTAAATAGGTGTACAACACCCATCGTATCGGACATGTTAAAGATACGACTCACCATTTCTGTGAAATGGAAGGGGCAGTTTGTATGTATAAATGCCTGTATTTCAGCCGAGGACCTTGTGATCTGGAGATCAAAAGTTTCCCGGGCGAAGGTTAAGGGCACGGTTCGCTGTAAAAGCATGGCTTTCATTCTGCTCAGAATATCAAATCGTATAAAGCAAATATTTAGCGAAGGCTATAACGGCGCCTCCCTGACTGTATGTGTTGGTGGAAACAATACTTGCATAGAGCAAGTAATCCTGGAGCTCACAGTGACTAGATATGCAATGCCCGGAAGCATCCCACAACAACCTTGATCATTCAGCATCAAGTAACTCCCATTCGAGAGAAGCCTGAATACCGGATTAATCACAGCTGCTGGGGTACCCCTCAAATGTCAGGACAAGTTCACAACAGACCCATTACAAGCCCCATGTAGCATAATATCCTGGCATATGAGAGATCCACTTAAAGCATTCTCGCAGTTCGTTCTGCTTAGAAACACTTCCAGATCCCCTCTCCTGCATCGAAATCTGTATGGTAAATCCCAGGATTCCCTGATGAATTCCTCACCCATCTTTCCATATCTGCCTGCCTATTGTTGTTCTAGGCAATATTGAAACTGGAAAGTTGCGACCGGTAATGTTATATGGCCGTGGATTAACCACTCTGGGCCTGATTCACAGAACTAACTTACGTCAAAAACGTAAAGTTAGTACTTTTTGGTATTCACAGAATACACTTACTCATTTTGGTATTCACAGAATGAACTTAGTCATTACGGTATTCACAGAAGTTAGTAGTCCTAACTTTAGGACTCCTAAATGCCTTCTGTGAATACCGAAAGTCTTAAAGTTTGGATTTTTCTCAGTTTAGGAGTAGTAAAGTAGTTAGGAGTCCTAACTTTACTACTCCTAAACTGAGAAATTCAGTTCTGTGAATCAGGCCCCTAGTGGACGGTGACTCTGCCACAGTAAAGGGTAACCTATCCAGTTTTTCAATACGCAGCATTGTATATTTTGCTCCCTTCTGTGCCGTTTTCTTCTGTTTTTCTGTTAGATTGTGTGCAGAAAATAATGTCGTAATGTTGATGAAATGCCAAGGCACATAACCGGCGCGCAATTACTCCATTGTCCAGTATAATAAAATAATAGAAAGTAACTGCGACTGTCCGTGTTGCAATATGGACAAATCCTGTTCTATTACATCGATAGCAGAAGATACAATGATGCCCAGTGAATATATCCTGGATGTTAAAGTAGTCATGCCAATGTCAACTATGGCTAACGCCTTTTCTAGGTTAACTCTATCTATTTCTCTTAATCTCTCTGCAGCTTCTTGTTGGGAGATTTTCAAGATTTCATTATAGACAGCATACAAAAAACGCTTCTGACGTGGTTTTCTGGGACCTAATAAAAAATCCCGTAGGTCCACATCCTCTGTGAGTAGAGACAAGTGTTGTTTCACCTGGAGTTGTGTTGAGGTTTTTAGCCAACCAAGGCACAACTTCCCAACACTGTATGATGTCACTACCCCCGGATGTTCTCATTGTACATAACATGGGTCTGGCCTATGGATACTAAACCCTTCAGTGGTACCCCTGAATCTTTCCTGACATCTGTTCGTGTCTGTGGGCCAAACCAACCATCCCTTCCAACTGGGGTCTGATCTATTGTATTGCAATATGTTGTCCAACTTAGCCCCTCTTTCTGACGTAAAATTCCCCTCGGTGTTTAAAGGTGTTGGAATTTGAGGTGTGTTCAAGTCCTTTTTCTTGGCTATTCCAAGACAGGAAGTCTGTTGCACAGTGTCATTCAGAAAAAGCATCTGCTGTGGAATGAGGCATGCTCTAAATAGTGCTTCTGTTCCCTGGACTTGACAGTCCCTAGAACCCCAGATCGATTTTAGATCTACAGTGTCCATCCATAAGTCAAAACCCTGTTCAGACAGCTGGGAAATAAAGGAAGAAGAGTAAATCTGTTTGGAGTTTGTTAACATATTCTTCTGTGCAGATATAGGTGCAACCTTATAGTAGTACGAGGTTGGGTCAGAAGTGTTAAACCCTGAAAAATATGAGAATTTCTGTGCAAATGTTTTTGAACTACCTTTCGGTGGTGTAGGGCAATGTTCCCACTGGTGGAATGTGAAAACATTTCTAGGTTTGCTAGATTTATGCAAGAAATGATGACCATAATGTTGGTAACAATACATTTTGTCAAAATCTGATGTGTCCTCTAACATTTCAGTGCTATAAAATGCGGCAGATTGTCCCAAATCAGACAATAAGCTATTAATAGTTTCAAAATCCCAATCATCAGAAAATGTACTGGAGGTAATGATATTGTTCAAAGAAATTTTAAACAAATGTGGAATCTTTAAAAACTCGGTCGGTCCAAATATATCATAATTCACTTTGTCTCACACTATACCATCACGTATAGGAACTGCTGAAATGTTCACGAAGGACAAGTCTCTTTGTTCACGATGAGATGAAACATGAGGTTTTAAAATTAAGTTTACTTCTGACGTTGCAGAGCTCTGTTGAAGATAAGTTCCATTGATGAGCAAGTGGAAAATGATTGCTAATCCTAACCAGAAAAGAAAAAATAATATACCGGTGATTATCCAAAGTTCTAGCCAAGGTGATACTAAATAAGTCCTTCTAAGAAAGTTAAAAAAGTCTTTGATCCGTTGTTTGCGAGAAATTTGGGTTGGCGTCGTTTCAGGTTCACTTGGATCCAATGAAAAGGTATCGAAGTCGATGGAATAGCCAGATGAAGTTCCATCTATTTTTGGTAGCTCAGCAGGTTTTGTTGAACTTGTAGATTGCTCTTGAAGAGGCATGTTGACGTAGACATCCTTATTGGGTTGAATTGAAATTTGTCTTTCATTTTGATTTTGAAAGTTCGTGTCAAGGGGAACTAGTTCCATTGCATTGTTATTGATTCCATTGCTTTGTAAAGGTGACTCTTCAAATGTTATGAGTCTTTCTGTTTGAACTTCCTGTATTGTAGCGAGAGGAGGACGTCGGCTACTCAGGAGCCCACGAGGCCTACTATTCAGCATCGGCCACATAGTGTGGTTTGATCAGATCGATTGAGACGACTCTCTTTTCTTTTCTGGCAAGAGGCGGTAGAAGTACAGTACTTGATCCTTCAACGGCCAGGACAGGTACAGGCTTTTGATAGGATGGCCCGAATTCTTTTTTGTCCACAATCTTTTCTCTGACCAGATCCCCAACTTTTGGAATCCAGGCAGGTTTTGCCGTGGCTGACTTGACTTCCCAGTAGCGGTTTTCTTTGTCTCAACGTTACTTAAGGAGGCTCTGGATTCATTCAGATCCTGTAAAACAGCCAAATGTTTATTGATGTCAAACGTTTTTTTGTCCGCCACTGTGCCTTCACAATCGAGATCGGGTACCCACATTCTTGTCCCAAACAGGACCTCGTAAGGAGTGGCACCCACTAGAGAGCTTCTTGGCTGGTTATTAAGGGCTCGCTGGACCCCATATACATAATTGACCCAACTACCAACCGAGCCTAATACCCTAGCTGTTAAAGATTGCTTTAAGTCCCGGTTTTTCCTCTCCACAACCAAATTTCCCTCTGGATTGTATGGAGAGGAGTACCGCAATGCTACACCCAAACTTCCCATGGCTTCCATGTAAGCCCTAGAGCTGAACGCGGGGCCACGGTCAGAATGTAATGTGCCAACTGCGTATGTCCCTATGAAGACTCTCAAATCTTTTATAACAGTTCGGGCGTCAGCCGAGCGCTACGGCCATACCCATAAGAATCTTAAACAGGAATCCACTGCCACCATGATATACTTGTAAGCCCCATCAGATTGTAAGGGGCCGCAGTGGTCCAGGTAAATATACGCCAGCGGTCTGTCAGATATTAACAATGGTGTCTGCGCTAGGCGAGCTATGGTGGACCCTTTTATCTGTTGACAGATATCGCACTTTAAGATGAAGTCTTTGGTCTGCTTTGTTAACCCTGGCCTCCAATAGCGTTGTTTCAGTAAAGAAACTGTCGCCATAACTCCTGTATGAGCAGAACCCAGACCCTCGTGTGCAGCCAAGATTAAACCTAACCTGCGATCCATGTTTGGTATTACTCTATCCCCCACTCCAGGAACCTGAGCAAATGGAACGTTGTTTGCATCTAACTTGTAGGAGTACTTGAGTGGAAAACCTTTAGGTAGTGCTTTGCTGTTATTGCGCAAAGCAATTACAGCTACCATTGTGCTACCGTCTACCCTCGTTTTTGAACGGGTGATTGCAGCTACGGATGCAGTGCATACTGCCCCCTTTGTGACTTCATCAGCCAATGAATTCCCTTCAACCTGAACGCCATCACGTTGATGACTCAGCGTGTGTATCACGTGAGCCCTTGGTAGTTCGTTCTTCATCTCTGCTACCTGTTCCCATAGTTTCCTATGTTTGATTGTGCCACCTTTTGAATCTCTGAACCCATTTTGTCCCCAATAGTGGAGGTATTCGTTGTATGACTGGACCGAGTAAAAGGAGTCACACACTATTAATGTGGGGAATTCTGGATCCGTATTTATCAGTACCAGTAATAGGGCTTTTAATTCTGCCAACTGAGCCATGCACTCTCCGAGAGACTACATTTTTGTACAGCTTGGATGGAACTTGCCGTCCTGCATCCTACCTTTTACAAAAGCTCATGCTGCACTGTATTGTTGCTTACTCCCTATGGCTGGTTGAGCAGATCCGTCAGTATAAATAATGTATTCATACGGATCTAGAGGCATTATTTCATTTGGTAGAGGATATTCATGTTCATATTGCAGGAATACTTGTGTTTTTAGATTAGGGTCATATATGTATTCTACATGTGTTGCAGTGAGAGAAATAGCCCATTGTATCCATCTTGGATGTAACGCTTTAGCATTTGGGACGCTTGCCTTTGTGGCAGCATCTAAGGTCGGTACCGGGGTCACAACAATTATTTGTTTTCCCTGAGCCAGTTCTCTTTCTCTCACTACAGCAGTCTGTACTGCTGTCAGTATTTTCTCTGTGGGTGCAAAACGCATTTCAGCGCTAGTGTACAAATGCGATTTATATGCAATTGGTACTGTTTCACCTTCATTGAAGGTCAAGTAAGTGTACCCTGATTGACCTGTGACTACCCGGATCACCAGGTTGCGTACGTTTACGCGTGTCTGTAAGTGTTTTGATGATATCATATCAGCTTGTAGGGAACGAAGGATATTTGTGTGTTCCTGTGTCCATTGTCTAACTGAAAAGTCAGGTCTTATTAGGTCGTAGAAAGGTTTTATTCTCTCTGCGTAATCCAAAATGTATGTTCTGCCAAAATTCAAAAATCCCAGTATGGACTGTAAATGTTTTAATGATTTTGGAGGTTGTAGCAATGAGCACTTTTCTAAAAAGTGGGCTGCCAGGCTTTTGCCTTCACTTGAAAGCTCATATCCCAAAAATAGGACATTGAGGTGAGCTATTTTCAATTTTTTTAATTAAATTTGTAGCCCTCAGAGGCGAAACACAAAATTATGGTGCTCACCTTGGTCAAGTGTTCCTCTAAGTCATCATCTGTTAGATAAATATCATCTACATAGGATAATGCTTCCTCATCCAAATTCTGTAGTAACTCTGTTACCCTCCTTGAGAATAACCCCAGGCTATTCTTATACCCTTGGGGGAGTCGACAAAATTGACTCTGGGACCCTAGCACTGAGAAGGCTGTCAAATATCTGCTTTCAGGTGCTATGTTTTGGCAGAAAAATCCATTTGAGATATCTAATGTTGTTTAGTATTTTTTCCGCACAATGTTTTTCATTAATGCGGCACTATGAGCATTCTGAACTGCAAATGTCTTCGTACATGAGTTTAGGTGTCTATAATCTAAAACTAGTCGGTATGAATTATCGGGTTTCATTACGGGAAACAAAGGATTATTCATTGATGAGGTGCATGGTTCAATTACACCTTGGTATTCAAGTTGATCTAGGATCTCCCTGACCTGTTTTTTAGCTTCCTGTTTTATGGGATACTGTCTTTGTGGAGTTGGGTTTGTTTATATTGGAATTACGTGGTGTGGTGACTCTTCATCCCTCCTTACGTGGTTGTGGTATAATGCTGGAGCAAGTGCTACCGCCCACTCCTGTGCATATGTATGTCTTAGGTGTGCGGGACTAGGTCGGAGAAAGCTGGAAAGATTACAGTTTCCTCCTTTGGGCATTCCATAACAATAGTAGGCGGCCATCTCTTTCTGCTAATAGGATGTCGTAGCCAGAAGTCAGGTTCTCCCAAAAGAGATCCTTAACTTGTCTGAGCTTGTCCCCCTCCATTAGGAGTGTTATTTCATGTAACTTGTGTGGGACACTCACCCTAGTATCAGGTGTTTCCACCGTGATATACTCACTCAACTCCGCTGTCACCAGAAATTCCATCAGGTTCCGGTGAGCTATTGTTACTTCTGCTGCACTGTCTAGCATCGTCAGAGCCCACTCCCCGTTCAGTAGTGGAACCCTCAGAATTCTGGGCATGTCTAACTTTGAGACCTGCTATCTTCTTCTTTTTAAATTGAGGTTTTGCTTTGGGATTTTCTTCTTTCTTTGAAGCGTAGTCCGAAGTGCGTTGCCTGTCTCTGGGCTTTGTACGCTCTTCTTGCCTCTGTTCTGACCGTCCTTCCCTCTCTGAGTTTTTTGATGAACCCTGAAAGGAACGAGAGGAACATGTATCAGTATCCTGATACCTGTCAGGTTTTTTAATGTTATCTCTATTCCTAAGATTATATTTCATTACTGGGGGCTCCTGTTGAGGAGACCTTCCCCTGGAGTGAGATCTGTTCTTTTGCTGTTTATTATTGTCCCATTTCTTTTTTAAGTAACCAGTGTTTGCTTTGCCTGTTATTTATCTGTCCCTCCCACTAGTTGAGGGTTTACAGGTCTAGCTCCCAGACTGTCTCTACCTAATTCCGCATAAGCAGTTTCAATTAGTTTAGGTAGCTCTGTCTCCTGTTGTAATGGAGTGAAATCTCTCAGATGTTGGCGTATTGCCACTGATGCTGCTTCGCCTTTAATATTTGCTAATATTATCGCAGATACCTGGGCAAAGATATTTAACAACTTCATCCCTAAGTTTAGAGCAGGTTCTGCTCCATACTCGCTCTGTATTTGTCTTAATACATCTAGTATTACCGCTAAAGAAGGGATACCATGAGTCCTGCCATATATTGCAGCGAAAACTGTACCCCAAGAGGTGCAATCTTCTTTAGAAGGAGCTATCCTCATTGGCAAGCAAATCATCAGTATTCTACGCTTTTCCTTAGGACCACTGTGTGGAAACACTGCCTCCAGCTGTGTTATTTTTTGTGCTATCCAGAAGGGCATTTGGTCACGTTTAGTGGGCATTTTACCCATCACAGCGTGCAGTGCTTGTGGTGTAATTTTGGATGTATTATTTTGGACTTGTCCTGGTTGTGTAGCCGGTGTTGGCTGAAGTGTGAGTATTCTCATCACAAACTGTACCATGTTTCTGTAAAGTCTCCTTCTGGCATTGTGTCAATGTCAGGATGTGGTGTGAAAGCTGCTAAAACTGGCCAAGTTGCTCCATCTCTTCCAAGCGGGTTGAGTCTTACTCTATTTCTTGTATGGGGGAGGGCACCTTTAAACCAGTACAAATGTTCATGGTAAGTGAGTGGAATTTCAATGTCCTCATATGGACTATATTCATCTGCTATGTCATCTTCGACATAGTAGTAAAATGTTTTTGTCAAAGCATTTGCCTGCGGGAATCTAATCCATGAATAGAATACCTCTGTTCTATATGATTTGTGTGCCTCAATCACAAAGGTCACTTGCCCACCCCTAATTGTAACACCATATGCTACTAGTTTTAGGGTGACAGCATTTCTAACATTTTCTGCAATATATATTGCATCTGCATCATTTTCTTCTGTTGTGAAGTTTAGTGCATTCCCTTCATCTACGTCTCCCTGCTCCGTCATTATTTTTTAGAAAGGACAGCGTTACAAGGGAACTGAGATAAGGTGTTATGCACAATTAGGAACACTGTATCCTTCAAGCTTGATTAAACCAACAGCCAATACATAGGACTTTTTCTACTCAGCTGAGGCGGATTATGTTCCCTCCCACTCCAGACGTCCCTGGGGAAATTGTGAGTAGGGGTCTCTGAGAATAGCACGACTGAACTACTCAGATTTGACGGTTAAATAAGTGCCAATACCAACGTTGGCGGTGCCATGTCGTGTAGTTCCTATAAGACCTATATAGGATCTGCATGTTTAGACAACATACACTGCGGGACTGGTGTCCAGACTGATTCCAGACACCCCCACCAGGTATGTTGGCCTGTGTACCAGCTAGCCCGCAATGCCACTATAACCTCCTCTTACCAAGGAGAGAATAGTTCTTGGCAACTATAGAACATGACAACCCTGATCCCTCAGGACCATGGAAACAGTAACTTACTTTTCGCTCAGTCACTCGTGCTCACTTGTTCTCAGAGAGATACACAGAATAAACAGTTGGGACGTTTTCAATAAGTATTTATTGAACAGTCGTTCTTCTAGCGTAAAATAAGTGCACTGAAATCACCAGCAGACAGTAGCATATATAAATGAGTAGCAGCACTAGGAAAGTAAACAGATGGTAGGTTTCTACCATTTTGCTAAAATCATAACTACAGGCGAGTATATAAAATACATGGCAATAAAGTGTGTACTCCTACGATGCACCCTAACTAGATATTCCTAAGTGTACCTAGCATGTGAGTAGGTGTAAAGCTAAGAATCCCTCTAGGATAAAGCCAACCCCATTACCTGATGTGAGACTGCGGGACCCCGTTCTGGTCTCGAGATGAACACCCCGCGAGGGATGTCAGACCACTGCGAGCTGGAGTATCTGCATGCAGGAACCTCAGCATCTTGCATCAGTGTGTCGGCATGGAAGTCATGATCTCCGCTAACTATCTCAGCAAGATGTGGTGCTTTATACCCTAAGGTATCCCCTGGGGTTCTACCTTGCTTTGTCAGTGTCGGACTTAGGATGACGTCGGGAATGAACTTTATACACAGTTGTTATGCAGGAGAAGATGGTCCTGCTGTGATTCCAAGAAACTAAGAATCCTCATGCATAATTTATGAGGCCAGTGTCCAGGGAAAAACCCTACGTACTTGTGTGTAGTATTGTAACTGGGTAAAAGGTCAGTCCTTCAAATCCGTTATGTATTTAGTATAGGAGTGTCGTAGGGATTCTGCACACACACAGAGCTATGCACAGGATAATAGGACCTCGGAATATAGCGGTGAGCCTACCATAGACTGTAGTACCCAAAACCCCAACCCAACTAGCTTAGCATCCCATTAGCACCAATGTGCCAATGATGGGACAACCCAGAACACGGTATCTCTCTCTCAGGACTCGCAGAAGCAAGAACACTCTTTCGTCACTCACTCGTACTTGTCCACAATGTGCGTATGAAGAGACACAGGATAGGTTAAAATATTTATTTCAACTTACGTGCTCTAAGGTACAGTACACGTGTCAGTACTATTAGCATAATGCATAGAAATAATATAATCAGCATAGTTACAACTCCATAGAATACAAACGGGAAAGCATCTCATAAAGCAGTGGATATATGTCTAAATAACATTGCCACCCTCCCCGTGCTGAAAGCTAGTTTATTATAAAAGAGAAGACCTCTGGGCTTTGACTAGCGAACCCCCATACCTCAGTCTCTAGATGCACAACTACATCTGCAGACAATCACAGCTCTTCTCCCTGGAAAGGGTTTTTCCAAGTGTCTCAAAACGTGCAGAACACAATATTAAAAGCACCCAAAATTCTCCATGGCAGCTGTACCTAATGTTATGGCTAGGTGCGAGGGACTGGCCAAATCAACAAGAACAGAAATACATTGTTATCCGACCTTGTACATGTTGTGCAGTCTGAGCCCAAATCGAACAAGAGAAAAGGTGAAAGACAGTAAATGCAGACAGTGCTAAAATAACTTGGCAAGAGCAGAGGTCGATAGAACAACGGCTCAGAGCACCGTGTGCAAAGAAAAGCAGCATGGCAGCCAGGCCTAGGACAACAGAGCAAGGCAGGCCACTAACCACAAGACACCCTCCCCTGGACAGTCCGTCGGCCAAGGCAAAGGACGAAGACAGAGTTCAAAAGCACTGAGCAGAACAGGAACGACCGTCGTGGTCGCTGTCGAAAGTAAAAAAAAATTAAATGTCCGAGGAGTAAAAAAATGTTCAGCAAGCGCAACTGCGCGCAGAGAGCGAAGGCCGCGTTAATCCACAAGGGTGTAAGTGCAGAAAAACGCCACACCTTCCAAGAGGACATCGTTGGAATCGTCAGAAAACATAGATGCCATCCAGTCCAAAAGATCAAAGGAGCAGGAATGTTCCTCGGAGGAGGGAGCATCCAAAAGCAATGCGGGACAGCTTGCGTGAAATTCAATATAACTTTGTTGTAGGAGACTCTGAGCAGCCGCCCAGATATCCCATTGTGCCAAAATTCCCAGTGCAGCCGCACGCGTCATACAGCCAGCAACGGAACAGTCCTGTTCATGGGCCTCTAAGGGACCCACCAACTGAATGAAATCCGGAACAGACAATGACGAATTGGAGAGGCAATAATCCATAGTCCAGGAGAAAGGACAGCGGATGCAAGACAGCACAGGTTGCACGCAAGTGAAATACGCAAAGCGAAAAGAAAGAGTATATGACACACTGAGTGTCGCCAATGGCAGAACGCCGAAACCTGCCAAGAGCCGCTCACGGAGCAGCCAGAGGCGTTCTGGATCTAGAAGGGCCCATTGGGGAGCAGCCATTGCGGAGAAAACAGACCAACAGCAGGACACCAGCCGCTAAGGCGAGGATCAATGAGAAGCCACCAAAGACGCTGGAAAAAATAGAATGAATGAACGCCGGTATTACACCAAAAATAGTCTGGAAGGTGGATACCAGGCCCGACCCCACAACTTTAAAAAAATGTACCAGACCCACAGTGTTTGATGCGTTAAAAATACGATGAACTAACTCCCCGAAATGCTGGGGGAGGTTAGTGTTCAAAAGGGCCTGTATTTCACTGTGGGTACTCGCCACCTGGAGAATGAATGTCTCCCGGGCGGACGTGAGCATAACCTCCTCGTTCAATAATAGCGCCTTTATTCTGCTCAATTTATTGAAATCCGCTTCCCTGGTAGGAATGGAAGGCCAAATAGAGTTATCAACGATGTCGTGAGGGGGAGGAAAAAGCACATTCTTGCAGCAGACAACTCTGTGCGAAACCGTGACAATATACGGAATGCCGGCCTGTAGGCCACAACAGTTTTCGTTATTTAAAAGCAAATAGCTGCCATTAGAAAGCAAAGTAAAGGTAGGAGAAATAGCAGGAGCGGGAATACCCCTCAGCACACAAGCAAGATTCGGAGCGGAAACGCTACAAGCTCCGTGCAGCTTAACATGTTTACAAATAAGCGAATGACCCACAGTGGAATCGCATGACTCCCCCGTGAGAAAAACCTCCTTGCCGTCTCTAAGGCATTTATACATGAAAGGCAAGGACCAGAGTTCATGCAGAAAAGCACTACCCAAAGGCTGGTAACGGCCCACAGGATAATGTTTCATGCACGAGTCAAATTCAAACAAGGAAAAAGGTAAAGTGATAACCCCATGAACTAGCCACACAGCAGATTCAAGTTCCGCCACAGAGAACGGTAAAGGATCCACTTTCTCGATATGTAACAGAGTGTAAGTTGCATCTTTCATGGACATGAACTGCTGTTTTTCAGTTAAATTAAAAGGCAGAAATAAAGCAGTGGTGTTTAAAAAGTGCCAAGGAACTTTACCCAATTTAAGGGTCTGCAAAGTCCATGCAAACTGCATAACTGACCGTAATTGATTTTGACCATGATACAATACAGAAACATCATCTTGTACAATATCAACAACAGAGGACACAATATTATCCAACGTGTAAATGCGGGAAGACAGGGTATTAATACTATTGTCAACAACAGCAAGCACCTTTTCCAAATTTGCCTGGTCTATTTCCCAAAGACGGGAAGCAGCCTCAATTTGCGATAGCTTCCACAGTTCATTATAAGTTTCATAAATGAATCGTTTCGGTCGTGGACCACGAGGGCCCAAAACAAAGTCGGACATATCAATATTGCCTGATAGGAGGGACAAATGTTGTTTAACAGAGTCTAGGGACGAATGTTGCAGCCACTGTGTACATAATTTGCCAACAGAATATGTGGTGACAGTACGGGTGTCAGAAAACCTAGGATCAGGCCTGACCTGTTTGTAGCCAGGAACAGAGCCGTGAAAACGCAGTTGGCAAGCATTAGATGATATGGGCCAAACCAACCAGGGTGACTGAACCAGTGCAGAAACATTAAACGAATTGTTCTGAAACAGAGCCTGCAAAGACAAAAGGGACATATTAAAACGCAAGCTATCATTGGGAGAGCCCGACAGGGTTGGGATGGAAGGCGAGTTTAATTGTTTAGTGGTAGCTAAACCCCAACACGTAGCCTGATATATGGACGCATTCAGGAACACAATCTGGGCCGGGATAAGGCAAGCATGGTGCAAGGCCTCAGTGCCCTGCACCTGCCAAGGCTTAGAGCCCCAGATCGATTTTAAATCCACATGGTCCTTCCAGTACTCATAACCACCCACGGCTAAGGCACTTAAAAAGGAACCCGAATATAGCAATTTGGTGTGAGTCAACATGATTTTTGAGTGAATGGGGCATTCAATTTAAAATAATAGGACCCAGGGTTTGATCGATTGAAATCAGTGAAATAGGTGAATTTATTTATAAGAGTCTGGGAGCTACCCGGTAAGGGGGTTGGGCAATGTTCCCATTGGGTGTAGGCAACAGAGCTGCGCAGGGAACTTGGTTTATGGAGAAAATGGTTGCCCCAATGCTGGTAACAATACAAATCGGCATAATTCGCAGAATTCATATACAAATCCTCAGCATTAAAGGAAGCATAATATTTTAGATCAGCAAAGAATGCTTCAACGGCATGCACATCCCAATCGTCAGAATGAATATTACTTTTTACTACATCACCCATTGAAACACGAAGGACATTTGGTACATTAATAATTTCTGTCGGACCATGGATTTGAAAGTTTACCGCATCCCATACGATGCCATCAGCCACTGGAAACGCTGAAATATTCACAAATGTATGGTCACGCTTCATGATGTGAGACGAGGAATGTGGAGCTAAAGTTCCAGCAACACTGTTCACAGCAGAGCTTTCAGGTAAATAGTGACCGTTGATGAGTAGAAAAAACACTGTGACAAAGCCAATGGACATGAACAAAAAAAACAAGAAAAGCACCAACCAGATGTATGTCCAGGGTGGAATCAAAAAATTGTCTCTAAACCAGGAAACAAAAATACTGAACTTGGACGGGACATTTGTAGAAGTGGAATCCGAGTCAAAGGAATAACGTGTTGGGCTCAGTGGCGTAGTTGGTTGATGTGCCACCGACTCAGTTGCGGGATAGGTATATTCGTCCTCGTCGAGGCAGGGGGAGACTTGGGGTTCAAATATATTTTCAGGCACATCAACCATCTCAATTGCAACATCAGTGACCGTTCGTGCAGATGGGCCACGAACATATGTCCGGTAAATGGCAGGACAAGAGACCGCTGGTGTAACGCTATTCAGGATCGGCCAGATGTTGTAGCTTGACATTTTCCACTGAGATGTATCTGTTCTCCTTGCGACCAGGAAGCGGTGGTAGGATTACTGTACGTGTTCCTTGCAAGCCCAGAACTGGAACCGGTGCACGATAAGAAGGGCCGAATTCTTTTTTGTTCTCCACCTTCTCTCGAACCAGATCTCCAATCTTCGGAAGCCAGCCGGCAACCGGAATCTGCAACGCAGGGTCTGTGGCTGAAGGTAAATGTGCAACTGCAAGTTTGTCTCGGGCTGCTTGTAAGTCCTGTAACATAGTAGAATGGTTATCTACATCAAACTTGGCAGATTGCGCCGCAATGTCTGGACCATCAAGGTCAGGCACAAACATTCTTATGCCAAAGAGCATTTCGTATGGGGTCCGCCCACCCAGAGGTCGTCTTGGGAGATTATTAAGTGCACGCTGTACGGTATACAAGTGGGCCAGCCAGTTCCTGCCAGTACCTATAACTCTAGCTGTCAAGGATTGCTTTAAGTCACGGTTCATTCGTTCAACGATAGAGTTGCCCTCAGGCCTATACGGAGATGAAAATTTCACCCGCACCCCAAGTGAAGCCATTGCGTCCTTGTAAGCCCTAGAGGCAAACGCTGGACCTTGGTCAGAATGGAAGGTGCTGCATGCACAAATTCCCACAAAGACACGCAAATCCCTGATGACATTTCGAGCGTCAGCACTACGTTGTGGCCAGAGCCAGATGAACCGTGTGCACGAGTCCACTGCAACTAAGATGTACTTATATGCAGTGTCTGAAGAGAAAGGACCGCAGTGATCCAGGTAAACACACCCAAAGGGTCTGTTAGCAATACAGAGCGAGGTCTCTGGTGGTCGTGTAACCGTGGAAGGCTTAATCTGTTGACAAACGTCACAAGAAAGCACAAAAGCACGGGTGTCTTTGTATAACCCACGCCACCAATAACGCTGCTGTAAAATTGAAACCGTAGCTGCCACACCAGCATGAGCCGAAGCCATACCTTCGTGTGCAGCAGTTATCAAGGAACGTCTGCGGTCTGCGTTGGGGATCAGCCGATCTCCAACGTTAGGTATTGTTACATAAGGAGCCTGTTCGGGACTTAACTGGTAAGAATATTTGGAAGGAAAACCCCTAGGGTAATTATCACCTTCCTTGGTTGCAGCAATAGCCGCTAAAATGTCAGCATCAATTTTAGACATGGATCTGGTAACCGCTGCTACTGAACACGTGACTACTGCTGAACGGGCAGCTTCATCTGCCAGATCGTTACCAATAGCGTGTGCGCCCACTCGCTGATGGCCTAAGGTGTGAACCACCTGTGTGAGTGGCAGACGTTGTTGCAATTCTGCCACTCGAACCCAAAGCATTTTATGCTTAATTGTGCTGCCTTTTGCGTCTCTGTAGTCGTTTTTCGACCAAAAGAACAGATTGTCATTGTAAGATTGAACACAGTAGAAAGAATCACATACAATAAGAGTAGTCACATCCGGAGAAGCGAACTCAAGTGCAAGCACCAATGCCTGCAGCTCGGCCAATTGTGCGGTACTGTCCCCAAGTGCTCGAGTGTGCACTATTGAGGATTTGAACTTTCCGTTCATAAAGGCACCCGCTACAATAGCACATGCAGCTGAATAAGCGTGCTTGGACCCCGTGGCCGGTTGTGCTGAACCATCGGTGTAGATCACACATTTGTAATCCTCAAGCGGTAGTAACGACAGAGGAGGAGGATGAACGAATTCATACTGTAAAAACTCCTGAGTCTGAAGAGAAGAATCGAAAATGAAAGTGACATCCGAAGACGTCAAGGATTTAGCCCATTGAATCCAACGGGGTGCATTGCTTTAGAGTTCGGTACACTTGCCTTTGTTACGGCCTCGAGGGCAGGATAGGGTGTTACCACCAGAATACGCTTTCCCTGTGCCAGTGCGCGTTCTTTCAAAATCGCCATTTGCACTGCGGTCAGAACCTTCTCTACAGATGTGAAGCGTAGTTCCGCGGAAGTGTACAGATGTGACTTGTATGCGATGGGTACTGTATCACCTTCGTTAAAGGTTAAGTACGTGAAACCCACTGCCCCCGGAATTATTCTAATCACCAGGTTTGTGTGGTTATCACGAGTCAAAAGATATTTAGACTCTAGAAGGTCTGTCTGTAAAGACTGCAGAATTGAGGTATGCTCAGGTAGCCAGCAAGACCTCGAATAAGTAGGTTGTATCAAAGCATACAGAGGCTTGATACGCTGGGCGTATTCGGGAATGTATGTACGCCCGAAGTTCAAAAAACCCAGCAAAGACTGAAGCTTCTTCAGAGTATTAGGGGGGCACAAAAGTGCAAATGTTTCCAAAAAGTGGGGGGCTAAGCCCTTTCCTTCGTTGTTGAGCTCATAGCCCAAGAACAGAACGGTAAATTCAGCAATGTGTGATTTGGCAAAGTTAAATTTGTAACCTTGCTCCGCAAATTCAAGAATAATGCGGTCTACCCGGGAGAGATGCGGGAATAATTCGTCGTCTGTCAAATAAATGTCATCGACATAAGAACACGCATCAGTGTCAATGCCGTCCAGCAAGGAGACCACCCGGGCGGCGAATACACCTGGACTGTTTTTGTAGCCCATAGGGAGACGCCGAAATTGAAATAATTTACCACCGGAGGTAAAAGCGCTCCATTGGCCACTCTCCGGGGCTAAGTTGTGCGTGTAGAAACCATTAGAGAGGTCAAGCGTCGTTTTATATTTTTTACGAACAAGACTGTCTACAAGCGCAGAACTATGAGTATTTTGCACCGCAAAGTTCCGACAATGCGAGTTCAAATGTCGGTAATCCAAAACTAAGCGGTACGATCCATCGGGTTTAGACACCACGAAAAGGGGATTGTTCATAGGTGACACACATGTTTCGATTACTCCCTGATATTCTAACTGAGTCAGAATTTCGGAAACGGGGCCTTTCGCCTGCCGTTTAATGGGATATTGGGGTTGTGGCTGCGGTAGGGACCGCAAAGGTATTTCATGGGGTGGTGATTCTTCATCCCAGCCCACGTGATTGCGGTAGAGCGCTGGAGCCAGGTACACGGCCCACTCAGCTGCTAGAGCCTCTGCTTTGTCTTTTGGGACATGCCGAGAAAAGCTCGGAAGGATTACCTCCTCCCCTTTACGCGCAGCAAGTACGAATGGGGGTGGCCAGTCCACCTCCGCTAACAAAATGTCATATGAAGAGGTTAGATTCTCCCAAAAAATCCCTTTTATTTCACGCTGTATATCACCTTCGATTTGAATGACTATGTTGTAAAGTCTGTCAGGGGGTGCCACTCTGGTGTCAGCTGTCTCTACAGTAATGAATGTTTCAGTCGCTGTAGCCTCCATATGAGGACAGAGCGCCTCCTGCACTATGGTAACTTCCGCGGCGCTGTCTAGGAGGGTTACTGCCCACGTCCAATTCAGGAGTCTCGTTCTCACCGTCTGTGGCATACTTTGCTGTTACAGCGGCAACTTTCTTCTTCTGAAATTGCGGTCGAGAATGTTGAAAGTCTTCTGCTTTCCCTCTGACTTGTTGTCGAGGTTGGTCTCTTCCCTGGGGAGCCTCTCGACCCCTTCCTCTATCCTGGCGCTCTCCTCCACCGGCCTGTGACGACGTCTGTGCCTGTGAAGAACGAGGAGAACGCGTGTCAGGGATCTGAAACCTATCCGGTGATTTAATTCTCGCCCTATCACGTAAATCATAAGTGCGTTCAGAAGAAACTGAAACTGGGGAAGCGCCTCTCGACCCCTGCTTTTTTTGTTGCTTACCCTGTTTTTTCTGTCTCCAGTTCTTTTTAGTGAAGACTGATCTCTCATCTTTCTCAGATTGAGGTTTAGATTGTGTTTGTTGTGGTTGCGATTGTGTTTGCGGTTTTACAAAAGGCTTGTTGCCCAGGCTATTTCTACCAATTATTTTGTATGCCTGGGTAATGATTTTCGGTAATTCGCGAGGCCTGTCCAATTCTGGGACTAAAGCCAAAGCATTTGCTACTTGAAAGTTCACTGCATCGCCCTTGACATTCGCAAGGATCAGTTCAGCTACTACGGTAAACACTCCCACTAGTCTCATCCCTAATTCCACAGCTGCTTCAGGGCCATGTTCATCCTGTACTTTTTTAATTACAGAGGGTAGAACCGTCATGGAAGGAGTACCAAAACATTTGGAATATACTGCTGCGAATACCTTACCCCAGTTTTCACATGATGTCAACTTGGGTATTAAGTCTTTTGGCAAACTAATCGTAAGAATGCGGTGTTTATCCACTGGGGATGTATGTGGAAAAACTGCCTCCAGCTGATCAAATTTTTCTGCAAGCCAATAAGGAAAATCATCCTTGTTTTGCGGACGTTTGCCCATCACCGAGTTTACCATGACAGGACTTATGGTCACTCCGCTTGCAACAGCTGGTTGGCCGGCAACTCCAGGAGCAGCTCCATGGAGGCTGCCTGTAACATATCTCACTAAGGCTCGGTGCACATGCACCAAAGCCGCATACATAGTGCGTAGTTCCGCTACTGGTATTGCCATATAACGTGGATGTGGGGTATACCCGGCCAATACAGGCCAAGTGGCCCCCTCAATAGATAAGGGGCCTAAACGAACCGTGGTAGTCGGTTGTGGGAGGGCGCCATTAAACCAAACACGGTGCTGCCAAGCCGTGAGCGGTACTTCAAGATTAGTATAAGGTCGATAGGCAACAGGAACCGCAGTGGGTTCATATTCATGAAACAGATTATCAGTCGCATCCACTGCTGGAAAAGTGATCCATGTGTAAAACACTTCAAAGTGGAAGGCCGGGTCGGCTTGGACCACAAAGACTAGATCAACTCCTGTATCTGGCACTCCATACACCCGTAAGTGTTCTCGGAGAGCTCCGCGGCTATGCGCCGCTATTGCTACACCCGCCATTTCAAAACGGGTTTATTCGACAACCTAACAGTAGGCAGCACAAAAATGGGTTGTTAGTTTGGAAACCTTTTTTAACAACTTCAAGCTTGAAAGAACCTACAAAACTTCAATATAGGAGGTATCGCCGTCACACACGCTTCCGGAAGCGTACGTGAGGGGATTGTGGACAAGCACAAGTACTACTCAAGCGTCTCGCAGATAAGCCACCCCGCACGTTGGTCGCGCCATGTCGTAGGGATTCTGCACACACACAGAGCTATGCACAGGATAATAGGACCTCGGAATATAGCGGTGAGCCTACCATAGACCGTAGTACCCAAAACCCCAACCCAATTAGCTTAGCATCCCATTAGCACCAATGTGCCAATGATGGGACAACCCAGAACACGGTATCTCTCTCTCAGGACTCGCAGAAGCAAGAACACTCTTTCGTCACTCACTCGTACTTGTCCACAATGTGCGTATGAAGAGACACAGGATAGGTTAAAATATTTATTTCAACTTACGTGCTCTAAGGTACAGTACACGTGTCAGTACTATTAGCATAATGCATAGAAATAATATAATCAGCATAGTTACAACTCCATAGAATACAAACGGGGAAAGCATCTCATAAAGCAGTGGATATATGTCTAAATAACATTGCCACCCTCCCCATGCTGAAAGCTAGTTTATTATAAAAAGAGAAGACCTCTGGGCTTTGACTAGCGAACCCCCATACCTCAGTCTCTAGATGCACAACTACATCTGCAGACAATCACAGCTCTTCTCCCTGGAAAGGGTTTTTCCAAGTGTCTCAAAACGTGCAGAACACAATATTAAAAGCACCCAAAATTCTCCATGGCAGCTGTACCTAATGTTATGGCTAGGTGCGAGGGACTGGCCAAATCAGCAAGAACAGAAATACATTGTTATCCGACCTTGTACATGTTGTGCAGTCTGAGCCCAAATCGAACAAGAGAAAAGGTGAAAGACAGTAAATGCAGACAGTGCTAAAATAACTTGGCAAGAGCAGAGGTCGATAGAACAACGGCTCAGAGCACCGTGTGCAAAGAAAAGCAGCATGGCAGCCAGGCCTAGGACAACAGAGCAAGGCAGGCCACTAACCACAAGACAGGAGAGAATGTAGGTGAGGGGTTATGATGTTACCTAGACCTATATCGGGGTACCTATATGAAATATAACAACACTCTACACATAGGTATCGCAGACGACCTGCAGTCCACAGGCCCTTTCCAGACCTGGCAACGATGGAAGAACATGACACCATCAGGAAGTACCGCTTCACAAGGCCAATCGTTGAACAGTTGATTGCACAGTTGTCACCTCATCTGCAGCCTGGTCGGCCATATCCAACTGCACTGACGCCCAAAGTGAAGGTTATGGCAGCTTTACATTTCTTTGCCACCGGTACATTTCAATACACAGTGGCAACATCTGATGGGATGTCACAACCCATGTTCAGCCGTGTTCTGCGAGATGTTTTGGGGGCATTGCTGCATTACCTGTGCCAATACATTATGTTCCCAACACCTGGAGAATTGGCAGACATCAAGGGGGAATTCTATGCATTGGGACGGATACCCCATATAATTGGCTCCATTGATGGTACGCACGTTGCATTGGTGCCACCACAGGCTAATGAGGTTGTGTATCGCAACCGCAAACATTACCACTCGATTAATGTCCAGGTGGTATGTTTGGCTGACATGTCCATCACCCACATCTGTGCACATTTCCCTGGATCTGCACATGAAGCATACATCATGAAGAACAGTGCCATCGCCCGTTTTGATGCCCGAGCTACAACCTGACCATGCCTGGCTTGTTGATAGGTGATGTGGCATGTGTGTTTTGTGTTGTGTGTAAATTGTATGTCAGATAATGCTCTGTCGACCAACAACTGAATCTATTTTCTGTTTTCAATGTAGGAGACTCTGGGTACCTCAACCAACTTTGGTTACTGACACCACTCCGTAACCCAGTCATCCCTGCCGAAATGTGGTATAATGAGGCACATGGTTGGAGCCGGCGAGTCATTGAGCGGACTTTTGGCCTCCTGAAGATAAGATTTTGCTGTCTTGATCGGACGGGTGGAGCCCTACTATGTGCACCATTTAAGGTGTGCAACATTATCACCGCTTGCTGCATGCTCCACAACCTGGCTATACGGAGGGAAATTCCACTTATACAGGACGATGGAGACCAGCAGCCGCCAGCGAGGGAGGATCCTGGACTGGGACATGACGACAGTGGGGATGATGATGAAGGCGTGGATTTGAGACAACAGCTCATCAACAGCTTCATCACATGAGTGTAGGTATGCAATGAAAGTAGGGGACTAGCCCCAAGTGTTTGTTGTTGTGTTGCTGGTGCACAATGTGTATGTATGTTTGTGAGTGTATGGAAATTGCCATGATGTTAGTTGTATGATTAGGTAGTGTCCACACTGAAAATCTTGTGCTTCAGCTGACATTGTTTGCTAAATTGAAGAGGCTTCGTCCTGTGTGCCTAACTCTGTTCTATATTTCTCCTTACCAGGGTACTTTGCCATGTCAACCATGCAAGTTGTGACCTCACCAGCACCTGATTCTGTGACCTGGTCCAACATTGGACTTGTTCGTAAATACATGGCACACACTTCCTTTTGGTCTGATGGACATTTTTCTTCACTTTAGAGCATTTTCTTACTGTATGATGTCCTTTGAAATTGGGTTAAAGCGCCAGGTTGTATCAGGAAAATAAACCTAGGCTACACAATGACTTGGGTCTTGTCTGATTTCACACATCCAAAGGTTATTTTAAAACTAAACATGTTCCATGAGGCACTGATTTGTTAAAACTGTTTATTGTGCTTGAAAATGGGTTAGTATTTGAAGCAATAGACTTGCATTTCATCTGTAACATGTCCTATGGGTTGTGCCATGACGTGGTTGTGTCTATCTATCATGCTGTGACAATGTTCATATACTCACAAGCCAGTAATGTACTATTTCAAAGTGATGTGTTACTAATGTTGTGGACACTTTCTTCTTTGACTTTTTCTACATCATTACATGTATTACATTTGTTATTCAAAGTAATGACATGACCACATTTGCGGTGCAGAGTGATTTATTTTGGTACATAATGTGATGAAATGGGCCCACATCATGGTGGTGTACTCAACAAACAAACATTTAGATAAGTGCAGATAGGAGTTGGTAGTGTTTGTAGATGAGGTATTCCAAAGTAGATCCACAGTTATTTGAGTCCATAGTCCAACTTAGACCCTCCAGCTAATGTAGGCGAGTTCAGTCAGTCAACAAAGTGAAAGCTCGGCACACAATGGAGGATATTAGGAGCAGGTAGTCACTTCCTGGGGGTGATGCGTAGCCATCTGTCTCACACAGTTTCTTCTTTGGACGACCGACTCCACGTTTTTCCGGGGGACCCCCAGGTGCAGGCTGCGATGGTACAGGGTGCTCTCCGCCAGAGTCCACATCCTTCCTTGTGGCTGGTGCAGATGTTGTTGCACTGGATGTGGTAGGCACACAGGGAGGTGTGGAGATGTTGGTGGCAATCTGGTGGAGGCAGGTGACAATGTTGCTGTACAAAGCGGTCTGTTCATCCATTTTGTCCATAAACCTGTCCATTTTTACGTTTTGCTCTGTCTGCTGCTGTTGCATGGTCCTGGGGATACCTATGACCTGGCCCATTTCTCCTTTTGAATCCTCATATGTATAGAGGATTCTGGAGAGGTGTTGGGTCTCCACATCAGCAGCAGCAGCTGCATGATGGTGCCAGTCCTCATGACCCCTCCCACTTCCACTACCCACCCGAGCAGGACCAGTTTGTGCTTGCACAGTCGACACAGAGCCTCCTTCATTGTTGGTATTGGTGGTGTTGTTGGGAAACTCAAGAGTACCCCGTGTTGCTGTGCTCTTGATGTTGTCCTGGGCCACTGTGTCTGTGCGGGAGGGGTCAGCTGGGTGTTGGCAGCTGAGGCAGGAGTGCTCACAGAGGATTCCGATGCTGCTGCCACTGGTCCTGAAGAGCCATGTCTGTCATCGTCGCATGAAGAATGATGAGAGTCATCAACGCCGGAGGGCTACTGTTGGACCGGAGTCTGGGCAGGCTGTCCTGGATGGTTCCAGTGGTGTCCTCAGCTGACCCTGTGGGTGCTAACATAAGACAATGACTGCTATGAATGTCCACTGCCCCTCAAATCATACACATTACATAGGCTACAGAAGTCCATGATGAGTTACTGTAGATAGATTGGACTCATTCATCCATGATGCAGGCCTATTTTTTGGGATGACTATGGGGTATATTCACAAGAACGTGTGATAACTACCGCAAGAGTAGCGTAACGCAACTTTCAATAACGCAGCCTATCACTGGAAAATAACCCCGTGTCAACGTGGAATTCACAACAAGGCGGTACCATGTGATAGTCACCAGATAACGCGTCAAATGTCAGCGTGAAAATCAACGCCACGCCGAAAAAATGCGAAACGCGAGAAATCATGCGATGAGGCCAATCGCAGTACAAAAAGTAGCGAAAAGCAGCCTCCCATGCGTCTGGCGGGAAATTGCACCATAAAAACCACAGACACAACACACCAGAAACAAGCCAAAGCACGTAGCAACATGGATGCACCCTGACCCAGCGCAGAGGGCAACGCGAACCCCACAACCCCCACAGATCACCAGCAAGGAACAACTGGCTCGGGGGAGGTCAAGGAGAAAAGGGAGAGGAAGACGGGGTGCAGACTGCAGGAAAACAAGACCAAGGCCACGGAGGCGACAGAACACTACCAGCAACTGACTCACAAGCAGACCACCTGGAATGCAGTCGGAGTGCCCAGGAGGCCAATCCAGGAGGCCAAGAGGCGCCGGTAGGACCTGGCAAACTAAATAAGGTACAAACCCGCTGCCAACAGGAAGGCAGCAATGGCGACAGGGGGTGGCAGTCCAGCGCCACAGGAGGAGCAGGAGGAAACCCAGGCCACAGTCATCAGTGTGGAGAGGGTGCAAGGAGTAGGGAGTACGGACACAGCCCGACAGGACCTGACACAACAACAACAGGGTGAGGATCCAACAGGGACTGGGGGGATGGGGGGTGATGGGCACAATGCCACACATGCACAATGAGGTGTAACACACTGCACACCCACAATTACCCAGGGACATGTCCCCCATCCCCGTGGCACACTGCAGCACACACACATAGCAATCACAGCACATACCATGACAATGTGGCACAAAGTGCAACACCCACACTGCAGAACAGGGGACACAACTGGGTCCACCCAGGCACAGAAACAGAACAATCACATCGGACAGAGCAGGGAACTGTGAGATGCACATCTACCCCTACAACCCCACATCAGCCATGTAGGCCAAATGTACACTGTCCCAACTCAAATAGCCACCACCACCCAAACAGTCACAATGTACATTGTCACACAGTCTGCATGTCGACAAGAACAAGGCGCCAACACAATGCCAACATGCACCTCCCCTTCACAATGCAGAGGGACAAACAACACCTCCAGCAGGTCAGATCAGACAACCCATCAGTGATGCTCGAGACGAACACCACAGCCCAGACACCGACGCCCTACAACAGCCCATGAACATCCCACACAACCCACCACCAGGACCAGGGCAGACAAGCTACTCAGAGGAGAACCCAGCCCCTGCAACAGACCACACAGCATGAAGCACCCGCATAGACGGCTGCCTCACAACACTTCACCCACCCACACATGGCACCCCAATGCCAGGTGGCAGAACGCCAAAAGGAGGTGGCCCAACAGGTGAGGGTGTTGCCGAACCCATGGAATGCAAACTGGAACACATACGTGGGTGTCCAATACCCTTCAGGGACCACCTACACCCCACAAAGGAGACCCACACCTCCACAGAGACACATGCACATATCATGTTGAACTGGCTACGGGCACTTGCGCCCGGCCCCTTTATTTGCAGGGCCACATGTACTGTGATGCCTGTGCTGGATGTGTGTGGGGTGAGTATAAGCCAGCCGGCACGGAGTGCTTGGTGCTGCCAACAACATGAACAGTGGACACCAGTGTAATGTAAACAGAAAACACCAGCATAACAGAGTCAAATGCAGAGCAACATGGAGGGATCCGGAGTAAGGCCAGAGGCCACCCAATATTCAGTCTGGACGTTCCGTGAGTTGCAGTGCACTGAGGTTGGGGCACTAGAGAAGAGCGCGCTCATGTGAAGAAATTGCTAGGATTGTGTCCCTTCGGGTTAGTCCTGATGCAGATACAGTGGGGTGTGTTACACCTGCATCAACTTCCTCATCAACGTCCCAGGTCTCCCACACTGCCTGAGGTGACAGTTGCGTCCACAGTCCACAGCGCAATACCCAGTAATAGATCCGGGTGTGTAGCCTGACTACCACCACCAGTCTGCATTCCTGCCTTGGGGTTGTTGCCTCCTGCCCTCCCATTGTCTGTGCCTTCTCCCGTTCGCACACTTGACACATCTTCCTCATCATAGTCCCAGGTCTTCCCCACTGCATGAGGTGACATTGCTGCGCAACCTCACAACAGGACAAAACCCAATCAGTAATGGAGAATGGCTTGCGGTGCACTGAGTCACTGGCACCTGGAGTGCTGAGCAGGGTATCAGGCCGATGATGGCATCCACGACAGGTCTGAGCAACTCCTTAGGTCTGTCAGGACCACCTTTTCGACTCTGGCAGATGGCGGTTGAAGGTGGTCCTTGCGGTGGTGGCGGGTGCCTCCTGCGGTGATGCGACGTCCGGGCCGGTCAAGACTCGATGCCATTTGTGGGCCCTGGTGGCCCGCAGTTGGGGCTGGAGGAGGTGGACAGTGCAGGGCCACAGACACATGGCGTTGATGACCCCAAGACCATCGCTACAGAGGACAATCAATGTCTCAGTAGAAGGGGTCCCAGGCCTGAGCAGCACAGAGTTAGTGGCCCCGGATGCACTGCGTCCGGCACAGGCACCCAGCCATGGGACGGTGAATTGCGGTGCAGTCAGATGGGCCATGCGACCTGAGCGGGTCCCCATCAATGTCCGAGGTGTATGTTGCGGAGGGTTTCGGGGGACAGTGGAAGGTGTCCTCCAGGGCATGATGCGGAAGGTCTGATGTAATCTGGAAGCAGCAAATGGAGGAGTGGAAAGCGCAACCCTCGTTTTCACCAACAATTTGGGATCAGCTACATGAGGATGAAAACTAGCCCCTAGTCCATAGACTCAATGCCACCAATGTACGACCAGTGAGTGTCCATGAATGTCGGGGAACAGACTTAGTGGCACAGGTGCTGTAAGGGGATGCAGTCTGCGATGATGCCGGTACACATATGTAAACTCCAAGAATGCCAAATCAAGGCTATGTGACCTACTGGACCGCAGTGTAGGCCGGAGGCAGCGGTCAGCAGTGGCCCACAGCCACGGGTCGTTGTCTCGCGAGGCACAGAGTTAGTGACACAGTGGCAGTTGTCGGTAGTGTTCAATCACCTCCGTGATGCTGATCCTGTTCCCTCCGGACTGCAACGTGTCACCCTTTTACGCCCCTCCGTGCATGCGAAGAAATGTATTCTGCCTTTTGAATTACCAATGTTCAGTTCCAAATCTGTGATCCCACTTGTGCGCAGCATAGGCCGAGGGCAGTGGTCCGAGTAGGCCCACAGACACGTGTGGTTGTGATGCCATGCACAGACTTGTTGCCACCACATTGGAGGGTGTATTGTGAATTGTTCTCTGCCATAAATAACGTTTACTGCCATGGTGTAATCAAGACTCAGTTCCAAATGTGTGACCTACCTGACTGTGGTGTAGGCCTGAGGCAGCGGTCAGCACGGCCCATTCACCGAGTGTCTCTGGCATAGGTTGGATGGCCCCACCGGCCTGCGTTGTTCAGGTTCAGTGGCACCACGTGTAGCCAGCTGGCGTTGAACAGGGTTAGTGGCACCACGTGTCGCAAGATGCCCATACGGAACTATGCCTCACTGATCGGGGGGGGGTCTGGGGCTGTTGCCGCTGGCCCGGATTTGGGGTCACTGCCATTCATGACTCAGGACACAGTTTCACATATGGGACCTACTGGTCCGAAGAGTAGGCCGGGGGCGGCAGTGGAGTACGTCAATGAAAAAGAAATAAAGCGGGCCGGTGTTGTGGAGGCCATGATGGTCTGAGGTGGCTGCCAAGGTCTCGGGCCGCAGGCTTGGGGCTTGCGCTGGCATGTGGTGGGCCCTCCTTGACACACGCCGGTGTCGGAAGGTGATCAGTGTGGCCTGGCTGTGCAGGGGCTGGCCTGACGGGTTTGTGGTCCAGCGTGCCGGGGTCCGGCAGGCACACAGCATCGCAGGCAACTCCGCTCATGAGGATGGCGTTGGCCTTGTGGCGAGGTGGGAGGCGCCGCCCTGGCAGAGACGTGGGTCTTCCCGGAAGAGGACCACGCCCAGGCCTATGTGCTTTTTATTCACACCCCTACGCTGGCGTGGCGTACGCCGGGCCATCCCACTCCGCTGATGCTTAGGGGGGCGTAGCAGGCAACCTTTCCTTGAGGTCCCCCACTGGCTGGGGTGACATGGTGGCATCCACTGTCCACTACACATTACCTATGCAAGCGGTGTATGTCGTCATGGATATGGGTGTGTTCTGCATACTGCGAGGTGTCCAGCACATCTCCGGCACTCTTGGCATTGTGTACTTTTCCAATCATGGTTCTACTGCATCCTTCACACATGCCTGGTTGCCACCTCTCCCCACATTCAGCTATTATGTGGCTGAGGTGCCATGCCGTTGCTGGCTCATGTTCAGGGCTTGCCCATGTGGACATTGTAAGTTGTTCTGTCATGTCTGGTGGGTGGGCATATTGTTGCGCCTGTTGTATGTGATTTTGTGACATGTGCATTGCCAGCGTTGTGAGTTGCATGGTTGTGGAGTTGAGGTGTGTGGGGTGTTCATTTGTATATTGCCAAGGGGCTGTGCATTTCCCTTGTTGCCATCCTGGGAACGCTGGTTGATGATGGACTATCGGAGGATGAAGGTATCATGCACACTGGCTGTGTATTTGAAGGCGACATTGTTGGGTGTTCCACGGTGTTCTGTTGTTGCCTGCACATTGGTGTGAGACGTGTGCTTCCTGTTGCAGTGATTGTGTGCTGTGTCACCAGGGGGCACAGGTAGTACATGTGTGCTGTGTATTGCCCCCAACACGTTCGTGCATCCTGCTATGGCGTATGGTCCTTGCTTGGTCTCCAGCGGATCCTGCGCATTGTGTTGTACGTATGGGGACTGGGGTACCAGGGTGATGGTGATGTCCAGGACAGGTGTGGGGGACTTGGATGTGGCTGGCTGTGAGACTCCTCCAACTCTGGCGGGTGTTGGATGGGGGGTCCCAGGGGCCAACAGGTGCAGCCACGCCATCAGCTTTGTGTGGGGTGGGATGTTGGTTGTCCGCTGTGTTGTCGCCGTAGGCCTGTTGGGCGATGATGGTCAGGATGCGTAGGTTAGTTGTCCCTTTCAGCCTGTAGTGGACGGTGACATTGTCAGATGTTGGGTCTGTGCGGCTGGTACGTTTCCTGGGGCTCTGCTGTTTTTGTCTGTGCTGCGTCTATGGTGGTCCGGGGGGGTGTTCTGGGTGTGGGATGGGGTCCTGGGTTGGTGGAGGTGGGTGTTGTGGCCCTCTTGGGTGTCCGGGCCGCATGATGGGTGGCTCCATGGCATCTGTTGCCCTTCGGATGTGGCCCTCGGCTGTGCTCCCTTTTGTGGTGCTTGCTGCCATCCGACTTTACACCAGGTCAGAGCAGGTGTACATTTCCTGATGCTAACGCGCCTTACCGCCTGTTTTGTGTTTTTATCGCGGATGTGGCTGGTCGTGGTGAATGTTGAGGTGTGCTGTTGTCTCGGCTTTTGTCACGGGAACGCCTACTCTGCATCTCATTAGAGATATTTGCGGGGGTCCTCTGTGGCGATGTTTTTTGCGGCTGCTATCGCGGGTAAACTGGTGCTGTGGGCTGTTTACACTGGCTTGTGAATGGGGGGATACATTTATCACAACTTTGGCTGCGATAAAGTGCTGTTAATTCGGCGATAGCTCCTTGTGAATATGCCCCTATGTTTTGTGGGACAAGAGGGGGATTGATGGACATGTGCAGCTATGTGCATTAATGGGCCTGTTGTGTTTAGTTCACAATACATGCCGGAAGACATTCACTGGTTCCTGACACCCTGTGAATGACACAGGTGTGTTTGGGTTGTCCAAATCTTTACTTTCACAGTGAGATACATACATTTTCTCTCCCTATGTGGGTACTTTTTTGTGCCTGTCTACAGGTCTTAGTGCATGTCTTTACCAGTCACATTTGTGTGGCTGCCTACACACTGACATTCTGTTAACTTAGCCATGAAGTTGTGGGAATTAAGGGGCCTATTACGATGGCGGTCGTAAAACCTCCCCGACCGCCATGGTAGTGGGAAAAGACCGCCCGCATGGCCCGCGACTCAACCGCCGGTCACATTACGATGGTCCGCTGTCGAAATCCGACTGCGGCGGTCGGATTGCGGGCTTTAACATTGCGGCGGTCGCTGCTGCACGCAGCACCGCAGCGATGTCCAAATGAGCATGTCCTGCATTTCCCTGCACTGCGTGGCAGGCACTGCACAGTGCCTGCCACCTGGTACAGGGAACTGTAGGGGGAGACCATGGGTACCCCTCCACGTGCACCCACACAAAACTTTGGGGGCCCGCAACGGGCCCCTGGAAGACAATCACCGCATGCCTTTCCATGGCGGTCTGACCGCTGAGGAAAGGCTGGCTACCGCCGGCATCATAATCCTGCCGGCGGACCCTGCTCTGCACCGCCACCATTATCCCGGTCCTGCTCCGTCCGCCAGGCAGGAGTGCGGATGGCAACCGGCGGAAAAGCGGCAGTCGGAATTTCCCACCGCCGCGGTCACCACCGCCATCCTAATTTGACCGGCGGATTTCTGGCTTGCGATCGCGGTCGGATGTCTTCCGCCTGTCCAGCGGGCACCACCACCAGCCCAGCGGTGGACATCCGACCACCATCATAATAGGCCCCTAAGTGAGGGAGGTGCTTCTTGTTATCGTCTCATTCTACACATGTGAATGGCTGTGAGTAGCAAAATTGTGTGACTGTTTAACTTTGTGGCTACACAGATCCATGTACTTTGTACATTGACTCCATGGTCAAATGATTTCACAAACTCAGCTTTGTGCCATTTTGTGGCAAAGAACTATGATAAACTGTTGTTTGAGTGCTTGTTCTCTATTTGTGAAACTTACACCACTCCTCCCACCCAGCCCCACCAGGCCATCATGAAGAGTATAGTCCAGACAATGTTTGTAACTGTATTTGAAAGATATTTGTCTATGTTGGCTGGTCTTTGTAGCACATAGGCAAATGTGGCAGTTGTGATAAGCTCAACAGCATTCCCTAGGGTCTGTCATCTTTCTGGTACACATGAATTCACTGTGAGATAGACATAGCCCACGATGAAGTGGTTGTGCTGTATGTGTAGGAGTGTTTGCTGTTCTTCTGACTCCCATCAGGGATAGGCCTACATACACCTTCCTACCCAGCGCAAACAGGCCAACAGGACATAAGCTTACTGCACAGTGTGTCCGAATGTCCCTGCCGGCTGACTGGCACTGGGAGCTAGTGTCTGACTTGAAGACAATTCCCCTCATGGCCTTCTGCTCCATACACCCGGCCCCAGTCTCTGCCATTTTATAGTTGGATGTCCTCTCACTGTCAGGTAATCATTGGTCTTAGTGGTCTTGTATGGCTGTGTGTGAGGAGGAGTGTTTGCAATGGCCAGACATCCCATCAGACAGTGTACTACACACACTCATTGTTTCATGCAAAAACAGCATCCCTGGAACTATGTTTTCCTGCGAGTGAGTGGATATGTACTGACAAAGATTGTTGACACTGGTGCCTGTTGTTAAACTTGAATCCAAATCACAGCAAGGCCTTGTGGCCAAAACACAATGCACCAGTGTCAGGCATCTTGCTGTTGCACTTCCATTCACTGTCAGGTAGGTGTAGGCCCAGATGAAGTGATTGTTTGTTGTGGGTGTAGTAGTTTTTACCATTACTCCGGCTCACACCAGGCTCTGTCCTTCACACACTCTTCCCACCCAGAGACAACTCACAACATGTCTGAATGGTTTTGTGAGAGTGATTGGTAATGCATTATCAACATGTGTGATACTTGTGCCTGGTGCCTGATTTGGCCACACATCCCAACAGTGCCTTGTGGTCCACACAGCAGTCCCCAGTGTCATCTATCTTACCAGTACATATCCACTCACTGTCAGGTAGGTTTAGTTACATGGGGGCTGTTTGTGCTGGGTGGATAGAGTGTGTGTAGAACAGGAACCTGCTGGGAGATGTAGTCAGTGCTCACACTCCCTCCCACCCATCCTAAACAGCCCACAAGGAACCATGCATACATGACAGTGAGTGTAAATGTACTTCCAAACTGACGGACACTGGTGCCTGTTTGAATTTGGCTGCAACACACAACAAGGCCTTGTGCTCCAGACACCACACAGCAGTGTCAGTCACCTTGCTAGACCACTTCCCCTCACTGTGAGGTAAGCATAGGCCCAGAGTAGTTAGCATGGCTTGATGTGAGGATGAGGATTATGCAATGTCTACAAGTCACATCAGGTCTTGCCCCACACACATCTTCCCACCCAGCAGCAAAAGCCTACCTGTAACTCAGCTTCTCTGACAGTGAGTGTGAATGTACTTGCAAGTTGTCTGACACTGATTACTGGTGCCTATTTGTCCATGACTCCCAGCAGGGCGTAGTTGTCCAGACAGAAGTCCCCAGTGTCAGCCATTTATTCAGTAGATTTCCACTCACTATCAGGTAAGCATGGTTCATGGTGGTCTGTTTGTGCTGGTTGGGAGGAGGAGTGTTTGCCCTGACTCTATCTCCCATCAGTCTGTGCCCTCCACACACCTTCCTAACCATCCTAAATATCTTACCTGTGAGTCTACTTTCCTGACAGTGAGTGACAATGTGCTTCAGAGATGTCTGACACTGGTGACTGGTGTCTGATTTGTCCACAACTCGCCAACAGTGCCTTAACTTAAGCTCCAAACAGCAGTCCGCAGGGCCAGTCATCTTGCCAGTACATTCTCATTGACTGTCATGGAAGCTCAATTCTATGTGGTCTTGTTGGGCTGTGTATGAGGATGAGTGTTTGCACTGACATCAACTCCCATCATGCCCTGTCCTACACACACAGTCTCTGCCAGCACAGACAGCAGACCAGGATCTATACTGTCCCTGATGGTGAATGGAAATGTACTATCAAGATGGCTGATACTGGGGACTGGTGTGAGGAGCACAATGCCATGATGGGAGTTGTGGTCAACTCTGACACCATGCAGCAGTGTCAGCCATCTTGCAAGTACACTTCCTATCATTGTCAGGAAACCACTCTTCCTGGTGGTGGGGTTGGGCTGTGTGGGAAGGTGTGTGTAGGATAGATCCTGATAGGAGATGTTGTCAGTGCAAACAGTCCTCCTCCCACAGTACACAACCAGGTCATCTGGGACTATGGCTACCTGACAGTGAATGGAAGTCTACTATCAAGATGTCTGCCACTGGTGCATGTTGTTTGATTTGACTACAACTCCCCTTAGGCCTTGTGCTCCTGACACCAGGCAGCAGTGTCAGCCATCTTGTTTGTACATTTCCACTGACTGTGAGGCGTGAATAGTCCCAGTGTATCAGTGTGGGCTATGTGGTCTGTGTGTGAGGAGGAGTGTTTGCAGTGACTACAAGTCCCTTGGGGCCTGTGCCCACACCCACCTTCCCAGCCATTCCAAACAGCCTACCTGTGTCTGAGCTTTCTTGTGAGTGAGTGGAAAAGTACAGGGCCAAGATGTCTGCCGCTGATGCATGTTGTTTGACTTGACTACTACTCCCCTCAGCCCTTGTGCTCCTGACACCATGCAGCAGTGTCAGCCATCTTGCTAGTAAATTTCCAGTGACTGTGAGGCTTGAATAGTCCCAGTGTGTCTGTGTGAGCTGTGCCTGTGGCCACACCCACCTTCCCAGCCATCCCAAGCAGCCTACCTGTGACTGGGCTTTCCTGTGAGTGAGTGGAAAAGTATGGGGCAAAGATGTCTGACGCTGGTGCATGTTGTTTGGAGCACAAAGCCTTGGTGTGAGTTTTTGAGAAGTATGTACATGGTTATAGTTTAGTGCATTTTCAATTTAATTTGAAGTATTTTTGTTAACAATCTGACATACACATCACATGCTCTTAGAATCTAGTTCATTTTTTAGATTTGTACTGTCCTTTGTTTAACTGTATCCTTTACAGTGATGTCTCTAGGGGTGCCATTTATAACTTTATTTGAATGTGTATTGTGTACTCACCAGACTCTGTTGCTCCTGGTATTCCATAGATGCCCTCCGGCGGAAGGATGCCACGCAACTTTTCCTCCCAGGAGGTGAAGTGGACAGGTTGTTCAGGAGGGCCACCTCCAGTCTGCTGGCTTTAGAAGTGTTCCCTGGCCATCAGCTTCTTGACCCTCCTTTGCACATCAAAGTACCTCTTCCTGATATCATCCATTGTGCACAGGCAAGGTGCTTGAGCATTCACCTTGTTAACTATCCTCCCCCATATCTTATTTCTATGGGAAAGGGGGGTCTGTTGGACTAGGTTCCCAAATAACTGTGGCTCTACTCTAACAATCTCATCTTCAAGCACTTCCAACTCCTTATCTGTAAAACGTGGCTGCTTCCTTTTGGCCATGGTGAGGGTGAGTGTGAGTGTGGATGTAAGTGTGAATATGAAAAAAGGTGTGTGTTTGTGTGGTTTTGTATTAAATGAAATCTATGCAAGGTGTGTGGTATGTGAGTGTGTGAGGCAGAGTCAGAGAGCAGGGAATGTGTGGTGGTAGCTCCTTGGACATATTAGCAGTTGTGGCAAAGGATCATGGTCATGGTGTTGGCCCTTTATATAGGTGGATTTGTGGGTGTGGTTTAAATATTATTTGTTTTGCAGTTGCCAATGCTTGTTTTGACTGTTTTTGACTCCCCACCCCCCCTCGACATTTAATACACAGACTGACACAGTTCCGTAACCGAGTCTCATGCAATATCATCTGTTTGTGTGTTGTTTGGAGTCGGATTCGTGAACGGCATGCTATTCTTGAGTGTTTGCAAACGAGTCGGTCGCATCAGTGCAGTTTACGGAGGCTCCGTTCGGAATGATAGCGTTCCGTACGACTCTGTTGTGTTTAACATGGGATGGGCTCACGGTAGAATCGTACGGAAAGCATTCCCAATCCGATTCGGTTGGGATGCTTTCCGACCGAGATCGGTATCGGGCCCTTAGTCGGTAAAGTTAAGAGCAAGTTCTTCACAATGACTATGGGTGAGAGTGGAGGAAATTGTGAGTGTCTCAGAGCCAGATAGCTTTTTTACCACTCTAAATAGAGTTTTAGAGCAATTTTTAGCCTTGAGAAATTTATGTGAAAAGACTCTGCACGGCCCACTTTACAGAGATTATGGTATTCACTAAGGGCCTTTTTGTATAGTATTTTCGAATCTTCATTATAGTGTTTCCTCCAGCACCTTTCTAGCGTTTTACACTTAGACTTTTCGCTTTTAAGCCTATCAGTGAACCAGGGGACGAGGGGCATGTGTCTGCTTGAGCGTTTGGTAAACAAAGGGAGGCATGATTCCACTGCTTGTAGCATCCAATTATGGATGCGATCGTGATCTATGATAGGAATCTGTTTGTGATCTGGTATATTGTCAGCTAGAAGCTTATTGAAGGTTGGGACATTAAGCTTAGCCCATCTTCTGATTTTCTGTTCCGGTGCCAAACAGATCGGCGAAGGGGGAGACATCACTTTTAGTGTAAATGGTACTGCAAAGTGATCAGACAAAGATAAAGGGGTGGCAGGGAGACTATTGAGGTCAGGCAGATTCGAAAAAATAGGGTCTAGCAGGTGACCGGCTACATGAGTGGGATCAGAATTACATAATCACAGGTTCATCACTTCTAAGTCAGCCATAAGTGATGAACTTTTGGTGCATTTAGGGTCATCAAGGTGAAGATTCAGGTCTCCCAGTATTGTAAAATAGCAGCCTTCAAGATGTGATGTATAAAGCTACAAGTGGTTCCTTTGGGTAAGTACCACGGGGTACTGGTTCAGAACCTGATTATTTCTTTCACAATCAATAGTGATTTCGTACTAGACTTTTATAAATGTACCACACCTCAGTAAGTTTTTATCAAAAATATATATTTTTATTTAATTATTTGTTTTGTTTCTCTATTTTTCTCGCTAATTGTGCAAACAAATTTATACCAAAAAAATAATACCAATAGGGGCTGTCTGACAAAGAAAACACAATAACAACTACACAGACAATTCAATGGGTGACTGTGGTGACATATAGTTCAAATGGGTGACCTTTCAAATTCAAACAATAAACAAGACAATAACATAAATTCTCCATCCTTTTCAGGTCTTTCACTTTAGCTAGTCTTATTTTTTAAAATAATTGCTATAGTGAGCCAGGACATGAGATGGTTGCACGTCGACGTTTCGACCCTGTATATACATTTGTTTGTAGATACATCAAGTAGGGTCTTCTTCCGGACAAAAGAAGGAAGTGCGACAGGCTATTCAAAGGAAAACGAAATTCCTATTAGTATGGTGTGGAACAAAAAATGTACAATGTGTGAGCCGCCAAACTCTTGGGGTACTCACACTTGGTGGTTGGGAATTCACAAGATTGAATCTATTAACTCCTCCGAGCCTGGAAGGAGTTTTTATTGAAGGATCATCTGCAAAATGATGAGATTGCCAGTTACTATCTGCATCCCTACATGTGTATAGCTACTACTCAATGCAGTTGCTGCATCCGTTACATGTACTTACCAATCCACCAGCTTTTCAAACTTTAGCTGTGTACCTGTAATGAGAGGGAAAGACTAAGTGTACTACTCTCCCTTCAATAAAACAAGTTCACACATGGACTCCCAAAGATGACCCTTCAATGTACGGTCTAAAAAACTCACCCCTCTGGATGTACTTGTCAGCCTCCAGGGGGTAGTGGTTTCAAAATGTTAGTAGTATTCAGTCCTTAGAGATCATCATGTATTGATGCCAAAGTCCATCAGTGCTTGCTTCCCAAACCTCCTTAAATACTGGAGGCAACATGGACATAAAATTAATTCAAGAAGCTAAGCGCTCAGCAGTGCAAAACTAAATGCTCCCGCCTACCCGCATCCCAACAACAGTCATAGTCTCCTTACCTGTATTCTCGAGTGTCTCTCACCAACTCACGGTCAGGTGAGCTGCGGCCGGTGTTCCCTGCTTAAATGGATTTCTGGGACACCACGTGATGATGTCACATGGCCATGTGAGGTCTGCTGTCAGTGAGTGCTAACGTGGCGGCCATCTTGACCTCTGTTGCCCCGTGAGTATGGAAGCAGTGCAGTGTAGCGGATGGTTACTACCACAGCCCCAAGTGAGCAAAATACATTTTCCTGATAGACTCATGTCTAGCAGAGGCTCGTGATAATGTGAGCCGCCGCTGGAAAATCTTAATTCTATAGATCAGTGCTTACATCACGTGACAGTGTCACATGGTCAAAAGAGGTCTGACTCCCGTGACTAGAAACGTGGCGGCCATCTTAACCTCTGTTCCATCATATGGAATGTAAGGGCTTAACGATGTGGCAAATAACTACTCACGCCCCAAATGGAACAAAACACTCACTAGAGAGATGCGCAACACCCACTCGTGGTAGTGCGGGTTGAGAAGAACATTAGGGATTTTGTGCACATAAATGAAAAACGTGGCGGCCATCTTGACATCTGTTCCTCCTCACTGAAAAAGAAGGTTGGATAGACACATGTCAGAGGGTCATAAAAAAGGTGTGACTTGGGCCTATGATTGATTTAACATATACATTCACAAGATTACAAAGTGGCGCATGAGCCAGGACCTGCAGCAGGGTTGTGTGTGTCAAGAGCAAGTCCCTCTAACCATGACCCCTTGCTGAATTGAATGGTTGTAAAACCACGGTGCAGTCGATTACCTGCGACCTGGTTATGTCATTTTAAGGGTTGTGGCAGTTCACAAAAAGTTTGCATAACTAAGGGGTAGTATAAATAGGTCATGCATGGCAGGTTAAGGGCAAAAATAAGTTATGTATCAGATATATGTCAGAAGGCCAGTTTGCCTATTCATTTCCTCAACCTCGTTTAAACCAGTATTTGCTGAATCAAAGACATGTATCCACTTGAACTCCCTGGTGTTAAGTTTAGACTCTATGTCTCCTCCATTCAAGATGTGAGGAGCTGCTAGATTTGGGAAGGAGGGCCAGGGGACGGTACAGCAGTATACCAGAGAATGTGAATTTGGGCGTAAGCGCAATTCTAAATAGTAAGACTTCACAGTCCGGGGCTGTAAAATCTTCTGTTTTGCATTCAAATGAAGTTTTGTAGATGATAGCTATGCCACCACCTGTTTTTATCTTCCTGTCTTTTCTAATAATGGTGTAGTTAGGTGGAAGAGCTGCAACCACATCAGGGGCTGAACTTTCCTGTAGCCAGTTTTCTGTTAAAAAGCAACATCCGGTTGACTATCTGTCAGAAGGTCTAAAATATGGGCTTGGTGTTTAGTGAGGGAGTGACAATTGATGTTGTAGAATACAAATTCTTTGTGGTATGAGTGTGCATATCGGAGTTTATTACTATTGGGTTTTCCTGCTAGGTAGGAATAGCCTCCACTTACTTTATTTTGAAGCTTTCTATTGAGTTCATTGCTCGTAATAGAGGAAGTGAGGGAAAACATACAATGCTGGCAGTCAGAAGGGCCCTCCCCTATCCTAAAAATATTGCAGTTGGGGAGAGAACTGTGACGCACCGTCATCAGTTCCTGTGCTGAATAGACTAGTCCCCTCGTGTTGATAGGACCAGGGGTTATGGCCCTTGGCCCCGGTTGGAAGCAGACGGGCGCAGACGGGGTTGCCTTTGGTGCACCTTAGGCGTGCCATCAGCGCGCCCGCTGCGCTCATCTGCTTCTGGGCCATTTCATAGAGGGCCGTGACGTAGCATAGCATGGAGACTAGAGCACTAACTGTAGAATGAGTGAGGCACCAGCAAAATGGCCTCCTCATGGTAAAAACCGTGAAATACTATTTAATTCTATACGACCCCCCAAAGTCCGATTGGGACAGCGGTTAAAAACGAGAAAATGATTAAAAGGGCAGAGCTTAAGCAAGTAAGTTTTTCATAAAAGATTAAAAACACATCAAATTCATAGCAAAGAACACATTAGATTCATTGAGAGCAGCACGAAAATTCATGATTCTAAAAGGTTTCGGAACAATTCTAAATGTTTAGTAGAAGCCTACAAGGTGCTGCATGTCCTCTCCCAGGCCATTTTATAGAGGGCCTTGGCAAAGTGTAGTGTGGAGGCTAGAGCGCTAACTGTAGAATGAGTGAGGCACCAGCAAAATGGCCTCCTTGTGGTAAAAACCGTGAAACACAATTTAATTCTATACAACCTCCCAAAGTCCGATTGGGACAGCGGTTAAAAACGAGAAAATGATTAAAAAGTCGGAGCCTAAGCAAATACGTTTTTCAAAAAAGATTAAAAACACATCAAATTCCTAACAAAGAACACATTAGATATTTTGAGAGCAGCACGAAAATTCAAGTTTCTAAAAGGTTTAGGATCAATTCTAAGGGCCAGATGTACTACGAGAATTAGCATGCGCAAACGGGTTTGCGACCCGTTTGCGCATGCTAATTCTGTTAGGGCCATGTACAAACACTATTTTGCGACTCACAAAATAGTGTTTTGTGACTCGCTATTAGGAAGGGGCGTTCCCTTCCTAAAAGCGAGTCACAAGCCATGTACCAATGTTTTGCGACCGCAATTGCGGTCGCAAAACACTCGCAAATTACCACCCTCTTCAAGAGTGTGGTAATGCAGTCACTAATGGGAAGGGGTCACCAGGGGACCCCTTCTCCTTTGTGACTGTCTCTGAAATATTTTTTAAGGGCAGGCAGGGGTCCAAGGGACCACTACCTCTCCTTAAAAAATGAAACAAAATCATTTCACTTTTTTTTTTAAAAATGCATCGCGTTTTCCTTTGAGGAAAACGGGCTGCATTTAAAAAACAAAACTGCTTTATTGACAAGCAGTCCTAGACATGGAGGTCTGCTGAGCCCAGCAGGCCACCATCCCAGTGAGGGCCAGCCATTCCCAATGGGGTCGCAAATTGTGAGTGGCTCATTAATATTATTATGCATTTTGCGACCCCATTGGGAATCGCAATCAGTGTCTCTGACAGTGTTGTACATTCCAAATTGTGACTCGCAATTTGCGGCTCGTAATTGAGCACAAATTGCTAGTCGCAATTTGGAATGGTTGTACATCTGGCCCTAAAAGTTTAGTAGAAGCCTACCATGACAGCGGTCGAATTTGAAACCGGCCGGTCAATCCGACTGGCTTCCGACAGGCTCAAGGAGCCCGTCGACCAGTCAGAACCGCCACAAAATCCCGTATGGACGGCGTTTCCGCCTTTGGGATTATGATGTTGATTTTCGACAGGCTTCCATGTCAGGCTTCCGCGGCCTCGGTTTGGGTGCCGAGGGAGCACCTACGGTGCTACCCCTGTAAATCCCTGCACCGTGTGGCAGGCACCGTGAGGTGCCTGCAACACAATGCAGGGATTTACAGTAACTTTGATTTTCATATAGGAGCTTGTGCTGTGGCAGGTTTCCGACTGCTGCACAAGCTCCCATAGGGAAATGGGAGTCTGCGACCACACCATGTGCGGTTGCATCGTAACTGCTGTTTCGGACCGACGACCCGAGATAAGTTAGTTCCAAAACTGCAGAGAAGTCGGTTGGAGGCACCTCCGACCGACATCATAAACAGGCCCTAAAAAGCAACAAATATAAATGTGTAAATATAAAAAATCTTTTTTTTTATTAAAATCAAATAAATTAAATATTCATTGCAATGTTTAGTACATATCTTAATTTACTGCAAATATTACTATAATTAAAAATGTACAACACTAAGATTTGCACCTCTATATAATATGGTGCAGAATTATGGGGTTTTGACAATCTAACCCCATTATCAACAGCTCCGAATAAAATGATGAGAGCATTAACAGGTCTCCCTCAATCCACCCCGCTCAAACCCCTTCTTATGGATCTGGGTTGTAACGCAATAGCCGAAACAGCCCGTTTTCGGCCATTAGCATTCTGGAGAAGGCTTTGGTCGACTCCAGAACTGTCCATGTATACAAAGGCGTTAGCTGATGTACGGGGGGCGGACCGTTCAGGAAAGATTGTTTGGTTGAACACAATCAAGAGTTTATTAGCAAAAATGGGGCTGAGCAATTTGTTGGAAGATCCAGCAGGTAGCCCTTTTCCCTCCAAAAAGGACCTTAGGTCAGCTTACTGGAACATGGTAAAGTCCGATCAGTACTCTGCAACTCCAAGGTCTTCCCTAACTGGGCTGTTCTTGGAGTTGAAAGAGGCGACCGAGTACGAACCATACTGGAACTTTATCACCAAGCCAAGGGACAGGAAGCTGTTCCATCAATTTAGGGTGGGCTCCCTTCCAATAAAAACTTTCACCAGTGGGTAGCGCTCCCAACAGGATGGTAAATGTCCTACATGCCTTGCCCACTTAGAATCTTTAGCCCACATCCTATTTGCATGTCCAGCTTATAAGGTTCCAAGGAATAAGTGGCTGAAACCGATTTGTTTACGACTGGGCACAAGATCTAGCACTGAGGCTTTGAGAATTTTGAAATCTAGTACCCAGGAGTTTTTAGTGATTGCTGTTGCCAAATTTTTGGGGTGGATGTGGGTCATACGAGCTACTTCGATGAGGACCCACCAAAATTCGCTGGCTGTACCCAATAATGTTAATCCCTAGTATAGAATTCTGGATCAGCATTTTAGTGGATGGTCAAAACAAATAGTATTGGTGTATGTTGTTTTATTCAGGAGGGCGGCAGATAGGGTTGCCGTCAGATATGTCAGCAATTTGACGTATGTCTTGTATTTGCACTGAGCACTTTATTGAGTATGGATTTAGATGTACGGATATTAACTTTTTTTAAAACTGTTTTAATCTTGATGTTTTATATAGTTTTAAATGGAATCATGGTTAAAATTGTGTCTTTTATGATTATGATAATCGAAATAAAGACGATTTGACTGACTATAATTAAAATACAAAACTGTATTCTCAAAATAATATTAACGAATAAATGCATGGTTATTTACATTTAAAAAGCACAATACAATTAACAAATACAACAATAAAGAACATGACTATAAAACATTAATTAAGGATTTTTAAACTTACTACTATTTAAATAACTTTCTACCCTATATTTCTACATAGTACAAACATATTCTGTAATTGATATTATTTACACATGTTCCATTATTAAATATTTACTAAAATAATATTAATAGTTAACTATTGCTAAAATATATGCCTACTCAACTTGCATCCATACAAAACAAATATTAGCATAATTGTCATAATTAATTGTCAATTAAACAATTAATTATTAATAAATAACTATAAAAAATAATTATAATTAACTTCCCACACTAAACTTCTACAAATGCTACAACTCACACCTAATCCATAACGTAAATAAAATCTTAATTACATATTTTGAAATATTATTTATAATTTCAATAATTATTATAAGTTAACATTATTAATTAGTATACTTAATTTTCTACACACCCTTCACTCATATGAATACAACACACACCCAAAAAAATTAAATTATTGTATTACACAATTTACATAGTTAACTATCAATTAAATTGATAATATAAATGAACAATAAATTAATTATAATTAATTTACTTCCAGATCTATACCCATACAAAACACACAACCCGCATCTGAAACGCATTTTAAGAAAACCTAATTATACAATTTAACATAATTAATTATCAATTAAACAATTAATATTAATTAAAAAGGATGTATTAGTTAATTGTAATTAATTACTTCCCACCCTTTACCCATAAAAACACACAACTAGCACCCGAATGTTAATTAAAAAAATATTGTTAATTATGTAATTAACATAAATAATTATTAATTTAATAAAACATTAATTATAATTAATTTTCTTCCCAACCTCAACCCCTATAAACCACACAACCCGCTACGGTATTTAAAATTAAAAAGAATATATAAAATTACATTTAAAAACGAATAACAAAATACTATATTAAAAACATTAGCAATAATTACACACAACAACTTATAACATATGCAATTAAAATGCATACTAAAATACATAAAAATTATTCAACTCTATTTTTGTAGAATTATTAATGAATACGAGATTTTTTTAAATCAATATTACTTACCTTAAAATTGATATTCTTGACAACGATATTCTTGCATATGATATTTCTCTGTGACAATATTTCAGACTAGATATTTCTGTCTGACAATATTTTATTTCTGATATTCAATGTGAACACCTCATTCGCAAATTCCCTTACCCTTTGAGAATGGTAGTAAAAAAGAAATTTAAGAGCAGGCAGTGGTCCCACAGACAACTGCTTATTCCTAAAATATGAAACTTCCAAGTTATATTTTTTTTCTTTTAAACGCATTCCATTTCCCTTTAAGGATAATGGGCTGTGTTTAGAAAAAATATATATATTGCTTTGTTAAAAAACAATCACAAACATGGTGGTTTGCTGACTCCAGCAGGCCACCATCCTTCTGTTGGCTGCAATCCCTAATTGGTCACAAATTGATACCTACCTCATTAATATTCTTGAGGTACGTCCATTTGCGACCCATTAGGAATCACACATGAAACAATTGTAATTAGGAAACTGCTATTTCTAATTTTAGTGCATGAAGCTCATACTCCCTAAATTCCCCAAACACATCACAGGCCAGCTACCAGCTATAGCCACTTAAAATGCTTAATAGGAAAAAGTAAACAAGCCACCAGTGATACCTCCTGCCAGTGGAAGATACCAAGATATCCAAATTCCTGAACACTGACTAATCACACATAATGAAGAACCCTTCCTCTTACATAATAACCTTAACAATGTTAATTTTTTCTATGGATAACTTATTGAAACTAAGAAGATGTTAAACATGGATGATAGATGGGACATTCAAAATGAGCCCCCAAACCATTCACTCAGATCTACACCATACATGATGAATATAAAAGTGCTAATACCCAATTGATTTATGACCTATTACCTAATAAGCAAAGTAGCACTGACTAGGAACTACCAAACCACATTAAAATTAAAACAAACCACTACTCCCCACATAAAATAATAATAGATTTTCAATAAGCCATGATTCAAACTATCCCACACACAGAGATACAAGGCTGTTACTACTACTTTAACCAAAGCATTTGGAGACACCTCCAATAATCTACACTTAGGGCCTGATTACAATGGTCCCGACCAGCCCATTACAATGCAACTATAACACAAGCTCCCATTGAGAAAAAGGAGGTGTGGTTCATCCCTGCACCCCGTGGCAGGCACCTAAAGGTACCTGCCACAAGGTGTGGGGATCAACAGGAGGGCACCCTAGGTGCCCCCTCAGCCTCAAACCGGAGGCAGTGCACCAAAGGGGGCCTAGCTGGGGGCCCCAAATAAACTTTCTGACATGGTTTCCATGTCAAACAGGCTGGCATGGAAACCACCGCTAACTGTATTATGACTTTTTTAGTCATTGCCGGGTGATTACCTTTGAATTCCCAGGGTGGTGCCTAAAAATTAGGCACCGCAATAGGAACATCAAAAACAGTTCCAGCACGGCATGGACTTAAAAGTCCATGTGTGCTGGAACTTCAGTGCATGTACACAGGGGGGCACATGTTGTGCCCCCTGTGTGCATCAACAGGGCGAGAGTCACAAGGGGGCCCCATTGGGCCCCCTTTATTTCCTCTCTGCCGGGTTTTCCATGGAGGAAGAACTGCCATGAAAACCCTGGTGGAGAGGAAACTTCTAATATGCTTTGTGGGTCCACGGCTGTCCCGACAAGCATATAGATGATTCAGGACCGCCATGCCACCATCAGGGAACGGACGTTCGCTGGCGGTGTCAACGGTCCCGGGACGGTACGACCACTAGTGTCGTTATGTGGCAGTTGTAAGATGGCCACCGCCGGCCCACCACGAGGACTGCCAGACTCGCAATTAGGCCCTATGTGTTTTGCAGATTGCAGCACACATAGAAAGAGGAAAAAACGAGGAGGAATAAAGATATTTCTCTTTGTTATGCCTCACCTGGGGAGGCGTATGTTTTTGGCACATTCCGAAGTTTACCTGGTTTGGTATATCTGAAAATGCATCAAAAACCATGGGATTGAGAGGGAACACCCACTGAAATGCTCATAGAATGCCTCCCTTGCGCAGAGTAATGCAAAGCAGCGATTTGTGCTGTTTTGCATTACTCAATATTTATGAAGCCATTCAAAACTATGCAAAGTGGCCTTGTGTAGTTTTATAAATATGACTTGGAGCTTTGCGTCGTGCATGTACCATGTTGCAAACTTGATGCAAAGCCCTCGTGAATAAGCCCCTAAGTCCCCTGATGGATTATTTTGAAGACATCTGTGTTGACAGACTGCACCACTCTGGGCATAGATGCCAACCCAAAATCCAAATACCATGATGGAATGTTTATGACAGCACCATGGCTCAAGATGCCAAAACCAATAATGGAGTATGAGGATGGCATAATGCCTTCCAATCCACACTAGACAGAACCAAACCCACACACTACAAATGTATTGAAGCCCTACAAATAGAACAAAGCTACCAGCGACTACTAATGAAACAATCAGTAACCCATATTATACCTAAAGTTATCAAACAAACCAACCGACTATACGGTATGCTACAGAGTAAAGTAACACTACTTAGAATGAATTGTCAAAGGTATTTTATAGAAAACCAATTTCCTACCTAAAGTATTTTTAACTAAATATCAAACAAATTAATTTTATACATCAGTCAAAATATATGCAACTAAAATTGAAAATAAGACTGATGAATAGAAGCAATATATATAATGGTTAAAAAATGAAAAAGTCACCAACTACTTATTTTATTTGAAAAGTTTTATATAGCGTGAACGTGACCCTCATCGGTATCAGAGCGCTTTACAAGTGAATGAGGCAAAAACATATAAATCAGTGTGCATAATCTATATACATACAGGATAATACAACTGTAGGCTTGTAAAATGGAAATTTGATGGTCTATTCAAGAAATTTGTTCATAAATAAAAGTTATACTTTTTTCTTGAAGAATGTAGTAGAAGGGATCAATCTTAATTCAGGGGGAGAGAGTTCCAAATTCGAGGGGCGATGCCAGAGAAAGCTCTGTTGTAGGTTTTCTTCTTGAAGAATCGCTGTGGCTTTAGCAGTCGGGTGCTGGTGCTTCTAGTAGATCTTGAGCCTCCAGAAAGTTCAATATTATTAGCAAGATAACTTGGGGTGTTGAAGTGTAGAGCTTTGTGCGTCATACATGCAATTTGTAGTTGAATTCTTGCTTCATAGGGGAGCCAGTTGAGGGATTTCAAGTCAGGGAAGATGTGATTGTACCCTTTTTGATCCAGTGATGAGTCTTGCAGCAGAGCTATGTGATGCCCTTAACAGGGCTGTTGTGGATCTGGGTAGACCTGAGAGGGACGCGCTTCCATACTCCAGTCTAGGAATCACAAGTGGTTGCACAGCAGACTTGAAGTCGTTTTGAGGGAGGAAGGGTTTTGGTTTCCTTAATATGCTCATTTGGAGGTTTACTCCTTTAGTGATGACACTGATGTACTTCTGCATGTTAAGGTTTTTGTCAAGGGTTATTCCTAGCGATCTTCCTGACTCAATAATTTGTGGCGTGCAATTGAATGCTTTCAGTTGCTTCATCCAATAATTAATAATGTGTATCTGATTGGGTTTGGCGATTAGGAGGAATTCCGTTTTTTGAGTGTTAAGTTTAAGGTGGTTTCATGACAGCCAATTTTGGGTATTTTGAAAAATAGGATTGAGGGACCGGATGTCTTCAGGGGAGGAGATTTTCAGGTACAGTTGGATATCATCAGCTTACAGGTGATAGTGGATGTTAGATGACCGTAGGATTTCTGTTAGTGGCTCCGTGAATAGGTTAAAGATAGTGGATGAGAGGGTGGAGCCATGTGGGACCCCAAGAGTAACTGGTGCAATCCTAGAGAGGGAGGGATTTACCTTGACTTTTTGCGTCCTATTTTGAGGAAATGAGGTGAACCAATTTAAGACAGACCCTGATATTCCCATCCTGTGCTCTAGTTAGTCAAGTAGGTAGTCATGCTTAACAGTATCAAATGCTGAGGAAAGGTCCAAGAGGATTAGTAGGCATGGTTCTTTTTGATCCAACATTTTTAGAGCATCAATCACTATATGAGTCAGGGCCGATTCCGTGCTATGCCCGGAATGGAAACCAGATTGGTGTCGGTGGAAGAGATGGAATTGCTCAATGTGTTTTGCAGAGTTGGATATGAACACATATTTCAAGGAGCTTCGCCAGAGTCAGGATGTTGGAAATGGGGTGAAAGTTGTTTTAAGGTTGGTTGGATCAGCCATTGTTTTTTAGGATGGGGGTGACCTGTCTGGATTTTAGGCAGTCAGGGATTTTGCCCTGTAGTAATGATGCATTTACAATCTTAGTCCACATTGACAATATGGACATTTTGATATCGTTGAAGAGGATGGAGGTAAGTGGATCAATGAAGTGGTTTGAGGGTTCTCAAGCTGTTAGAATTTTGAGAATTGTGATTTGATCAATTGTTTCGAAAGAGCTCCATGAAGCATTATTTTTGAGGATATGCTCCGTAAGGTAAGTGGGCTCCTGTATCAATGTGGGGGAGACTCTAGTGTCTAGCAAGTGAGTACATTGCTCCCTTGTTATCTGATGGCCAGTTTTCATATTGTCTGTCTTTTCAAGGAAGAAGGCAGCAAACTCTTCACAATTAGGTAGTAGACTGGATCCCTTTGAGGAGAGATTGGGTAGGCCATTGGATTGATGCTTGACAAGATCAAATCATTTTTTAGAACGATTTTTGGCTTGGTCCACTTGGTTTCTGAAGAAGTGTGCTTTGGCATTTATAATGCTTTTGTGAAAGTTATTCTTAAGAGATCTTAGATGTTTGAGGTGTTCAAGAGATGGCGAGGATCTCCATTTTCATTTGGCTAGTCTCAGGTTACGTCTTTCGGTGTTGAAGCTGTCATTGTATCATGGTTGCAACTCCTTTTTGGATAGTGTTTTTAGTTGTAGAGGTGCTGTTGAGTCAAGAATATTCTTCATGGAGCTAGTATAGTGGTCAGTGAGATCTTGGACATCTAGCATGTTTTCAGGAGGTGCTAGGATGTTATTGCTGAGTGATGTCAGTTTAGTATTTCTTTTCCAAATTTTTGGTTCAAGTCCTTGTGCAGTAGTAGTTCTCAGGGGTATAGTGATGAGGAAGGTGATGCAGTGATGCTCAGACCAGTCACAGGGGAGGATAGATTCCAAACGGATGGAGTTATCTTTTGCGATGATAAGATCTAAAATTCCCACCCCTGTTATGTGTGGGACTGTCACAGATTTGTATCAAGTTATGGTCAGTAATAAATGTTTTGAGGCTGTTAACTATAGGGTCACTCAGATCATTCCAGTGGAGGCTGAAATCCCTGAGGAAGATTTGAGTACCATGTTGACCAGTGCTTGTTGTAATGATATCCATAATTTGTTCTACGAAGGAAAGGTTATCACCAGGTGGATGATAGAATGTGCTTAATTTGCAGAGAGGATTGTTGTTGCAGGCAATGTGAATACATAGATAAAAATATTATTAATAAAAAAACTAATAAACATTAATTGACTACACACACTTTAACACTATAATTTCAACAACACACACCTAAATTAAACTATAAAATAATAAAACACAATTAAAACTTATTTTTAAATTAAAAACTATTACTATTAACAACTAATAATAAAGTAATTAAAATGTATTTAATACCCACCCTTGACCCCTTTAAAAGTAAAAACAACACACAAAAAATAAACAATTACCCAAAATATACATCAGATAATTAACATTAATTAACAGCTATATATTAATTAATTAAAAACAAATCCCTTCCCACCCTTTACTCCTATAAACACCACAACACACACCTAAATTAATTACACAATTTCCATAATAAAGTTTTAAGTAATTTAAGTATTATCAATTAACAAAAAGTCAATAACAAAAAATGAATAAACTACTTAACTCCCTTTACCCCTATAAACCCCAAAACACACACCTAAAATAAATTAAACAAATACCATAATTAATGACCAATTAATTATTTAAAATTAATTAACAACCAATTATTAATTCATACATTAAAAATAAATTAATTCCCACCCTTTACAGCTATAAACACCACAACACACACCTAAAATTAATTACACAATTACCATAATTAATTACCAATTAATTAATTAAAATTAATTAACAACCAATTATTAATTAATTAATAATAAATTACTTTACACATTTAAAACTATAAAATCTCAATTAAACAAATAATAAATAAAATATAATCAATTAATTTAATATAATTAAATTACTTTCCACCCTATTCCCCTATAAACCCACAACCCGCTACGGAACTAAAAACGCAAAATTAAAATAAAAAATCATTTAATAATTACTAAAAATGTAACACATATATTAAAAATGCAAACAATACGAAAAAACATACATCACATACATATAAAATGTATACTAAAATACATAACATCTATTAATAAAACAATATTTTTAACGACTATATTTTAGGAAACGATATTAAAAAGTTCGATATTTTTAAAATCGATATTACTTACATTAAGTCGATATTCTTGACCACGATTTGCTGTTGTTATTTTTGAACCACGATATTTATTACTCGATATCTGTGCAACTCGATATTTTTCACTCGATATTCTGTCTGCACACCCTTGTGGATCTCACTTATTATATAGGAATGAATGTAAAGATGGGTCACCCATAATCCATCTCTCTACTCTGTATGCCAGGTTGCTCCAGGAGCCATACCACCATTCATTCAGTGCAGCTGCATGGTAAGAACGAACGTCCGCCGCAGCTATACCCGCACAATACGTTCACTGTAAACATATGAGAGTGGCCATTTACGAGCCTCCCCCCAATAAAAACTGTTCCAGTGTTGCATTTTTCTGTCAAAACCATGATGTCAGGATTGGATAGGGGTGATATTGTAACTGGTATAATAAACGGGGCAGGGACACCATCTTGAATATGGCCAAACTCTCACAGAGAGATAGAGGGAGGCCCGACCACGTCCGAATCTCTGCCTTTATGTGATCTGTCAAGTTGCCCAAATTGCGCTCCCATGAGACTGACTGGGTATCTGATAAAAAGACCCCTAGATTTTTCAGACCATCCACAGCTATGGTGAGTTCTGCTGTCCAGCGTCCACCACCTAGAGTCCACCTCTACAACCATACAGTAGACTTCCACATATTCATGTACAGTCCCACTGTTGCCCCGACAATACGCATGAATCGAAAGATCCTGGGACCTGACCTGTGAGGGTCCCTAAAGAAGAAAAGGACATCATCGGCGCATAGTGCTTTGCAGTCCGAGAAGTCATGTATCCAATCAAAACCACACACCAACGCGTCTACCCAAACCCATTCAGCCAACGGCTCTATGGCATGAGCGAATAGGAGGGAGGACAGGGAGCAACCCTGTCTGGAACCCTGTCCACTGGGAAATGAGGTAGATAATGAACCAGCTACTCAGACAGATGCTGTGAGGTCAGTATTAAATAATCGTATGTATGCCAAGAAGCCGGGGCCCATGTTAAGGTGTTTCAAGAGTGTAAACATATATGTCAAGCTGACCGAATCAAAAGCTTTATCTATATCTGCCAAAAGCACAGCAGCGGGCCGACCCAAGCGATCAACTGCTGCTATTGCATTGTGGGCTCTGTGGATATTATGCTGTGCCACACATCGGGGCATGAAGCTCGCCTGGTCTGGGTGTATCAGGTCAGGCATACGGGGCATTAGTCTATTGGCTAAAACCTTTGTCCGCAACTTGACTTCTGTATTTAAAAGAGAAATCGGGTGGTATGATGCATGATGTTCCAGCAGACTACCTGGTTTTAGGACTATCACAATTTCTGCATGTCTCTAATCTGGGGGCATGCATGCCTCTGTCGGGGCAGTTTGCATGGTGGCCAAACAATGGGGCCCTAGTAGGGGCAGAAACGCTTTGAAGAACTCACTGGGGAATCCGTTAGGGCCCAGAGCCTTTTCTGGCTTTATCTCTGATATGGCCACAGCCAATTCCTTATAGTAAGGGGGGCCTTGAGGGATTCCCGAGCATCAGCTGATAGCGCCCTTGGAGGCAAGTCCCCAAAGAAGTTTTTAATTTGCTGTTCCATCAGGATCTCCCGTCGGGCATATAGGGTTTGATAAAATTCGGCAAAGCTGAGGGCTACCTCCGCCAGATCCATAAGTATCACGTCATTGCATTCTTGAATTACAGGTAACTGAGTGGGCTTCAGTGCATGCTGGCATAGTCTATGTAATAATATACCTGACTTGTCCTCCCACTTATAAAGTCTGCTCTGCGAGGCTAGCTACACGCACTTGGCCTCCTCCAATAGTTCCCCTTGATATTGTTGCTCCACCGCCATCACCCCCCTCCGTCCAAGCCTCTGCAATTCCAGTATACAGGCCTCCATTTGCAATAATTTTTGTCTGTGTCGTTTACACTCTGCAGCGCAGAAGCTAATGTCAACCCCACGTATTTAAGGTTTCATAACCTCCCATAAACTTTCTACAGAGGTGGCCATCTCCGCATTGGAGGAAAAGTAGTCAAGTAAAGCCTTGTAAATATGCGTTTTATAGGACTGATCGCACATGTGCCATGGCGATAGCTGCCAGCAAAATGGGGGCCTCTGTGGGAGAAAGACCCATAGACGCGATCTCTACATCTGAGACTCTGTGGGCATACTCACTGGCGACAAAAAGATAATCTAGCTTGGAGAATGAACTGTGGACGGAGGAAAAACATGTGTTCTGCTTCCGTTGGGTGTAGGGCCCTCCATGAGTCAGTCCATCCCAGCATCTCTTTCAATGGTCCTAAATGAGATTCCTGCATCACCACAAGCATCCCTGAGGGTCTCCACCTATCCAACTTGGGATGCAGCACATTTTTCCAGTCCCCTCCTATAACCGCTAACCCCTCAGTATAGACCCCCAGGTGTCCATTATGTGCTCCACAAATGCTTGGGTAAGGGGTGGAGGGGCAAAAATGCTTCCTATCACCATGGGTTCTACACCGATGATACCTCATATAAACACATCTGCCCTGTGTATAAGTCCATGTTCAGGTGAGTCGGAAGGGGACCCTCTGATATATCAATATGGTCAACCCCCTGGAGCCCCATGTGAAACCTGCTTGAAATACGCTTGTGAAACCGAGGCAAGCTGGGCAGGTAATTTTTGTCCCCAGGAGATAGGTTTCTGACAATATCTGCCCCATACGCTTTGCCTGTCTGAGTACGGCACCCCCACTTCACCTTATCTAGAACTCCCCAGACATTCCAGGTCACTATTTGCAGCCTACTGGCTGAAGCCTCTTTGATTGGTTCTATCATCTATGAATAGGACATCTAGGGTATGAATTGTTGATGAGCGGGGTAGCCACCGTGTAGGAACTCAGAGTGCACCATAAAACCAGCATAACAGCTGGTAACATGTAAACCCCCGCTCCCCCACCCTAATACCTCAAACTTCATTGAAGCATCTGTCGTGGAAGGGACCCTGCACCAGCCCCAACGGGGAGCAGGCACATGATCTGTCCAATGGATCCCCAAGTACCCCATCAACAGAGAGCGTTGCAGTATGTCCAAAGTTTAGTTCTCTGTTGGGGCAGCCCAAGTATATGCCATCATACTGAACACCTCTTTTTCTGCCCTTTTTGATTCACACCACATTTTTAAATGTCTGATGTCCAATCCCCATAAGCCCCAGTCTGGTCAACCTCTTGAGGTCCAGGACGCCATGACGATCGTGATCGATGCCACTGTTTGTCCTTCTTCTGGGTCCGAGTCTGCCGTGGTTCCACGGATGAAGAGTCCGAATCTCTAAGGGCCCGATTCCGATCTTGTACGGAAAGCCCTATGGCCGATTCGGCCCCGTAGAGCTTTCCGAACGACTCATGCTCCTGGGCTCTGAACGCCCGAGTCAATCCGGCTGTTCGAGGCACGCATCGTACTTGGTCGCTCGGAAATCGGACCCATTGCGCTGCACGAGTCGGCCATGTTGTAGTCGTCCGGAGGGCTTTGCTGACGGGTACGAGTCGATCGGAGCGCGAGGCGATATTCCCATCGTACTAGCTCGCTCGTACGGCGGGTTGAGTGGGTCGGAAATTGCACTCACGACTCAGACTCTCTCGTGAGAGATGCCGCCAGGAGCCCTTCCGAGCGAGATCAGAATCGGGCCCTAAGTGGGAGCGTGTAAGGATTCAACTTTCATATCTCATCGTTCCAGGTAAACACCTCCCCGGGTGTTGCAAAAAATATAGTAGGATCCTTGTAGCAGACTCTCAGATGGGCCAGAAACAGTAGCATGTATGAGATCTTCAATTCACAGGGACGGGCCTTCGCCACCATGAATGATTGACTTTGCTGCTGGACCGTCTTGTATAGTCCGGAAAGATCATTATGCAGTGGGAGTCTTGCGACCTGGCCGACCTGAGGATGATGTCTCTGTCATGGAAGTTTAATATCCTAGTGATAACCGGCCGAGGTCTGGCACCCGGGTGGGCTTCGTAGCCATGTCTCTATGAGGTAGCTCTATGATAAAGCAGGGAGAAAGAGCGTCCACCGGGATCCATGTCTTGAGCAACTAACCCAGGATTGCACCCATATCTGTCATTCACCGACCTCAGGAAAGCCCACAAAATGGAAAATATTCCTTTGAGCCCTCCCCTCTGCGTCCTCCATGCATGTGGCAAGGCCCTTAGTAAGCTTCTTGATTGTGTCCACCATTATCTGGAGAGAGGAGACTGCATCTTCCATGCCGGAGGCTCTGAATTCAGCCTGAGTAAGGTGCTCTAGTGCTTGGCACAGGTCCTGGTGCAGCAACACCACATCAGACCCCACAGCCCCTATTCTTGCCTCTAGCATGTCAGTACAGTGGAGTTGTCTGGGAGACCACCCTGCAAGCCTTCAGCTTCAGCGGCTGCCGTCCCAGATCCGGTAAACCTGTCCATTGTGCTCTGCTTTGATGCGGGCCCGGTGGTTTGTCCTTCGTCATGGTGAAAAGATGATAGCCCAGGATGCAGTTATCACCGGAGTGTCTGCACCTGGTCAGTAAGTGGAAACAAATGTCTCCAAATGATCACCGAGGCTCAGGCTGCCAAATGATCAGTCCCCTATATGGCGTCATCCCCGGTGGGTCTCAGCCACTCGAGCAGAGTTGTGAAGCAACCAAGCCAGCTGTCTTGCTCGGTGGACTGCTCAAGGAGGCATTTCCCAGCCACAAGCCACACCAGGACCTAGCCCGGCCACCTCCATGAACAGGGAAGCACCCCCACCCCTAATGGGAGCCACACCATGTCGTCGGATGAGGCATATAGTGGGCCACATGTTTCCCAGTAGCAAATGCAGCTAGGCTGGTGAGTCGCATAGGCTCCACCTCATTCACTCCGGCACCACAGGAGGGCCACCATCATCTGCTGGCCGCTCCTGTGCATTGCCACCTACACACCACTGTGCACTGCAATGCAGGGCCTCCACCGTCATCTGTCACCAGGTGGGTCTCTCTCTGATTTCCAATCAGGAGCACCAGGGCCTCAGGATGCCGCTGTCTGTCTCTGGCGATTGCGTCGACCCAGAGCAGGTGAGCATATCCACCTCATCGACGGACGGGCCCTCTCTCCAAGAACCGTCCAGGACCGGGCCCACGCTGCACTGGCCCGATCGCTGTGGCTATAGCTAGGATCTTTAGCCCGCTCAGGGTACACTGTGTAACCAAACCTGTACTGCTCCGATCACCTCTGCAGCCCCACGACCACCAGCTCCTCTGGGTCCCAAATCTTCTGTCGCCAATCGCCGTCCCTCCCGTAGGCTGTATTTAGTACCACAGCCGGCCAGGGCTGCAGGCCTCACGCACCGGTGATTTAGTTCCGGACGTGTGGCCAGCCCCCGGGCACCATCCTTCAGGGACAAGCTTGGAGATAACCCTGGGAGGAGCTTGCGTAACAGTGCTCCGTGGAATTTCACAGAGTTGCTAGAAAACTCAGTGAAAATTCTGCGGAGTTCCGTGGCTGGCAGGGTCACTCATTGCCCCCTCCTGTCCCCCTGCAACCCCACTGCTAATCCCCCAGCCCCCCTCCTGCTAAACCCCCAGCCACCCTTCCCGCTCCCCCACCCGCTAAACCCCTGCCCCCTCTCCCATGAAGTAAGGCCTGCTGGCCAGGAGACTTACCTTCTTCCTCCCAAATCAGTGTCCTGCCTGCTCCTGCTGCTGTGGCTCCAATCACCTTCCGCTGCGCTGCTCCAGTTCAATTAATTAACAGGAAGAACTGTAGTGCACATGGCGTACTGCATGAAGGCATGCCTGACCCTATCATGGGATTTGACTTCATCACCCAATCAGTAGTGCACCACGAGCTGTGTTTGCAGAGTAGTGGAGAAAGGACATCCTTGGGGCCCAACTACCCCTCCTGTTACCTCCAGTAAGTCCCACACTGTAGGACTGCTGAGACATCGTAGGAGGCCACGCCACCTTTATCCACGCCTCCTTTCTCCACCACTCTGCAAACGCATCTCATGACGCACTACTAGTAGGGGGATGAAGTTTCCTTAGCTACTGAGGGTCCTTAGGGGCCATCTACCCTCCTGAGAGGCTTTTGGTGGCCATACCCCTTTCTCCACCACTCTGCAAACATGCCTCCTGGTGCATGACTACTTGGGGGATGATGTCCCCTTGGCTCTTGAGGGTCCTTGGGGGCCAACTAGCCCTCCCGTTACCTCCAGTAAGACCCACACAGCTGGATTGCTGAGAGGTTGTCAGTGGCCATGCCCCCTTTCTCCACCACTCTGCAAACGTGCCTCCTGGCGCATTGCTGCTTGGGAGATGAAGTCCACTTTAGTCCTAAGGAGGCCTATGTGGCCTATGTGTACCCCACCCTGAAACCTGTGTTTTTTTCAGTGAATTTCTAAGGTTTTTCAAATGCTAATTTCAACTATAAAGTCCCTGAAACCTATGGTTTTTTCAGTGAATTTCTAAGGTTTTTTAAAAGCTAATTTCTAAATATGCCTACATAGGTCGGACATGTGCAAAAAGAGGAAGAAAGTTGCAGAAAGAAACAAGAGAAGTGCAGAAAGAGGCAAAAGAAGTCCAGAAAGAGGAAGAAAGGTGCAAAAAGAAGCAAGAGAAGTGCAGAAAGAAACAACAGAGGTGCAGAAAGAGGCCTACTTCGACTGTACCTTCCCACAGACTCATACAAAGTAGCCTAATCACTAATCCTTCTCCCAAGATGTCTTAAACCTCACTTTTCTCTTGATGGTTCATTATTCATCGACTGTTCAGAATGTTAGGCCTACCAAATGTAAAACAGCAATCCTAACCATTTCACTGTTGTAAGTCTGACCAAGTTTGTGAAGGCATGCATGCATGTGTCTCTACTTTTACCTGGTGACATGTTACAAAAAAAATAAACATACAAAAACTTGAATATCCGTGTTTCAAACAGCATACTCTGTAAATTTGTGTACAAGAAGGTGCGTGTATTTCTTTCTGCTCATAATACAGGGATCATGCATATTCAATAGTATATTTGAGGGGCTCTGTAACACCTATATACATAACACATGTCTGCCTGTGCAACCGAATGACAGAGCAGAACTAACAAGAATTGCCCACCTATAAGAGAAGCTACCCGCTTTTTAAGCTACCATCTTCAGATCCATAACACATGTGAGAATATATGTACAAGTAGATATATACCTCAGTCACGAGATCACGCAGACCTTTAAACTTAACAGCTTGCACTTACCATTTCAATATAGAAACAGGTGAGAGAAGTACAGAAAGAAGCAAGAGAATTGCAGAAAAAAACAAGAGAGGTGCAGAAAGAGTAAGACATGTGCAGAAAGAGGCAAGAGAAGTGCAGAAAGAGGCAAGAAAGGTGTAGAAAGAGACAAGAGAAGTACAGAAAGAGGCTAGAGAGGAGCAGAAAGAGGCAAGAGAGGTGCAGAAACAGGAAAGAGAACTGCAGAAAGAGGCAAGAGAGTTGCAGAAACAGGCAAGAGAGGAGCAGAAAGAGCGAACAGGGGTGCATAAAGAGATGAGAGGTGCAGACACAGGCAAGAGAAGTGCAGAAAGAGGGGACAAGGGTGCATAAAGAGGCAAGAGAAATGCTGAAAGAAGTAACAGAGGTGCAGAAAGAGGCAAGAGAAGTGCTGAAAGAAGGAACAGAAATGCAGAAAGAAGCAAGAAGCAAGAGAGGAGCAGAAAGAAGCAAGAGAAGTGCAGAAAGAAGCAACAGAGGTACGGAAAGAGGCAAGAGGATTGCAGAAAGAGGAGAGAGAAGTCCAGAAAGAAGCAAGAGAAATTTAGAAAGAGGCAAGAGAAGTGGAGAAAGAGGCAAGAGAAGCACAAAAAGAGGCAAGGGAAGTGCAGAAATAGGCCAGAGATGCGCAGAAAAAGGCAAGAGAGGTTCAGAAAGAGGCAAGAGGGGTGCTGAAAGAGGCAAGAGAAGTGCAGAAAGAAGCATCATAGGCACAGAAATAGGCAAGAGAACTGTAGAACGAGGGAATAGAGGTGCAGAAACAAGCAAGAGAAGTGCAGAAAGAAGCAACAGAGGTGCAGAAAGATGCAAGAGGGGTGCAGAAAGAGGCAATAGAAGTGCAGAAAGAGGCCAGAGAAGTGCAGAAAGAAGCAAGAGAAGTGCAGAAAGAAGCAAGTGAAGCTGAGAAAGAAGCAAGAGAAGTGCAGAAAAGAGGCAAGAGAAGAGCAGAAAGAGGCAAGAGATGATCAGAAAAAGGCAAGAGAGGTGCAGAAAGAACCAAGAGAACTGCAGAAAGAACCAACATTGGTGAAGACAGAGGCAAGAGGGGTGCTGAAAGAGGCAATAGAAGTGCAGAAAGAAGCAACATAGGTGCAGAAAGAGGCAAGAGAACTATAGAAAGAGGCAAGAGAAGTGCAGAAGGAGGCAAGAGAGGTGCAGACAGAGGGAACAGGGGTGAAGAAAGACACAAGAGGGGTACAGAAAGAAGAAAGAGAGGTACAGAAAGAGGCAAGAGAAGTCCAGAAACAAGCAACAGAAATGTAGAACGAGGCAAGAGAAGTGCAGAAAGAGGCAAGAGAGGTGCAGAAAGTGGAACTAAGGGCGCAGAAAGAGGGAAGAGGTGTGCAGAAAGAGACAACAGGGGAGCAGAAAGAAGCAAGAGAGGTACAGAAAGATGAAAGAGAAGTGCAGAAATAAGCAAAATGGGTACAGAAAGAGGCAAGAGGGGTGCAGAAAGAGGCAAGAGAAGAGCACAGAGAAGCAGCAGAGGTGCCGAAGGAGGCAAGAGAACTGCAGAAAGAGGCAAGAAAGTTGCACAAACAGGCAAACAAGGTGCAGCAAGATGGAACACGGGTGCAGACAGAGGCATGAGAGGTGCAGAAATAGGGAACAGGGGTGCAGTAAGAGGCAAGAGGGATGCAGAAATTTGCAAGAGAGGTGTGAAAAGAAGCAAGAGGAGTGCAGAAAGAAATAACAGACATGCAGAAAGAGGCAAGAGGAGTGCAGAAAGAGGCAAGAGAAGTAAAGAAAGAAGCAACAGAGGTGCAGAAAGAGGCAAGAGAAGTGCAGAAAAGACAATAGAAGTGCAGAAAGAAGCAACAGAGGTGCAGAAAAAGGCAAGAGAACTGCAGAAAAAAGGGAACAGGGGTGCAGAAAGAGGAAAGAGAGGTGCAGAAAGAGGCAAGAGGGGTGCAGAAAGAAGCACAAGAGATGTAGAAAGAGGCAAGAGAAGTGCAGAAAGAAGCAACAGGTGTGCAGCAAGAGGGGGGCAGAAAGAGGCAAGGGAAGTGCAGAAAGAACTAACAGAGGTACAGAAAGAGGCAAGAGAGGTGCAGAAAGAGGCAAGAGAGGTACGGAAAGAGGCAAGAGAGGTGCAGAAAGAGGGAACAGGGGGGCAGAAAGAGGCAATAGTGGTGCAGAAAGACCAAAGAGGTATGTAGAAAGAGGTAAGAGGGGTGCAGAAAGAAGCAAGAGAAGTGATGAAAGAGACAAGAGAGTTGCAGAAACAGGCAAAAGAAGTGCAGAAAGAGGCAAGAGAAGTGCTGAAAGAAGCAACAGAGGTGCAGAAAGAAGCAAGAGAAGTGATGAAACAGACAAGAGTGTTGCAGAAAGAAACAAGAAAGGTGCAGAAAAAAGGAAGATAAGTGCAGAAAGAGGCAAGACAGGTGCAGAAAGAGGCAAGTGAGGTGCAGACAGAGGCAAGAGGGGTGCAGAAAGATAGAAGAGAATTGTAGAAAGAGGGAAGAGAAGTACAGAAAGAGGGAAGAGACATGCAGAGAGAGGGAAGGGGGTACACAGAGAGGCCAGATGGGTGCAGAAAGAAGCAACAGAGGTACAGAAAGAGGCAAGAGAAGTGCAGAAACAAACAACAGTGGTGCAGAAAGAGGCAAGAGAAGTGCAGAAAGAGGCAAGAGAGGTGCAGAAAGAGGGAAGAGGGGTGCAGAAAGAGAGAAGGGGGTACAGAAAGAGGCAAGGGGGATGAAAGAAGCAAGAGAGGTACAGAAATAGGCAAGAGAAGTGCAGAAAGAAGCAAAATGGGTGCAGAAAGAGACAAGATGGGTGCAGAAAGAGGCAAGAGAAGTACACAAAGAAGCAACAGAGGTGCAGAAGAAGGCAAGAGAACTGCAGAAAGAGGCAAAAAAAGTTGCACAAACAGGCAAACAATGTGAAGAAGAATGGAACACGTGTGCAGACTGAGGCAAGAGAGGTGCTGAAATAGGAAAGAGGGGTGCAGAAAGAGTCAAGAGGGGTGCAGAAATTAGCAAGACAGGTGCCGAAAGTAGCAAGAGGAGTGCAGAAAGAACCAACAGAGGTGCAGAACGAGGCAAGAGGTGTGCGGAAATAGGCAAGAGAAGTGCAGAAAGAAGCAACAGAGGTGCAAAGAGAGGCAAGAGAACTACAGGAAGAAAGAACAGGGTTGCAGAAAAAGGCAAGAGAGGAGCGGAAAGAGGGAAGAGGGGTGCAGAAAGAGTCAAGAGAGGTGTAGAAAGAGGCAATAGGGGTGCAGAAAGAAGCAACAGAGGTACAGAAAGAAGTAAGAATAGAAGTGATGAAAGAGACAAGAGAGTTGCAGAAACAGGCAAAAGAAGTGCAGAAAGAGGCAAGAGAAGTGCTGAAAGGAGCAGGAGAGGTGCAGAAAGAAGCAAGAGAAGTGATGAAACAGACAAGAAAGTTACAGAAAGAAACAAGAAAGGTGCAGAAAAAAGGAAGAGAAGTGCAGAAAGAGGCAAGACAGGTACAGAAAGAGGCAAGATAGGTGCAGAAAGAGGCAACTGAGGTGCAGACAGAGGCAAGAGGGGTGCAGAAAGAGGGAAGATAAGTGCAGAAAGAGGAAAGAGACGTGCAGAAAGAGGGAAGGGGTACAGAAAGAGGCAAGAGGGGTGCACGAAGAAACTGGACCAAAATCACTGATGACCAGCTCACCTCCTCACTCAACAATTCCACCCCAACCATCGCGGAAAACGACGACCCCAACACCGCAGCCCGAACCCTGCATAGATGGATCTCGGACAGTACCAACACCATAGCCCCCCTCAAGAAAAACAATACCCGCGCCAAGAAAGCCAGATGGTTTACCACCGAACTTCGAGAGTCCAAACGCACATGCCGCCGCCTCGAAAAGGCCTGGAGGAACACCAAATCCACTGAAGCCCACAACAACTTCAGAGCCGCCACCAACGCCCACCATCAACTCATCAGAGAAACGAGGAAAAAAGCGATTGAAGACAGAATCTCCACCCACACGCACAACAGCAAGGAACTCTTCAGCATCATCAAGGAGTTCGCTCAACCCACCAGCAAGTCTACCGACATCCCTCCCTCACAAGACCTCTGCGAAAAACTCAGCACCTTTTTCCACCACAAAATCAAGAGCATCTACGACAACTTCGACGAAGACAACCAACACACTGAACCCTCACCAACCACCCCCGACACCCGGAAACCAGCGATTGACGACTGGACAGCCCTCACCACCGAAGACACACTGAAGACAATCAAGTCAATCCACTCAGGGGCCCCCACGGACCCCTGCCCCCACCACATCAACAGAGCCACCGACACCATCGCACCCATGCTCCGCCACACCATCAACTGCTCCCTGGCGACCGCCTCGTTCCCCGACAACTGGAAACACGCCGAGGTCAACCCCCTCCTAAAGAAACCCTCAGCGGACCCCACCGACCTCAAAAACTACAGACCCATCTCCCTGCTCCCGTTCCCAGCGAAAGTCATCGAGAAAGCCATCAACAGCCAACTCGCCACATTCATTGAAGAACACAACATCCTCGACTCCTCCCAATCCGGCTTCAGAAAAAACCACAGTACGGAAACCGCCCTCCTCGCCGCAACAGATGACATCCGCACCCTACTGGACAAAGGAGAAACAGTAGCCCTCATCCTCCTCGACCTATCAGCGGCGTTCGACACAGTCTCCCACCGCACCCTAATACGCAGACTCTACGACGCAGGAATCCAGGACAAGGCCCTCGACTGGATCTGCTCCTTCTTCTCCGGCATGACGCAGCGGGTCAGACTTCCCCCTTTCTTCTCTGACCCTACACCTACCGCCTGCGGAGTCCCCCAGGGCTCCTCCCTCAGCCCGACGCTCTTCAACGTCTACATGGCTCCACTTGCCCCCATCGTCAGAACCTACGGACTCAACATCGTGTCATACGCAGATGACACCCAGCTCATCCTCTCCCTATCCAACGAGCCCAACACCGCCAGACGCAACTTTTGAGAAGGCATGGAAGCCGTCGCCAAATGGATGAAAAACAGCTGCCTACAACTAAACACCAACAAAACAGAAGTACTCATCATGGGTCCAAATCCCGATGCCTGGAGCGACACCTGGTGGCCCCCCGTCCTCGGAAATCCGCCAACCCCCACAGACCACGCATGCAACCTGGGAATCATCCTGGACTCCGAGCTCAAAATGGACCGCCAGATCAACTCTGTCTCGTCTTCCTGCTTCCACACCCTCCGCCTCCTTCGTAAGACCTTCAAATGGATCCCCCTCGAACACCGAAAGACCGTCACTCACGCCCTGGTCACCAGCAGACTCGACTACGGCAACGCACTCTACGCCGGAATAAACAAAAACCTCATCCGCAAGCTACAGAACATCCAGAACGCCTCCGCAAGACTGGTCCTCAACCTGCCAAAACACTGCCACATCTCCCAGCACCTGCGCACACTCCACTGGCTCCCCGTCGAGGCGAGAATCACCTTTAAGATGCTCACCCACGCACACAAGGCCCTCCACGGCACCGGACCAGCATACCTGAACAGCCGACTCAAATTCCACGCACCCCAAAGGACCCTACGATCAGCCCAGCTCTCCTATGCCGTGGTCCCCCACACCAGAAAGACCAGATCGGGAGGCCGCTCCTTCTCCTTCCTCGCGGCCAAAGCATGGAACGCCGTTCCGCTCCACCTCAGACAGACAACATCGCTCCCCATCTTCGCAAGAAACTTCAAAACGTGGCTCTTCGACAGACCCCCTCCTTGATGGAATAGAACCTGCACCCCCCCCACCCCTAGCGCCTTGAGACCCTTCGGGTGAGTAGTCGCGCTTTAACAAACTCCTGATTGATTGATTGAAAAAAGCAACAGAGGTGCAGAAAGATGCAAGAGAAGTGCAGAAAAAAACAACAGTGGTTTAGAAAGAGGCAACTGAAGTACAGAAAGAGGCAAGAGAGGTGCAGGAGGAGGGAAGAGGGGTGCAGAAAGAGAGAGGAGGGGTGCAGAAAGAGGCAAGGGGCTGCAGAAAGAAGCAAGAGAGGTGCAGAAAGAAGCAAGAGAGGTACAGAAAGAAGCAAGAGAAGTGCAGAAAGAAGCAAAATGGGTGCAGAAAGAGGCAAGAGGGGTGCAGAAAGCAGCTAGAGAAGTGCACAAAGAAGAAACAGAGGTGCAGAAGGAGGCAAGAGAACTGCAGAAGGAGGCAAGAAAGTTGCACAAACAAGCAAACGAGGTGCATAAAGATGGAACAGGTGTGCAGACAGAGGCAAGAGTGGTACAGAAATAGGGGGTGGCATATATATATGTATGTATATATATATATATATATATGTATATTATCTACTGGCGGTCCCCAGTAGATAGTTATAGTTAGGACCTATTATCCATAGGAAATCCGCGACATTCTATTTGAAATAACGTTGGCGCCGGTTGACGAATCTTCGCGAAAGTTTCCAACTTGTTGGGGCGCTCTGCACCTACCCTGAAAGTCTCGGGTTGATTCGTCAAGCGGGGGCCGAGAAAAAATGGGGGTCCCAAAACGCGTTTTCCCCATTCATTTTTCCATAGGAACCTTTAGTCGCAGCTACAGCCCGAACTGCTGAACGGAATTACACCAAATTTGGCAAAGAGGTAGCCCTTGGTTCAGTGTCGTGCCTTTTGCTTAAATGGTGTAAATCCGTTCAGTAGTTCCTGAGAAATTCACAAGTAAAATCACATATATATCTATGGCCGCGTCGGATCCGCGTACCCTCAGCGCACCCTGCGCACACCATCCCGATCATGAGCTGCATGCTAATTGGCTGTCAGCTGGCTGTCAACACTCCAAACCAGGAAGTGTTGGCAGCCATTTTGTGCCTCGGTAGAACCGAGGCACAAAAACAAGTGCGCAAAACGCACAAAGGGGGCAGGGTAGAAACACCCTGACCCCCTAGGCCTGCTCAGGGGGACCCACAAGGACCCCCTGGGCAGAAAAAAGCATATTTTTATTTTTTTTAAATCGGCAGGATGCGCTCAGGGTGCGCGGATCCTGCCGAAAAAAAAAAAATCGAAGCGCGTCTCCCGCGCTTCGATGTTAATTTGCCCCCGGGTGGGCCAAGTCCCGGGGGCATGGTGGGGGGGGTTTAAATTTAATGTGGGGGGCCTCTAAGGCCCCCCAAGCCCCGGGGACCGCCACCCCCTGGGGCTTTAAAAAAATAATGGTGCGGGAGGGCTCTTGGCCCTCCCGCAGCCCCGGGGACCTCCACCCTCCGGGGCTTCTTTTAAAAAAAATTATTTTGACCTGTGTGGGGGGGCTCTAGCCCCCACACGCCCGGGGACCACCACCTCCCGGGGCACTAAAGATTTGAATATGGGGGTCCGTTACGGACCCCAAAGCCCGGCGACCACCACCTCTCCGGGGCTGTGAAATGGTTGGGAGGGGGGCCGCGCGGCCCCTCCTGGAGCCCTTGATGGCCCTGGGGACCGCCACCCCCAGGGCCGGCTCCTGCAGTGTCCCGGGGTGCCTACCCGGGACACTGTAGTTGCTATGACAGGACGGGAGCCTCGCGGCTCCCGTCCTGTCATAGTAAACTTAGTTTGCATTTTGAAAGAGAGAGCAGGAAACCTGCTCTCTCTTTCAAATGCAAACCAATTAGCTTTCCACATGGGGAGCAGCATGTTAGCTGCTCCCCATGTGGAAAGCTATGCCGGCTCCCGTAGGACACGGGGAGCCGGCGGGACTGTGGGGGATTGGGGACCCCCACAGTCCCCAACCAGAGGCCAGGCCCCAGGGGATGGGGTCCCCGGGGCCATAAGTGGCCAGGGAGGGGGCCACGCAGCCCCCTCCCCAAATAAAAAAAATTTAAAAAAAAAGGGCAAGGCCGGCCCCGGGGGATGGGGTTCCTGGGGCCTTAAATGGCCTGAGTTCCATTGTGAGCAAGCGGAAGAGCACAGTAATAATATCCGTGGACCACGGGCAGAAAGACTTCCCTTACTGATATATAAAAACAAAATAAAACTTTTTTATCCAGGGAATTGAGAGAACAAGATGGAAAAACGAGAAGCAAAACTCACTTTTTGATCAAGAAATAGACATACGGAACCAAAAAACCAATATGGGTACCTTAAAGAAATCTGATACACGGAGCAAACTGAAACAATGGGAAAAATTAAGCAGGAAAGAAATAAACAAATGGTGGGAGCTAATCACATTGAAAAAATACTTGGAAGTACGAAGAGTCCAAGGGGATTGAGGATATTGCTAATGCCCAGTCAACAGGATGCAACAAATGAATTGTTACAAGAATGGGGAGAGTATGTTTTAAACTCCTCTTTGGGTTTGATAGCAATTTTAGTAAAACATATAGAATTGGCACTAGTTAAAATCAAAGAGGAGCTACAGGAACTGGAAAAGGAACTAGCAACATTGGAAATGAATTCGGAAATGACTAAATTAAAAGAGGACCTGGAACGATATGTTGAAAAACACGAGGAAGCAGTAAAAATAAGAAAACAAACAAAGTTCCAACGGGATAAGGATGATTATACACAAGGGAGGATATTTACATACGCCAGAAAATTAGATATCTTTAAACAACAAGATCATATGGATGGCGCAGCTCAGAGCTCAAGTAGCATCACATCCCTAACATCGACTGATGCCAGTGAAGGAGAACAGGAAATAAATGCAGATCAATCCAAACGTACTTTTTTAGGGGATATGAGGTTGGTCCTCCAACAGAGACATTGGGAACAAAACCGAAACCCCCAACAAAGTCCAAGGGGAAGAGGAAGAGGACGCCAGTGGGAATCCAAAAAACAACTAGGAGGGGAAAAAGGAGAAGGTGGCTCAATGGAAAAAATTGGTGCAAAAACAAGGAGTATGCGTCAGAAAAATCCCCTATAAATGGCACGAATGAATTGGCAGTGATCAACCTTTAGAAACGTAACATCATGGAGTCAGAAATATCTTTGCTAAAACATGGAATAAACTATTGTCCGACACAACAGATGGACATAGCGCAAACAAGAATAGATATTTATAAGTACGTCCGAAAAATCAAGCTCGCTAAGATTTTTCAGGAAAACAAGGAAATGGCGAATTACACAAAAATGAAAAAGGAAAAAAGTCTCAAACCACCGGAGTCAAATCTGACCTCAACGGATATGAATGCACTTTTAACTCTAATCAACCTAGATGTTACAGAAGAACAAGACCTTATCCCTGCAGAAATAGCCTGCCCACAAAAGGAGCAGGTTTGAGTGGTAAAAAACCGACATCTCGCTTCTATCCTCAACTAGTACCAGGCAACAAAATTGACCTTTTCCAGGAAGCTGTAGTTCAAGATCTCTATAAAATAAAAAGAACTAAATATCGAGATAATCTCACAAAGGATGAAACAACCGCCCTAAAAAATCTAATGGAGGATAGAGATATCACTATAAAAATGGCAGATAAGGGCGGCAATATTATCATTTGGAATACATCTGATTATGAATCAGAGGCACATTCTCAATTGATAAATCGGGAGTACTATCGAAAATTGGACAAAAATCCAACTTTGATGTACAAAGAGACCTTGGATGGGAAAATCAGGCAATGGCTCCTACAAAACCTAATTGATGACGATGAAAGAAAATATTTGACAACGGAACATCCGACGACAGCAAAAATGTATTTCTTACCAAAGCTGCATAAAAACCCACTCAAACCACCAGGGCGGCCGATAGTGTCAGCAAAAGGATCACTATTAGAGCCAATAGCCAATTATATTGATTTTTTCCTCATGCCGTTTGTGTTAAACCTAAATTCTTACATAAAAGATACCAGCGACCTCTTGAGGCATCTTCAAGAATTATCATGGCAAGACTCCTACATGCTCATCACAATGGATGTAATATCCTTATATACCAACATCGACAATAACATTGGGTTATTGGCATGCAGTCTTTTCCTAAAAGAACGGAATATACAGTATAACCAACATAACCAAATGCTCTCAGACATGATTGAGATGTGTCTGACTCAAAATGTATTTCTATTTGGTGAAGAGATCTACCAACAAATAAAAGGATGTGCAATGGGTTTCTCCTTCAGTCCTGGATACGCGTGTCTTGTGATGGGATGGTGGGAACAACAACTAGCCTGGCATCCCAATAACCACAAGCATGTAAATAAAATTGCCATGTGGCTGCGGTATATAGACGACCTTCTAATTGTATGGGATGGAACAGCTGCTGAGTTCCATGAATATTTTGAAATCTTGAACTCAACAGAAGCAAACATCAGATTCACCTATACTATCAGTAAAGAAAGGGTCCTTTTCTTGGACACTGGGATCTATGTCACCAATAATGAAATACAAACAACTTTACACCGCAAAGAAACATCAACAAATGCCACACTACATGCAGACAGTTTTCACAAGTCCTCAGTGATTGAAAATATACCCTATGGGGAATTTCTTAGAATTCGGCGGATATGTTCAGATGAACAGGAATGGGAAAAACAAAGCACTAATACTGCACTGAGATTTAAACAACGTGGATATAAAAAAAGCAATGTTAGGAAATGTTGGACAAAAGCAAATGCAGATCAAGGGAAGAAACTTTAAAGTTGAAACCAAAAGTAAGCTTAACAGCCACACAACAAATTCAGGAGCCTGCAAGATTGATTATGGATTATTCTTGTGAATCAAAACAAATCGCAAACATTTTGCGAAAGAATTGGAAAATACTCCAACTTGATCCCACGGTAGGAAAAGTAATGGGAACACACCCAAATATAACATTCCGCCAGGCACAAAATCTTAAAGATAAATTGATCCATAGTCATCATCAAGGAAAGGGAAAATCGAAAGGATCTCAATGGCTGAAAACAAAAGGCTTCATCAAATGCCACAACTGTAAAGTCTGCCAAATAGCGAAGAAGATGACAGAGGCAAAATTGGCAAACAACAAAATGTGGCAAATAAAAGAGCTAATAACCTGTAAAAGTCAATATGTTGTTTATGTGATAGAGTGTCCATGCTCCATGAAGTATATAGGAAGCACGATATGCGAACTGAACAAGATGTACTGGCGACTGCGAACAAAGATCGAAGTAATGCCATAGCCAAACATATGGAGATTGAACATGAGGGAAACTGGAAGTTATTAAGCTTCTATGCAATTGAAATGATACCTCACAATGTGTGCGGCAGAGAGAATCAAGGCAAATACTGAAATTCAGAACTTTTACTCCGTTTGGGTTAAACCAGAGCGAGGAACTGTATGTCCATTTATAATTTGAATTAATTTAATTTTGTATGAAACTGGTATAGAGCACAAACATAACATAGTCACATTCATTTTTAGAAACTCAGAATTGTGGATAATTCTTTTAAATTAAATAAATGCACATCAAAAATTGAGAAGAGGGCAGTAATAGTAATAAATTAATCCTTATAATCTATATATCAGTTTAGGGAAGGCCCACTAGAGGGCGTAATTTGAATCATGAAGGGAGACTGAATTCTGTTTAAACAGAAAGTCATGTGATTTTCCTTAAAAATTATATATATATAAAAAAGGATGTACGTAATAGAAATATGGACAACATAGTAAAAAATAAAGTTGTCCGGTGAAAAACTAGCTCTTCCACCCTAAAAAAACGTCTCAACATGTCATCGATAAAAGTGAGGCAGTATCAGAGCGTCAAATGAGAGTGCAGTTAAAGGAATGATTCTACCGTAATACCTGAAAGTTTTAAAACTATGTTTCTGAGTTAATAAAGCATCCTGAGTATGCACTGATTTTAGAATAGTATAAACACATTGCACACGTGAATACATTAATAAAAAGAAAAAATGATCTTTAAATGAAAAGTTAAACAAACTATAAATCCCAGAATCCACTGGAAGGGTTCTGAACTCATGTGAGTCACATATAACTTTGAATGTGATTTAATTGGTTGAAACAAATATCATCATCCTAACCGTGATCAAGTTATCTGTGATAATGAAACGCGTCGGTTGTTCTCTCAACCTGGAAGCTTGAAAAATAAAAGGATTTGGGAAATCAGTCTTTCAGCGAGTGCGATTTCATTTTTTCCGAAAGGATGTTGATGGAATAAGTGATGGCGTGGCTCTGCCTGGAAATCTGCACCGAAATGATGCGCCATGGGTTCTAACGAATTATGAGCCAAGAAATGTGGATATATATATATATATGTATGTATATATACACATATATATATATCTATATATATATATATATATATATATATATATATATATATAAATAGATACATATATATATATCCAAAGAAAACTCTACTCCACGAAGAAGAGAGCACGCACACGAAGAATGCAAAGTTCAAAGGCATTTTATTTCATGGGCCTCCTCCGACCCGGCAACACAGAGAGACGCGTTTCGACTGTCACAGCAGCCTTCCTCAATATATATATATATGAAAGAACACACTCCTGGATCACCCCCACCAAAGGCACGGCGAAGAACAGGTACGGACCACAGCGTGAATGAAGAAAATGCAGTGCTTTAATTGCAGGAAATCCATAGCATCCAAGTCAAATGAAAGCAAGTGCCCAGCATGACGTGTTTCGACTGCGTTTCCACGGTCTTGATCACATGACGCGCTGGACCAATTGTAAACCTTAAATAGTGACCACACTCTTAGTTGATACTGCTCAACCACAGTAGACAGAGTAGACAGAGATAAAAGACTTGCCGGAAAATAGACTCTACAGCTTTCAAATGGAAAATACAATAAATACAAATGTATGTAAATAAATAAATAGATATCCATGAGTCCAAATACATACGGTAAAAACTGTTTAAAATAGGTGAAAAGGCCCAAATATACAAATGTAATTGAACAATCTAATCACAGTGATAAAATGTGCCTCTATCTAGATGAAAAAAACAGTTATATCCGATGGTGCTATTCGTGTTCTATACTTTGAGAGTATTCCCAGCCCTCTAATATTTCTACTGCATGTACCCTAAAACAGTGTAAAAGAATAAAATAAAGTGCCAGTGCAAAAATAGTGCAAACAACAAGAATAAGTGCAAATATACAGTAAACATTCTGAGGCCGAATAGGAAGCCCATTTTCACTAAAGTGCTAGTGCAAATTGTCTGTAACCAATTGACTTTTGTGCAAAAACGCGAGATGGTATCACTAAAAATACACAACATTACTTAGTCAACTAGAAATGGTAAATGGGAAATTACTAAAGAATGGTGAGGATAGAATCACTCACGGGAGGTTGCAGTACAAATTGCCCAGATCTATAAGAAATTGTGTAAGTCCTCCCCCATATTCAGTCCATTGGGCATTTTAGTGTCTAACTGAAGGATAAAAAGGGATTCATGTTGGCGCAATTGTTTTTCCCTGTTGCCACCCCGGATTGATTTGGTCACTGACCTTATCGCATAATACTTAAGATCATTAAGATTGTTTTGGTGGACGAGCTTTAGGTGACGTGCAACTGGGTAATTTGGGTCCGAATTGACCACAGCTCGTAAATGTTGAAGAATCCTGTTATACACTTGGAGTTTAGTGCTCCCAACATATCTCAATTTGCAGGTACATTCCAAAACATAGACTGCAAAATCAGTCCTACAGGTGTAAAAACCCTGGATCTTAACAGGAGTAGGATCGAAAGCTGTGGTATACTCCGTAGTGTTCACCCCAAATTTGCATGCTCGACAGGAAGAACATTTGACAAAACCTGTCCTGGAAGATAACCACGTAGTTTTGGAACTGACTTCTGAACTGCTTCTGACCAAGGCATCACGCATGGAGGGTGCACCCCTGAATGTGAGAGCAGGTAGTTTGGGCAAGTTCTGAGACAAAGTTACGTCTGTCAAAACTATGGGCCATTTGGAATACAGAATGTTCCTAATCTGTTTTTCTTGACAACTGTAAGTGGTTATGAGCCTGACTACATCAAGTGAATTGGGGTTCTGAGTGGAAGCATCGGGTGTGGAGCTAATATTGGTGGTTTTTTGTTGAACACATGTCTCCCTACTGTGGCTATTGACCTTATCCAAGGCTGATTGCAACTCTTTAATCTTATAGCCCTGTTTCAAGAAACGCTGAATGGCTTCAGTCTGATAATCGTTTAGATCTTTGTCTGAATTACATATTCGCCGGATTCTCAAGAATTCCGCGTAGGGGATGCTCCGGATTAGATGACCAGGATGAGAGCTACTCGCGAGCAAAATGGAATTGCCGGCAGTGCTCTTCCTATGAAGTTTCATGCAGACTGAATTACCCTCTATGTATAGTTCCACATCCAGAAATTGCACACAGTTGTTACTAATCTGCGCAGTGAAATTCAAATTCAACACATTAATATTGATGGCATTAATAAATGATTCAGCAGCTTCTACAGACACTTTCTATATCACACAAACATCATTTATGACCCTCCACCAGTGGAGGACGTGTGTATCAAACATGATTTTATGATGGTTTCTGAGGACATGCTCCTCCCACCATCCTACGCGAAGACACGCATAGCTGGTAGAGAAGCATGCCCCCATCGCCACAACACAGAGCTGTTGGTAAACTTCTTTGTTAAATAAAAAGTAATTGTTCATTAGACAAGTCTCAATCATTTTTAAAATCATGACATTGTGTTCATAAAGTTGGATGTTTCATTTGCCCAGAAAGTATTTAACCACCTCAAATCCATATGTGTGGTGTATGCTCATATACAGTGAGCTGATGTCCATAACAATGAATAAATAATCCTTCTCCCATTTAATAGCTTCGAGTTTGGAAAGAAAATAGCCAGTGTCTTTGATGAAAGACGGAAGACTCTCGACGTATTCATGTAGAAAGTTGTCCACATATTTCGATATGGGCTCCAGATGACTCCTCTGGGCAGATATTATTGGTCTTCCTGGGACAGGCATTACATTCTTGTGGACTTTAGGGATGAAATATAGCAGAGGGGATATAGTGTTCATTTTTCAGGAAGCATGCTTCACCTTTACTGAGAAGATCCGTCCGTTTCCATTGGGCTAGGACTTTGAATCCTTGACTTGTCTAAGATCTGCAAAAGAAGCTTTCCTGTAGCAGGCTTCATCATTAAGATGGCGTAATGCCTCCTGCATATAAAGATCCCTGGGCCATAACACAATATTGCCCCCTTTATCAGCCTGATTGATGTTGAGATTTTTGTTGGCTCTTAGCTTGCGCATAAGGTTGGTGAACTGGAAATCCCAATATTTTCTGTGGTAAGTCTTGCGCATGACGCTACGGTTTAGTTTTTTAAGATCTTCAATAACACAGTCACTGAACACGTCAATTGCGTCCTTATCCATGATTGGGATAAAAGTAGAGGTCGGGCGAAAGGGACTTTTAATAGAGCTGCTGCACTTGACGCCCGCCTCCAACAGCTCACTCTGGGTAGAACTCGTTGTTAACTCATCATTAGATGCCAATGAATTCAACAGTCTGAGAGTGCTGATATCCGATACCTGTAAGTTAGATTGGGCTGTGTTATCTGGTCCTGTTGTCATTGTAGTTTCCACTGAATTCTTTAATTTGTGAAACTTAAGGAGTTTGAGTTTTCTTATAAACTTGAATACGTCCACCCTTGCCTGAGTATACTTGAAGCTGTTGTCAGGACAGTACCATAGGCCAAGAGAAAAAAGCTGTAATTCCGCAGTAGATAAAACAGTTTCAGAAAGGTTGATGACTGTATTGTCACTGTTTGCTACTGTTTTTTGTTGTTGTTCCATTTCCTGGCTCTCGTTCCCCTGCCTCTGTTGGCGCCTCCGAAGTTTGCACCTCTCCCTCCTCCGCTGGTTTCTGCCTCATTTGTTTTGTTCTGCGTATTGCGAGGCCGCAGAGTCTGGCGGCGGTCCTGAGATAAAAAATTCAATTCCTCTGCTGGTGTAAGACTAGAGATTTCTGGCCCCTGAGCATGAGAACCTGTTTCTCTGCTGTCGTCAGATTCGCTGCTGCTAAGCGCCGAGCTCATATCAGAGCTTAACGAGTCTGGGCCTGCTTGCAGTAGAGGAGGAATAGACAGGGTTTTGATTGTCAAAGCTAGTCTTTTGGCAGTGTCAAACTTTTTGGAAAATGTAAATATCCTCCCAGTTTCATAATCTCGTTTATCCCTTGCGAATTTGAAAATTTTGCAGGCTTTTATCTTGTCCTCATACTTTTTTAAACGAGTCTCAATTTCTTCACGACCCTTTTTGATCTGATCTTTTTGCTCGTGTCCTTCTAACATATATATATTCGCGCTCCAAAGGTACCGAACTAGGTAAGAAGCACTCAAACAACAGTGCTAAGCTGAAAGCCTTTATTAGGTATGGACACCACCGGTAAAACAGATCCCTATCACAGCTGTCCCGCTGTCAATGTCTGACGTGTTTCAAAGTCCCATGACTCCTTCCTCAGAGGCTCCAGCGGTAAAGTCAAGCGCGTTCTGATCACACCTCCTCCTTAAATATCCTGATTGCACGTCCCGCATGGGCTGCTCGAATGAGACTGTGCACGGGATTATGGGAGTTGTAGTGTCAGAACAGTTCATTTCCACAGATGGAGCACGATGTACTGTTGGAAGTTTCTAGCCCTTGAATGGGCCGCTGTTTGCAGGCATGCCCTCAATCCTGCACTATTGCTCCACACATGAGGACCGGTAGATACCGACCCCCGTGGCCCCCAGGATCGCGGGGTGGTGCACTCTCGGCGACTGGGCTGCCGCCAAATATTCATGCTCCAAAGGTACCCAACCAGGTAAGAAGCACTCAACCAACAGTGCTAAGCTGAAAGCCTTTATTAGGTATGGACACCACCGACAAAACAGATCCCTTTCACAGCTGTCCCACCGTCAATGCCTGACGTGTTTCAAAGTCCCATGACTTCTTCCTCAGAGGCTCTGGCGGTAAAGTCAAGCGTGTTCTGACATCGCCTCCTCCTTAAATATCCTTGATTGCACGCCCCGCATGGGCTGCTCGAATGAGACTGTGCACAGGATTATGGGCGTTGTAGTGTCAGAACAGTTCATTTCCACAGATGGAGCGCGATGTACTGTTGGAAGTTTCTAGCCCTCGAATGGGCCGCTGCTTGCAGGCATGCCCTCAATCTTGCACTATTCCTCCACACATGAGGACCGGTAGATACCGACCCCCGTGGCCCCCAGGATCGCGGGGTGGTGCACTCTCGGCGACTGGGCTGCCGCCAAATATTCACGCTTCAAAGGTACCCAACCGGTAAGAAGCACTCAACCAACAGTGCTAAGCTGAAAGCCTTTATTAGGTATGGACACCACGGGCAATACAGATCCCTTTCACAGCTGTCCCGGCGTCAATGCCTGGCGAGTTTCAAAGTCCCATGACTCCTTCCTCAGAGGCTCCGGCAGTAAAGTCAAGCGCATTCTGATCACGCCTCCTCCTTAAATATCCTTGATTGCTCGCCCCGCATGGGCTGCTCGAATGAGACTGTACACAGGATTATGGGAGGTGTAGTGTCAGAACAGTTCATTTCCACAGATGGAGCGCGATGCACTGTTGGAAGTTTCTAGCCCTCGAATGGGCCGCTGTTTGCAGGCATGCCCACAATCCTCCACTATTGCTCCACACATGAGGACCGGTAGATACCGACCCCCGTGGCTCCCGGGATCACGGGGTGGTGCACTCTCGGCGACTGGGCTGCCGCCAAATATTCACGCTCCGAAGGTACCCAACCAGGTAAGAAGCACTCAACCAAGAGTGCTAAGCTGAAAGCCTTTATTAGGTATGGACACCACCGGCAAAACAGATCCCTTTCACAGCTGTCTCGCCGTCAATGCCTGACGCGTTTCAAAGTCCCATGACTCCTTCCTCAGAGGTTTCGGCGGTAAAGTCAAGTGCGTTCTGATCACGCCTCCTCCTTAAATATCCTTGATTGCACGCCCCGCAGGGGCTGCTCGAATGAGACTGTGCACAGGATTATGGGAGTTGTAGTGTCAGAACAGTTCATTTCCACAGATGGAGCGCGATGTACTGTTGGAAGTTCATATATATAAAACTAATGTATAGGGGTGGCCGGAATTTGCGTAGACGCGCTACGCAAATTCTCGCGAAATTGTAAAAAATCTCTGCGAACACGCGGAATTGCTTGTCCACCCGTTCGCGATGTGTTTTTGCGTGCTCGCGGGGAATTATATCGCTAACTTGCCCATGCGGCCGCTAATGGGCGCGGCCATCTTGTTTTTCACTTGTCCCGCCTGCTCGCGATGCTTATTTCCTGTTCTGGGTCACGTATTGCGTGCTCCCGCCCATTCGCGATGAGTATTTCCTGCTCAGGAACGCGATTACATGTTCGCAATGCTTTTTGCATGCTCGGGGGGGAAATATCTCGCAAACTTGCCCATGCGGTCTCAATGGGCACGGCCATCTTGTTTTTCAGTCTATTGCTATGGTTCTGGGCCTGCTTTTCTATCCTCCCTCTATCTTTGCAATCCTTTGTTTCTGTACACTTTTTAAAAAATCTTTTTTATTTATTATCTATCTCTCTATTTTCCTGAATCTATATTTTGAGTTTTTTAAAACTTTTTTGTGACTTTTTCTACTACTTTTTCACTCTTTTTCTATAACTTGCTTTTTTCATTTCTTTTACTTACTTTTCTAATTCCTCCCTTTTCTTTTCCACCCCCTGAGTCCCAGAACCATGTCCAAGGGAGAGAGCGGGGGCAGCAAGGGAAAGGGCAAGGCTGCCCGTAGCCGCAGCCGCGACTGCCTTCCCTGCGGAAGGCGGCGCCCAAAAGGGGTGCAGGAACGGGTCTTATTTGGTGAGGCAGAGGTGGACGCACCAGCTCCCCTTAACCCTGGCAGCAGGCGGCAGGCCTGGGTCCGGGTACGGGCTCCGGCCTCCCGGAGCGTAGCCAGCGGTGGAGAAAGGTGCGCCAGACAGTGTTTCGCTACTCTGGTTTCCGGCACACTGATACCCAGCTGAGGCACCGGTAGTCCAATATCCTGGACCGGGAGCAGGACCTGCTGGACCTGCTAGGAGTGGAGGTCCCGGGACTTGGTGAGTAGTTATTTAATATTACTACTTTGTGTTCTTCTGCTCTGTGTTATATATTGCGAATATATTTTTTTTCCGAACAGCAAGAATGCTGCTGCTTACATTGCAGGTAAATTACGTTTAAAAATCTTCTGTGATTGTTATGACACAGGTGCTCGGCGCTACTAATCTTACTTGTTTGCAACTTTGCGCTCGCTTGGCCTGATTAAGTAAGAGTTTACTTTAGAGAACTTAAATTAGGTAATGCATGCTAGAGAGACTTTAGTCCTTCCTTTGTCCTCCTGCCACTAAGAAGAGATAGTGGTGGATTGATAGGTTTAGTTACTTATTATTAGTAGGTAATTTTTTAGTGGTTTGCGTGACGCATCCTCTGCTGAGTGCTGCTTACCCCAGTCCTTAGTAGAACCTTTTGTAGTTTGTTTAGTGAGTGGTAATAGCCTAGGCTTATCACTAGCAGAACATCAGCAGCAACCAACCAACAATTTGGTGTATGCAAAACTTTATGCATGTGTCCTCCATCTATGCATTTTTGAGGACTAAAATAAATGGAAATGCAGACTTAGTGAACAATTGGCCCGTCTGGAATAGGTGGGCTCGGTCAGGTGGTACTTAGGCTTAGTAAGTATTCTGGAATCAGAATGGAACACTGGATTAGTGTTCATAAATGATAACTAGATGGTCCGCGAATCCCGCAATACTAGTCGACCAGATTAGATAGGTCAATTTTATTGCAATTGTTGTTTCCATAAATGTTTGAGTGTTTTTTAAAATATGTTATTTGTTTCACACCAATCATCCATGTTTGTCTCTTTCTTTATTACATCTTTCATGATCAGAACCCAGGGGCAAGAAGAAGAAGGGGTCGGAGTCGGCGGGAGCTGGAAAAGATGCCTTCTAGGGCCAGGAACGCTCCTCTACCGAGGGCGCTGCTGCAGGCCCCACTAAGTCCTCCTGTTGTTAATATTAATAATTATACTTCCCTAACTTTTACTGCACCTTATTTTTTCCGAACTATTATTTAGATTTCCTAAATCTATTTTTTGCAAAATATTCTTTGATCTACACAATCTGTTTCTAAATTCTTGTTATCCCTGCTTCTAACTGCCTCTGCTATGACTCTACTACTACTACTATTAGTCTGTCTGTAGCTAAGCTTGCCCAGTTGGCCACTCTTTATTTAAAAGGTTTTAAATAAAACTCAGATTCACCAATCGCTCTAGCCACTGAGTCCCGTCCTTTGGGTTATCCTCTTCTAGTCTTCTTAATCTTGAGGCTTTTCGACAATTCCCACCAACAAAATGCCCAACCAGATATTTTAAAATTTTTGATAGGATAGGAGATACTACTACTGTTGTAGGGGTTTTGCACATACAGAACTATGCACAAGAAAATAGGACGTTGGTCATAGGCAGTTGGACCTTCCTCACACCTCACCCACAATCCCCTGACCGACTAGCTATAGTGTCTCATTAGCTCCCCGAACCCCCCGAAGATACCCGATGATTAGACAACCCAGAACATAACAGTCACTACACTCCCGACCTCTCAGAGTCGTGGAAGCAATGCACACCCTGTCGCTGACTCAATCGTGTAAGTCCACACCAAATATCACAGAGTCTATGTAAGTTCAAAAGGTTTATTTTCAACTAACAAACTCTAGCCAGCACCAACAGTAAAATGCATAAGATTAAAACAATAAACATTGTTACAACTACAAGTCCATAGAAGACAAAAGGGGAAATCAATCATGATGATAACTGAACAGTGGTGGAAGAACCACCCTCCCCTTGGTAGGAATATAGTTTATATAAAATTATAAATGAAGATCTCTGAGCGAATTCTGGGGGACCCCTCACCTTAGAAGAAGTGTCCTAGAAGTACTGGTTACATCATAAGCTCTGCACAACTCTGGTTCATAGTAGGGAATCTTCCGTCTGTTATGAGAAAAATGGTGCACGTTAGTATTTTGCAAGCATTACTCAGTCGTGCCAAAAAGTGTAGCATGTTATGGCTAAGCAATACGGACTGACCACCAGAACTCCATAACAAAGTGGCTTGATTTCGACCTTGTACGCAGCGCTCAGATAGTAGCAGTATGAGCTCATGTGGACTCAAAGGCGTCTTACACAACAAGCTGCGAGGTAACATGCGTAAAAATAAAAGACACAAAGCTAAAATGGTTGCATGGCTCAGGCTAACTTAGCAAAGACTGGAATGACTCTAGGGACCATGATATAACACTACTAGTGTCTACTGTACTCTAGTACCCGATTTGTACTAGTGATGTATGTTGTATATGTATGTATTAACTTTTTTTTCAATCTTGCTAGTGAAAAAGAAAAAATAGGGGGAGGTGTATATTAGGCCTGGGTGGTAAATTCGGTACTGCTCGCGGAATTTGGGTAATTTCGCGTTCCGCGAAGAACGCAGAATTGCCAAAAATTCCTCGATCCGCGGCTTTGCAGAATTTTTTGCTTGTTCGCGCTTTCAAAGTGCATGTTCGCGAGATATTTCCCCCCGAGCATGCAAACAGCATTCGCGAACAGGAAAAAAGCATCGCGAACGGGCGGAACAAGCAATTCTGCGTGTTCGCGGAGATTTTTTACCGTTTTGCGGAGCTTTGCGTAGTGCGACTACGCAAATTCCGCCCACCCCTAGTTTATATAGCATCTAAAAGAATGTGTAATGTTTTTTCTAGGCGTTCTATCGACCACCACTGCCGGGGCCAGCGGCGATGGCGACACGGCCATTTCGGAGGGAGCAGGAGATGCGACACAGGCAGTTGCAGGAGCTGCAGGGGGTGAGCCAGCAGCAGTGGCAGGCGGTGGTAAGTTATATTCCTTACTTATTGACATTACACTCGCTGCAAGGGTGTATACTGTACGGTTGAGACTTAGTAAGAAGTTGTTGTTGTGAACAACGGTTGAAGAAGACACCCTTTACTTAGCATTAGCAATAGCATTAGCGGCGGGAGTTGAGTAACCAATGGGCTCTTCTATCTGAGTTCAACTCAGCTGTGAAAGTTTTATGGAGAAGACTAAAAGTCATATCAGATTACCTTGATGGGTGTGTTGAACGAAAATGGAAAGAAGGTTGGAAGGAGGAAGGATGGGCGAGATGTAATATTTATGACTGGCAGAGAAGGATATGTGGGATGCATGCATAGGTGGCTGATAGGAATCAGATGCATGGGTGGTTGAAGGATGTGTGGAAGGTGAAAGAAAAGATGCCTGCCTGGGTGGGTGAAACTGTATGGGTGGAGGATTGCAAGACTCCCCAGTGGTGTTTGGGTCAAACTCAAAGCCAAGGCAAGCAAGGAAGGAAAGGACGCATGGGTGGTGGTTTAAAAAAAAAAAAGAATAAATGCTTGTTGTTGGTGAAACAAACTAAGGTTTGTTGAGAGATTAAGAAGAATGATAGACGTTTACTTTGAATGGATGGATGCCTGGATGGTATTCATCATAGATACCATAGGTAGAGACTGTCACTGGATGAAGAGTCTTAGTTTGAAGAGAATGTGAAAGAAACCACGCCAGAGTAGCAAAGCCGAGGAGAATATAAGTTGTATTTTCAAAATACTCCCTTGACTCACACTAGTTTGCAAGCACAGCATAAATATTGTGTATGTATGTAGTTATCATCAAGCGCCTTCCTCCGACTCGGAGGACAACTCTCTACCTATGTTAATTTTTTTTCGACTGGGTCAGCCAGCCTGCCATGGGTGGCCTATCGGCTGGTTACACAATCAATCAAAACAAATTACCTCATGTCACCCCATATAAGCAATGATCATTGGATGAGATATCATCTGCCTTTTTCTAGTAGTCAGGGCAGGGTGAAAGTGAAATTAAGCAGTTGCCCTTGATGTAACAGAGTATGGCCAGTGCCACCCGTAATAGAAAAATACAAGCTTCCCCACCTGCAGACAGTAGTAAATAAAACTAACATGGGTCTGCGTCATCATGACTCTAGTATGTTTGTCTTGGGCGCAGGCTGACTGAGCTGGCATGCCTCCTACAACAAAGTTACGTTAATTTGGCAAAACAAGAGAGAAGAAGAAGACTGGTGTACTGTGTACTCGAGTCCATACATAGTGCTAGTATAATGCCAGAAACTCCCACAAATGTTAGAGGCCGAGGAAGTGGGAGGATAGATACATACCACAAATGTTATGTACTGTGCTTGCTAGTGCTACTGTGCCACTATGTGTTGAATTAATTTGTGTTACTGTTTTGCTAAGAGTATTGGTTAATAGTTTTTTTTTTCTTTCTTGATATAGCTACTCCTTCACAAGCAAAACCATCCAGGAAGGAGTTGGAAGCCATGGCCCGGCGCCGGAAGCTGGAGGCCATCTGCCAAGAATACCGGCGGCTGGTGGCTCTGGCGGAGGAGGAGGAGAAGGCGGCAGCTGCAGCCTCCTCCAATGCCGCAGGCCCCAGCCAGGCCCCTCGAGTGGTACGGCGCCACGGTCAGGCAGCCGCCCGCCACCGCCCTTCAATATCCAGCACTGCAGCTGGATGCAACTGCAGGGCATATGCACGCCGCATGCTCTTCCGGAATGGGCGTATAGAGGAGCAGTTAGAGGAGGTGAAGAAGAGGCTAAAGGTCCTGGAGAAGCCAAGCCGAAGATCCTGCCAATAACTTGACCCTGTTGCATTACCCCTTTTTAAATCCTTTTTTTGGTGGGTGGGAATTGGGCGTTGCGTTGGGGTTTATAGACATTTTGGACATTGGTTTGACTTTATCGTTTTGGACATTGGTTGGGGTTAGGGTGAGGGGTGGGTCAGGTGTTGTGGGATTTTTTACATAGTTTATTTTTGTTAGGGTATTAAATTATATTTCTACTTAAACATAGCAATACGTTGTTAATGTTTTGTGGGGGGGTTACTGTTTTACGTCACAAACATGGTTTCCTTGCTGCTGCAGGGCCGCACCCAGTGTTGGATTTAATAATCTGCCAATTTTGTAACACACAAACAGATAGATGCAGTACCCCTCACTGAGTGACTTGTCCTACTAGTACTGTCAGTCTCTCCTCCTAGTCCATTATTATACCTCCCCCAAACTTCTTATCTTACCTGGGATTGATGTTTAAGTTAGGCACAGCGATGGGTGCATGGCGATGATGGTTTTGTTTCCCAAGAGAATGGAGATGCCATGGCTGTGGTGGTAGTAGTAGACACTGGCAGTAGCATTTAAGAAAAAAGAAAATGAGACAGTCAGTCGCCTGAGACTCTGGGAGTAGTAGTAGAACGAAGTAAATAAAACATAATGGTGGCGGGGATAGCCTAGTACAACAAGCTACAAACTGTAGTTGTGTTGAGTCACTCGACTAGGCCTACACTCGACAGAAGCGTAACCTTTAGTGCTGTGTGTAGTAGGATGACAAATCCAATCGATGCCGGAAATTAATGCTGATGGATTAGGTTCCTTTGATAAAAAAATTACCTCACAAATATACTGCTCATGGGTGGGCAAGCAGAAGAAGATCCTCGCCCTGCCTTGAAATTGAATTAGTGTTGCTTTCACCACATCCGCCCCAGCAAGCGTGTGATCAACTATTGGTGTACATTTAATTTAGTCACACCTCAATAAATCACACAGCCTGGGGGAAGAGGGTTAGGGTTTGATGAATGGTTGAGAAGTGGGGTTTGGGGAAAGGTTTGACAAAGAAAAACAGTACGCATGGACAAACAACAAAACACAATCTTGGCAGACGACCATATCCATAAATCTGTTAAGGGAGAAAAAGGAAATGCATGCATGATGATGATAACTTGATGGTTAATGATAAGTAGTACTTACTAACTTCTACTAGACAATTAGACAGCACAGAACAGCAGTATTGTGAGAAGTTGGCCTGGTATATGCTGTCCACTAGTTATAGTGGGCACCTTGCACCAGTCCAAACGACCTTTATTGATGATAGGTTTAAAGACAACCTTTACTGAAAGCTATCCTAGTGGTAGCTATGGAAAGCAGCCTTCAGGCTAAGTCTTGAAGGAGTGTTAAGCTGTTTGTTTTACCAGTTATAATCTCATGAATGACCAAATGAAAGGAGAATAGCACAAGGTATATATATAAAATATATGTATTTATTACTAAACACTACCCAATAGTCTCTTTATGAGGCTAGAGGTCAAAGTACACAAGTTACAAGTCAAATAGCACAGTAAATTAGCACAATATACGATTAGCCCTAGGGGCGTACCAAACCATATATTAAGAAAGTGGTATAAGAACCATGACTTAAGTAGACACAAGGCCTAGAGCCTGTAGAATCGCTGGGACCCCAAGGAACCACCCAAGGTAGTGACACAGGGGACCCACGGGGGCTGTGTGCAGAGTGTGAACACAGCCGCGAGCTCCGGTATCGTCTATGGGAAAGTCGCGGTTATAGTTTTAGAGTTTAAGGACACTTAGAAATGGATTAGGACCAAACCCTCTTGGACTTAGACAGTTCTAGGGTCAACAACCACGGGAGCACTGGAGTACTCGAGTTACCTCACCCAGGGAAGCCGGGTGCATAGGTGTCGAATGGGGTCGGGTCGCGTCATCGATTTCAATGGCAGCCTGCAAGGAAGTGCTGCTGCCGGGAAGATGCGAAGTGTCCAAAGATATCCAAGCCTGGATCGGAGATGAGAAGAACCTGAAAGCAGAGGGGACAGAGACTGGGTCACTTGCCAGTGACCAGGGGCATGATAGTTGAATGCCCACCGATGTCGGGTGCTTCAGGTTAAAGAGGTGAAGCTTGACTCTTCAGCCACGAGGACCAGGAGGTGTCTATGACTACCAGGAGCTGGATTCGAGCTGTCCCACAAAAGATGTCGAGTGCTGCAGCATTGGTGTCCGGATTGAACACAACAAGCCTTGGCAACAGCAACCCATGCAGAAAGGAGAAAGAGGCTTCAGTGCAGACCAGCAAGGTCTGAGGGACTCACCACTCGGTGGGGAGTCAGGGGACATCTGGAGCAACCAGAGAAGCCTAAAGAAAATCAGAGTTGCCTTCACAGGGACCCACCAGTTGACGGACCAGGGATCGCAAAGAAGCCCCAAGCGGAAATGCAGGAAGCGGGCCCACGGAACACTCGTGAAGTGTAGGCTCACAATCTTCGGTGCAGATAGTGCTCGGGGCCTGTAAACCAAACCAAAGCAGGATTTCAAAGACGTCGAGAAGTTGATGCACTAGCAAATGTGCATGGTGTCCAGGAGTTCTAGTTCCACGTCACTCGTGAGGGCTGAGGGTCTCAGCTTTGCTGGGGACTCGGACCGGCATCTGAGAAACCAGGAAATCCTCTTCCTGGGGTGCAATTACTTCGGAGTCCAGCGGGAGCTTTGGAGATGCAGACTGGCAAATGCTTCATTGGTGCCTGCCAAGCAGGGGAGTCACTCCTTGACCCCAAGGGAGATTTCTTCACTTCTCTAGTCTTGAGTAGAGCATCGAAGTTCAAGGATTCAGTTGCAGAGTTTCGTCCAGGGATATCAAAAGTCCTGTTGCCAGGGGTTCCTTACTTATACCTAAGAAAGGGGTTGGACTAACTCTGAGGACCCACCTATGGGAGGGTTTGGAAAGAGGGGTGGCTACACCCATTTCCTTTGTCCAGTTTCGCACCAGAGCAGGGGCTGGCAGCCCCTGCAACCGGTTTGAACTGGGGTATGCACAAGGACACCAAATGTGCCCCCAGTGCAGGACTTCAAAGCACTCTTGGAGTGCACCCACCCAGCCCCAATCCACTAAGGCCTGTCTCGGAGGTGGTAACACCTCCCTGTGACAGGAAACCTATTGTCCAGGCCTCCCCTGCTGGAGTTTCGGTCAGCAGCAGGAGGCCAGACTCGTGTCTGTGGCTGCAGCATCCATTTTGTGATGCCAAGGCTCAGTTTAGTTGGTACCGGGTATACCAGTGCTGTCATGTCTCTCCCTCTAGAAGGGTGGGATCATACTCCCACACCAGTTACTGGTGTGGGGGTATGATTCCAAGGTGTTTGACACCAAACACGACATGTTTCCGTGCCGCCATCCCAAAGTTAGCATTTACCGCGAGGATATAATGCACTTAAGAGTATATGGTCAGGCTGCACCACAGACAACCCCTGGGAGGAGATTCCGAAGGCTGCAGAGGGGCTCTGCTCATGCATGGGCACCCTCTCACATAAAACCAAGCACCCTGCCTTCAGGATTGATAAGGCCTGCCATAGGGGTGACTGATAGGTTTCTATGTGCAGTGATAGGTGAGATATAGTGAACCTATATCTCTGTAAGGGGTGCATGCACCACCTCACTCAGGCTGCAGTAGTAGTCCTGTGGTGTCATTTTGGATGGCTTTCCAGTGGTGGCACAATACATGCTTCAGCCCCCGGTAGTCCTCTGGGGTACCTGTGCCCTGGGCACATAGTATACCATATACTAGGGACTTATAAGGGCAACCCAGAATCCAATCTGAAGTGTACTTTAGGTACATGGAATCAATTTAGAGAGGAAGCAGCTAGGCTGGGGTCCTGGATAGCAGGACCCCAGCCAGACTAAAGTCGAAAAACAGTGTGACATCAGCAAAAAAAGTGGGGGTAACCATAAGAGGCAGATCCTACTCTCCTACACAACCACCCCCCCCAAACGCAGGGACATTAAACTAACCTTGACCAGTTGAGTCTTCATGTTCTAAGTGGAAATATCTGGAGAGTCCATCTGCATTGGCATGGTTACTCCCAGTTCTATGTTCCACTGTATAGTCCATCCCCGGTAGTGAAATGGACCACCTCAAAAGTTTGGGGTTTTCACCCTACATCTGTTTTAGCCATAAGAGGGGCTTATGGTCTGTCTGAACAATGAAGTGAGTGCCAAACAAGTATGGCCTCAGCTTCTTCAGAGCCCAATTCACAGCAAAGGCCTCCCTCTCAATGGCTGACCTACGTTTCTCTCTGGGGGTCAGCCTTCTGCTAATAAAAGCTATGGGCTGATCCTGACCTTCATCATTCAACTGTGATAGTACAGCCCCTACCCCCAACTCAGATGTATCTGTTTGCACAATTAACTTTTTGGAGTAATCAGGACTCTGCAGAATGGGAGCAGTGCACATGGCCTGCTTCAGGTCATCAAATGCCTTTTGACAGCTAACTGTCCACTGAACCTTTTTGGGCATTTCCTTAGAGGTTAGGTCATTCAGGGGTGTCACTATTGATCCATACCCCTTGACAAATCTTCTGTAATACCCAGTCAGGCCTAAGAAGGCTCTCACCTGAGTCTGGGTAGTTGGAGCAACCCAGTCCATGATGGATTTTGCTCTGCAATGGTTGAACCTGGCCTCCACCCACAAGGTGGCCCAGGTACACAACCTGACTCTGCCCTATCTGGCACTCAGTGACCTTGACAGTGAGGCCTGCCTTCTGCAGGGCCTCCAAAACATTTCTGAGGTGGACCAGGTGATCCTCCCAGGTGGAGCTAAAGACAGCAATATCATCTAGATATGCTGCACTATAGGCTTCCAGACCTGTAAGGACGGTGTTCACCAACCTCTGAAAAGTGGCAGGTGCATTCTTCAAACCAAAGGGCATCACCACAAATTGGGAAAGCCCACCAGGGGAAGAAAATGTTGTTTTTGGCTTTGCATCATCAGCTAGTCTGATCTGCCAGTAGCCAGCTGTCAGGTCAAATGTGCTTAGATACTTGGCTGAGGCCAAAGTGTCTACTAGCTCATCTGCCCTTGGGATTGGATGGGCATCAGTCCTAGTGACTGCATTGAGGCCCCTGTAGCCCACACAAAACCTCATCTCTCTCTTGCCATCTTTGGTGTGAGGTTTAGGCACCAGGACTACTGGACTAGCCCAAGAACTATCTGAGGGCTCAATGACACCCAGTTCCAACATTTTCTGGACTTCTGTCCAGATACAGTCCCTGAACTGGTCAGGTTGCCTGTAAATTTTACTTTTAACACGCAGACTGTCCCCAGTGTCCACTTCATGAGTGCACCATGTGGTCTGACTTGGAGTCAGAGAAAACATGTGTCTGAACTGATTGAGCACCTGTCTACAATCAGTTTGCTTCTGGGCATTGAGGCTGCCTGCCAAGGCTACACCATCTACTGACCCATTATCAGGGTTCTGTGAGAGCAGGTCAGGGAGTGGGTCACTCTCTTCCTCCTATCCCTCATCTGTTGCCATGAGCAAGCCCATGTCAGCCCTGTCTACATATGGCTTCAGCCTGTTGACATGGAGCACCCTATGGGGGCTCCTGGGAGTTCCCAGGTCTACCAGATAGGTAACCTCTCCCTTCTGTTCAACAATTGTATGGGGGCCACTCCACTTGTCTTGGAGGACTGCTGGGGCTACTGGCTCCAACACCCACACCTTCTGCCCTGGCTGGTAAACAGTCAGCACAGCCTTTTGGTCATGCCAGGCTTTCTGTAATTCCTGGCTAGCCTCAAGGTTTTTGGTTGCCTTTTTCATATAATCAGCCATCCTGGAGCGGAGACCAAGTACATAGTCCACTATGTCCTGTTTAGGGGGTTTGAGAGGTAACTCCCACCTTCCTTCACCAGACACAATGGACCCCTGACAGGGTGGCCAAACAAAAGTTCAAAAGGGCTGTAGCCCCCCCCCCTTTTGAGGCACCTCCCTGTATGCAAATAATAGGCAGGGCAAGAGTGTGTCTCATCTTCGCCTAAGCTTTTCTGGGAGCCCTTTAATCATGCCCTTCAAGGTTTTGTTGAACCTTTCAACTAAACCATTGCATTGTGGGTGATAGGGTGTGGTGAACTTATAAGCCACTCCACACTCGTTCCACATTGCAGTCAAGTAACTGGACATAAAGTTTGTCCTCTGTCAGATACTACCTCCTTAGGAAAGCCCACTCTTGAGAAAATTCCCAGGAGGGCCCTTGCCACCACAGGTGCTGTAGTGGTCCTAATGGGAATGGTCTTGGGTACCTGGTGGCATGGTCCACCAAAACCAGGATAAATATGTGCCCAGATGCTGTTTGGGGATCCATGGGACCAACTATGTCAATTCCCACCCTCTCAAAGGGAACCCCCACCACAGGTAGTTATATCAGGGGGGCCTTTGTGGTACCACCTGCCTTCCCACTGGCTTGGCAGGTTACACAGGAACGACAAAACTCCTTGGTGTCTTCAGACATGTGGGGCTAGTGAAAGTGAGGGACAATTCTGTCCCAAGTCTTGTTCTGGCCTAAGACCCTCTCAGGGTCAACCACAGAGAAAACACACACAATACTTGCAGCAGACAAAGAATAGCCTAATGCTTCAGATTACCACAAAGAAAAGCCTCAATCTGCTCAGTGACCAAATACATATGAAAAGACCTCAGTATGAACATATTTTGTAAAAGTCCACAAGGTTGCAGGGGATTCAATACCTCAGAAATCGAAGAGTGCGTTACATTTTATATATTTTTAGTATTATTTTGGGTATTTATGCAGCCAAGGCCTAGCTTCAGGTGGCAGCTGAGCCCTTTACTTAAAATGGTTGAGTATTAGCATATATCACAGCAAGGCATGGGTAGAGATTTACAAAAGGAGGAGAGAGAAACAGTCTGAGGATGAAGGAGCACCCTAATGCCGAAGGCTATTTGAACTCTATGAAGGAATGGTTATTTTCTATGCTTAAGATCTGAAGATAAACTGAGAATAAAATACACTTATTGTTATACATCACTTCCCAAGTTACCAGTGCTCCAGTCAAATCTCCAGAAATGTATCTCCACTACACGGCCACAGGGAAGGGTGAACCATTCCAGACTGAAACAAAACGGCTTGCACTTCCTTGGATATTGCATCTCTCTACTTGCCCATCCAATAATCACCCATGGGAAAGAAGGATATAAAAACACAACTTTGTTTTTTTGACAGTTTTCTCAACCCAAACTGAATCCAGAAACAGTGCAAGGTGTTGTTCCCCCTTGCATGGTGAAATTATAGATTTAAATTCTTGGAAGCCCTCCATTTAAAAACTGGAAATTCAGGATAAGATGCTCAAGCTTCAGAACCCAATGCTGATCAAGAGAGCCCCTTTGTTGGACATAGCTCTCTGTAAACATGTTCAACATTACAGTACTAAACTGTAATTTATATTGTTAATAAAACCCACAAGACTCTTAACTGGCTTACAATGTACTTACCTCTGGAGGCTTCATGTTTAGAACTTTTGTAATTCGCCCCTGTAGAGAAAAAAAAAGTCTTAAGCCAGCAATCATAATTAGTGCATACCATACCAGTTACAAATTTGTAATAAATAGTTTTTCAGCATCATGTTAAAAAAAAAAAAGAAAAAAAAAAAAAAGTCTTGTTCTGGCCCAGGTGACCTGCTAAGGGAATATCATGGGCTAGTGTCAATAGGAAGCCCCTGAACTTCAGCGGTATAACCAACCTCCTGGCTGCTCCAGGCTTGAGGTCTCTACTCTCTGAGTACAGGAGTCCATCATCCCAATACATCTTATGGGTGCCACTAGCATTCCCAGCAGCCTCAGCAGCAGCTTGCTGTCTGAGGTGTTCAAGAGAGGGGCAGTTCAGCTGCTGCTGGCTCAGATCTGCCCTGGAAGGGCCCCCTGTCCCCAAGAACTCAACCTGATCAGGTTCAAGCTCCTCTGGGACAGTTCCTTCTTCAGGCCTGAGATCATCAAAAGACTGATCTGCTTCCTGAGCCAAGGGGGAAGGCACTGCCTTAACCCTACTGCTCCTCCTCTTGGGAGGCACCTGGTCCATTGTTCCAGAATCCAGGGCCTGTTCAGCTTTTGACATTTTGGCCTGTGACCTAGTCACAGCAAAGACATGTGCAGGGATCCCTAGCATTTCTGCATGTTTCCTGAGCTCCACCTCTGCCCAAGCTGAGGTTTCAAGATCATTGCCAAGCAAGCATTCTACTGGTAGGTCTGCACTCACCACAACCTTCTTAAGGCCAGTTACCCCTCCCCAGGAGAAGTTAACAACTGCCAGAGAAATTGCTAGCATTGGTCACTTGGTACATTTCACCAAGTATAATCTGCCCAGGATCCACAAGATCTTTTGTCACCATGGTGACACTTGCTCCTGTGTCCCTGAATGCCAAAGCCTCTCTTCCATTAATTAAAGGCTGCTGTCTGTATTTGCCCAAATTATTGGGACTCACTAAGGGGGACATATCCATGCCCCCATCACAGACTAGGACAGCCTGAGTTGGCACTCTGACTAGGCCAGAGCCCATCTCAGTACCCAGGGTCAACACTACTAAACCCTTATTCTGAGTACTTCCACCACCATTTGTAGCTGTACTAGGGGGAACAGTTGCCTTAGGGGCAATGGTGGCTGGATTAGAGTCTTTGGACTTGGTGCAGTCACTTGTTCAGTGAGTTTTCTGCTTACAGATTTTGCACCATGGTTTGTTTTGGCCTCTTCCTTTGGTAGATTGGGATTCCCCACCAGATACAGATTTTTGGGGAGCTTGAGAAGACTTCTGGTCTTTACCCTTTTCCCCACCCTTGTCAGAAGTTTTGGAATCTTGCTTCTTCTGGTCACTACCTTGGTTCTGTACCTTCTGCTTCACCCTGGTTCTGACCCATTTGTCTGCCTTCTTTCCCAATTCTTGGGGAGAGGTCAGATCAGAGTCAACCAGGTACTGATGTAGCAACTGATTCTGACAGTTATTAAGAATCTGCCCCCTCATGATTAAATTAAACAATTCTTTGAAGTCACACACCTTACTGCCAAGTAACCAGCCTTCGAGAGCCTTAGTAGCACAATCTACAAAGTCCACCCAGTCCTGTGTCTGTGCCTTTTGGGTATCTCTGAACTTTAACCTGTATTGCTCAGTGGTTAGGCCAAACCCATCTATCAGTGCACTCTTCAGGACATGGTAATCATCAGCATCCTCTTCTCTTACAGTGAGGAGCGTGTCTCTACCATTGTCTGCAAAGGAGAGCTACAAGATTGCTGCCCACTGCTCCTGGGGGACCCTCTGAACTTTACAGGCCCTTTCCAGTGCAGTAATCCATTTGTGGCTGTCATCCCCACTCTGGTAGGGAGGGACAATCTTGCTCAGGTTTCTATGGTCATAAGACCTTTCCCTACCACTAGGGAAGTTGCTGCCACCATGGGACTCTAGTCCCAACTTTCTTCTTTGTCTATGAAGCTCTAGGGACTCCCTGTCTATAGCCAACTGCTCTCTTCTGATCCTAAGCTGAGCTTCTCCATACTTGAGCAGTCTCTCTTTTCTTTCATGAGAGGATTCCCTCCTATGAGAGGAAACAGAGGTCCCTACTGAGGTGTCAGAATGGTTAGATTCCTCAGAAGGAGATCTTGACCTCCTAGGCACACTCACAACTCTTCCTGGTGGGACAAAGGGGAGGCCATTCTGGTCCTTCTCCTCATCTGCAGGAGGAGCTGGATTTTCCAAGGCAAGATCATTGTCATCTTCCTGGCCAGTTTCAGAGTCAGGTCCTGGGTTTCTTCACCCCTGGTCCCTTCCTCATCTTCTGCCCGACCGTCTCTGCCTACCCCTTCAGACCCTGTGGGTCTTCTGAGATCATCCAACAGAAGCACCTCTATGAGGCGTTGGGTGTTGGCACTTTTGCCTGTCTTCAGCTTCCTAGTACTGCACAATGCTCTCAATTCCAAGAATGGGAGGTTGTTATACTTGGATGGTAGACGCCCATTGGCTTCTGGCAGGGACCCAGTGGTTCCTGGCCTTGAAGACATCACTAGTGAGGTGTGGTGTATGCACTCCCTACTCTAGTGTCGCCTACTAAACTCTCTTGAGTTGTAGAAAGGCTGTGCTAAGCCCTTGACACACAACTCTAAGTTCAGTAGAACTTACTGTATTTCTAAGCTTGAATTTATATGTACCTGGGGTACCTTTAGTGGTTTTCAGTTGGTCACACACTTGAGATTATCTGGTAAAACAACGGCAAGCTTGAATCCAACCGCTGCACACCAATGTGAGAAGTTGGCCTGGTATATGCTGTCCACTAGTTATACCTGAGGTACCTTTAGTGGTTTTCAGTTAGTCACACACTTGAGATTATCTGGTAAAACCGCTGCACACCAATGTGAGAAGTTGGCCTGGTATATGCTATTTATAGTGGGCACCTTGCACCAGTCCAAATGACCTTTATTGATGATAGGTTTAAAGACAACCTTTATTGAAAGCTTCCTAGTGGTAGCTATGGAGAGCAGCCTTCAGGCTAAGTCTTGAAGGAGTGTTAAGCTGTTTGTTTTACCAGTTATAATCTCATGAATGACCAAATGAAAGGAGAACCACACCAGGTATATATAAAATATATGTATTTATTACTAAACACTACCCAATAGTCTCTTTATGAGGCTAGAGGTCAAAGTACACAAGTTGCAAGTCAAATAGCACAGTAAATTAGCACAATTTACGATTAACCCTAGGGGCGTACCAAACCATATATTAAGAAAGTGGGATAAGAACCACGACTTAAGTAGACACAAGGCCTAGAGCCTGTAGAATCGCTGGGACCCAAAGGAACCAACCTAGGTAGTGACACAGGGGACCCACGGGGGCTGTGTGCAGTGTGTGAACACAGCCCCGAGCTCCGTTATCGTCGCGGTTAGAGTTTTAGAGTTTAAGGACACTTAGAAATGGATTAGGACCAAACCCTCTTGGACTTAGACAGTTCTAGGGTCAACACCCATGGGAGCACTGGAGTACTCGAGTTACCTCACCCAGGGAAACCGGGTGCATAGGTGTCGAATGGTGTCGGGTTGCGTCATCGATTTCAATGGCAGCCTGCAAGGAAGTGCTGCTGCCGGGAAGATGCGAAGTTTCCGAAGGGTTCAAAGCCTGGATAGGAGATCAGAAGAACCTGAAAGCAGAGGGGACAGAGACTGGGTCACTTGCCAGTGACCAGGGGCACGATAGTCGAATGCCCACCGATGTCGGGTGCTTCAGGTGAAAGAGGTGAAGCTTGACTCTTCAGCCACAAGGACCAGGAGGCATCGACGATGACCAGGAGCTGGATTCAAGCTGCCCACGAAGGATGTCTAGTGCTGCAGCGTTGGTGTCCGGATTGAACACAACAAGCCTTGGCAACAGCAACCCACGCAGTATGGAGAAAGAAGCTTCTGTGCAGACCAGCAAGGTCTGAGGGACTCACCACTTGGTGGGGAGTCAGGGCACATCTGAAGCAACCAGAGAAGCTCAAAGTAAAATAGAGTTGCCTTCACAGGGATCCACCAGTTGACAGACCAGGGATCGTGAAGGAGCCCCAAGCGGAAATGCAGGAAGCGGGCCCACTGAACATTCGTGGAGTGTATGCTCACAATCTTCGAAGCGGATGGTGCTCGGGGCCTGGGCTACAAGTCACCCAAAGCAGGACTTCAAGAGACGTCGAGAAGTTGATGCACTAGCAAATGTGCATGGTGTCCAGGAGTTTCGGTTCCACATCATTCGTGAGGGCTGCTGGTCTCAGCTTTCCTGGAGACTCGGGACGGCCTCTGGGAAGTCTGGAAATCCTCTTCCTGGGTTGCAATTACTTCGGAGTCCGGCGGGGGCTTTGGAGATGCAGACTGGCAAATGCTTAGTTGGTGCCTGCCAAGCAGGGGAGTCACTCCTTGACCCCAAGGGAGATTTCTTCAGTTCTCTAGTCTTGAGTAGAGCGTCGAAGTTCCAGGATTCAGTTGCAGAGTTTCATCCAGGGATATCTAAAGTCCTGTTGCCAGGGGTTCCTTACTTATACCTAAGAAAGGGGTTGGACTAACTCTGGGGACCCACCTATGGGAGGGTTTGGAAAGAGGGGTGGCTACACCCATTTCCTTTGTCCAGTTTTGCACCAGAGCAGGGGCTGGTAGCCCCTGAAACCGGTTTGAACTGGGGTATGCACAAGGACACCAAATGTGCCCCCAGTGCAGGACTTCAAAGCACTCTTGGAGTGCACCCACCCAGCCCCAATCCACTAAGGCCTGACTGGGAGGTGGTAACACCTCCCTGTGACAGGAAACCTATTGTCCAGGCCTCCCCTGCCGGAGTTTCGGTCAGCAGCAGGAGGCCAGACTCGTGTCTGTGGCTGCAGCATCCATTTTGTAATGCCAGGGCTCTGTTTAGTTGGTACCGGGTATACCGGTGCTCTCATGTCTCTCCCTCTAGAAGGGTGGGATCATACTCCCACACCAGTTACTGGTGTGGGGGTATGATTCCAAGGTGTTTGACACCAAACACAACATGTTCCGTGCAGCCATCCCAAAGTTAGTATTTACCCCGAGGATATAATGCACTTAAGAGTATATGGTCAGGCTGCACCACAGACAACTCCGGAGAGGAGATTCTGAAGGCTGCAGAGGGGCTCTGCTCATGCATGGGCACCCTCTCACATAAAACCAAGCACCCTGCCTTCAGGATTGATAAGGCCTGCCATAGGGGTGACTGATACGTTTCTATGTGCAGTGATAGGTGAGATATAGTGAACCTATATCTCTGTAAGGGGTGCATACACCACCTCACTCAGGCTGCAGTTGTAGTCCTGTGGAGTCATTTTGGATGGCTTTCCAGGGGTGGCACAATACATGCTTCAGCCCCTGGTAGGCCTCTGGGGTACCTATGCCCTGGGTACATAGTATACCATATACTAGGGACTTATAAGGGCACCCCAGAATCCAATCTGAAGTGTACTTAAGGTACATGGAATCAATTTAGAGAGGAAGCAGCTAGGCTGGGGCCCTGGATAGCAGGGCCCCAGCCAGACTAAAGTTGAAAAACAGTGTACCATCTGCAAAAAAAGTGGGGGTAACCATAAGAGGCAGATCCTACTCTCCTACACAACCACCCCCCCCAAAACGCAGGGACATTAAACTAACCTTGACCAGTTGAGTCTTCATGTTCTAAGTGGAAATATCTGGAGAGTCCATCAGCATTGGCATGGTTACTCCCAGGTCTATGTTCCACTGTATAGTCCATCCCCTGTAGGGAAATGGACCACCTCAAAAGTTTGGGGTTTTCACCCTTCATCTGTTTTATGGCTTATGGTCTGTCTGAACAATGAAGTGAGTGCCAAACAAGTATGGCCTCAGTTTCTTCAGAGCCCAAACCACAGCAAAGGCCTCCCTCTCAATGTCTGACCAACGTTTCTCTCTGGGGGTCAGCCTTCTGCTAATAAAAGCTACTGGCTGATCCTGACCTTCAGCATTCAACTGTGATAGTACAGCCCCTACCCCCAACTCAGATGCATCTGTTTGCACAATGAACTTTTTGGAGTAATCAGGACTCTGCAGAATGGGAGCAGTGCACATGGCCTGCTTCAGGTCATCAAATGCCTTTTGACAGCTAACTGTCCACTGAACCTTTTGGGCATTTTCTTAGAGGTTAAGTCATTCAGGGGTGTCACTATTGATCCATACCCCTTGACAAATCTTCTGTAATACCCAGTCAGGCCTAAGAAGGCTCTCACCTGAGTCTGGGTAGTTGGAGCAACCCAGTCCATGATGGTCTGGATTTTGCTCTGCAATGGTTGAACCTGGCCTCCACCCACAAGGTGGCCCAGGTACACAACCTGACTCTGCCCTATCTGGCACTTAGTGGCCTTGATAGTGAGGCCTGCCTTCTGCAGGGCCTCCAAAACATTTCTGAGGTGGACCAGGTGATCCTCCCAGGTGGAGCTAAAGACAGCAATATCATCTAGATATGCTGCACTATAGGCTTCCAGATCTGTAAGGACTGTGTTCACCAACCTCTGAAAAGTGGCAGGTGCATACTTCAAACCAAAGGGCATCACCACAAATTGGTAAAGCCCACCAGGTGTAGAAAATGCAGTTTTTAGCTTTGCACGATCAGCTAGTCTGATCTGCCAGTAGCCAGCTGTCAGGTCAAATGTGCTTAGATACTTGGCTGAGGCCAAAGTGTCTATTAGCTCATCTGCCCTGGGGTTTGGATGGGCATCAGCCCTAGTGACTGCATTGAGGCCTCTGTAGTCCACACAAAACCTCATCTCTCTCTTGCCATCTTTGGTGTGAGGTTTAGGCACCAGGACTACTGGACTAGCCCAAGGACTATCTGAGGGCTCAATGACACCCAGTTCCAACATTTTCTGGACTTCTGTCCTGATACAGTCCCTGACCTGGTCAGGTTGCCTGTAAATCTGACTTGTAAAAGGCAGACTGTCCCCAGTGTCCACTTCATGAGTGCACCAGGTGGTCTGACTTGGAGTCAGAGAAAACTTGTGTCTGAACTGATTGAGCACCTGTCTACAATCAGTTTGCTGCTGGGCAGTGAGGCTGCCTGCCAGGGCTACACCATCTACTGACCCATCATCAGGGTTCTGTGAGAGCAGGTCAGGGAGTGGGTCACTCTCTTCCTCCTGTCCCTCATCAGTTGCCATGAGCAAGCCCATGTCAGCCCTGTCCACATATGGCTTCAGCCTGTTGACATGGATCACCCTATGGGGGCTCCTGGGAGTTCCCAGGTCTACCAGATAGGTAACCTCTCCCTTCTGTTCAAAAATTGTATGGGGGCTCCACTTGTCTTGGAGGGCTGCTGGGGCCACTGGCTCCAACACCCACACCTTCTGCCCTGGCTGGTAAACAGTCTGCACAGCCTTTTGGTCATGCCAGGCTTTCTGTAATTCCTGGCTAGCCTCAAGGTTTTTGGTTGCCTTTTTCATATACTCAGCCATCCTGGAGCGTAGACCAAGTACATAGTCCACTATGTCCTGTTTAGGGGGTTTGAGAGGTAACTCCCAACCTTCCTTCACCAGACACAATGGACCCCTGACAGGGTGGCCAAACAAAAGTTCAAAAGGGCTGTAGCCCCCCCCCCTTTTGAGGCACCTCCCTGTATGCCAATAAAAGACAGGGCAAGAGTATGTCCCATCTTCGCCTAAGCTTTTCCGGGAGCCCTTTAATCATGCCCTTCAAGGTTTTGTTGAACCTTTCAACTAAACCATTGCATTGTGGGTGATAGGGTGTAGTGAACTTATAAGTCACTCCACACTCCTTCCACATTGCAGTCAAGTAACTGGAGATAAAGTTTGTCCTCTGTCAGATACTACCTCCTTAGGAAAGCCCACTCTTGAGAAAATTCCCAGGAGGGCCCTTCCCACCACAGGTGCTGTAGTGGTCCTAAGGGAAATGACTTCTGGGTACCTGGTGGCATGGTCCACCACCACCAGGATACATCTGTGCCCAGATGCTGTTTGGGGATCCATGGGACCAACTATGTCAATCCCCACCCTATCAAAGGAAACCCCCACCACAGGTAGTGGTATCAGGGGGGCCTTTATGGTGCCACCTGCCTTCCCACTGGCTTGGCAGGTTACACAGGAGCGAGAAAACTCCTTGGTGTCTTCAGACATGTGGGGCTAGTGAAAGTGAGGGACAATTCTGTCCCAAGTCTTGTTCTGGCCCAGGTGACCTGCTAAGGGAATATCATGCGCTAGTGTCAATAGGAAGCCCCTGAACTTCAGAGGTATAACCAACCTCCTGGCTGCTCCAGGCTTGGGGTCTCTACTCTCTGAGTACAGGAGTCCATCATCCCGATACATCTTATGGGTGCCACTAGCATTCCCAGCAGCCTCAGCAGCAGCTTTCTGTCTGAGGGATTGAAGAGAGGGGCAGTTCAGCTGCTCCTGGCTCAGATCTGCCCTGGAAGGGCCCCCTGTCCCCAAGAACTCAACCTGATCAGGCTCAAGCTCCTCTGGGACAGTTCCTTCTTCAGGCCTGAGATCATCTTCCTCAAAAGACTGATCTGCTTCCTGAGCCAAGGGGGAAGGCACTGCCTTAACCCTACTGCTCCTCCTATTGTGAGGCACCTGGTCCATTGTTCCAGAATCCAGGGCCTGTTCAGCTTTTGAAATTTTGGCCTGTGACCTAGTCACAGCAAAGACATGTGCAGGGATCCCTAGCATTTCTGCATGTTTCCTGAGCTCCACCTCTGCCCAAGCTGAGGTTTCAAGATCATTGCCATGCAAGCATTCTACTGGTAGGTCTGCACTCACCACAGCCTTCTTAAGGCCAGTTACCTCTCCCCAGGAGAAGTTAACAACTGCCAGAGAATGGTCTGTTCTGATATTGCTAGCATTGGTCAATTGGTTCATTTCACCAAGTATAATCTGCCCAGGATCCACAAGATCTTTTGTCACCATGGTGACACTTGCTCCTGTGTCCCTGAATGACAAAGCCTCTCTTCCATCAATTAACGGCTGCTGTCTATATTTGCCCAAATTATTGGGACTTACTAATGGGGTTATATCAATGCCCCCATCACAGACTAGGACATCCTGAGTTGGCACTCTGACTAGGCCAGAGCCCATCTCAGTACCCAGGGTCAACCCTGCTAAACCCTTATTCTGAGTACTTCCACCACCATTTTTAGCTGCACTAGGGGGAACAGTTGCCTTAGGGGCAATGGTGGCTGGATTAGAGTCTTTGGACTTGGTGCAGTCACTTGTCCAGTGAGTTTTCTGCTTACAGATTTTGCACCATGGTTTCTTTTGGCCTCTTCCTTTGGTAGATTGGCATTCCCCACCAGATGCAGATTTTTGGGTACCTTGAGAAGACTTCTGGTCTTTACCCTTTTCCCCACCCTTGTCAGAGTTTCTAGAACCTTGCTTCTTCTGGTCACACCCTTGGTTCTGTACCTTCTGCTTCACCCTGGTTCTGACCCATTTGTCTGCCTTCTTTCCCAATTCTTGGGGAGAGGTCAGATCAGAGTCAACCAGGTACTGATGTAGCAACTGATTCTGACAGTCATTAAGAATCTGCTCCCTCATGATTCAATTATACAATCCTTTGAAGTCACACACCTTACTGCCAAGTAACCAGCCTTCCAGAGCCTTAGTAGCCCAATCTACAAAGTCCTCCCAGTCCTGTGTCTGTGCCTTTTGGGTATCTCTGAACTTTAACCTGTATTGCTCAGTGGTTAGGCCAAACCCATCTATCAGTGCACTCTTCATGACATGGTAATCATCAGCATCCTCTTCTCTTATAGTGAGGAGCTTGTCTCTACCTTTGTCTGCAAAGGAGAGCCACAAGATTGCTGCCCACTGCTCCTGGGGGACCCTCTGAACTTTATATGCCCTTTCCAGTGCAGTAATCCATTTGTGGATGTCATCCCCACTCTGGTATGGAGGGACACTCGTGCTCAGGTTTGTATGGTCATAAGACCTTTCCCTACCACTAGGGAAGTTGTTGCCACCATGGGACTCTAGTCTCAACTTTCTTCTTTGTCTATGAAGCTCTAGGGACTCCCTGTCTATAGCCAACTGCTCTCTTCTGATTGTAAGCTGAGCTTCTCCATACTTGAGCAGTCTCTCTTTCCTTTCATGAGAGGATTCCCTCCTATGAGAGGAAAGAGAGGTCCCTACTGAGGTGTCAGAATGGTTAGATTCCTCAGAAGGAGATCTTGACCTTCTAGGCACACTCACAACTCTTCCTGGTGGGACAAAGGGGAGGCCATTCTGGTCCTCCTCCTCATCTGCAGGAGGAGCTGGATTTTCCAGGGCAACATCATTGTCATCTTCCTGGCCAGTTTCTGAGGTCAGGTCCTGGGTTTCTTCACCCCTGTTCCCTTCCTCATCTTTTGCCCCACCCTCTCTGCCTACCCCTTCAGACCCTGTGGGTCTTCTGAGATCATCCAACAGAAGCACCTCTATGAGGCGTTGGGTGTTGGCACTTTTGCCTGTCTTCAGCTTCCTAGTACTGCACAATGCTCTCAATTCCAAGCATGGGAGGTTGTCATACTTGGATGGTAGAAGCCCATTGGCTTCTGGCAGGGACCCACTGGTTCCTGGCCTTTAAGACATCACTAGTGAAGTGTGGTGTATGCACTACCTACTCTAGTGTGGTCTACTAAACTCTCTTGAGTTGTAGAAAGGGTTTGCTAAGCCCATGACACACAATTCTAAGTTCAGTAGAACTTACTGTATTTCTAAGCTTGAATTTATATGTACCTGAGGTACCTTTAGTGGTTTTCAATTAGTCACACACTTGAGATTATCTGGTAAAACAACGGCAAGCTTGAATCCAACCGCTGCACACCAATGTGAGAAGTTGGCCTGGTATATGCTGTCCACTAGTAATAGTGGGGACCTTGCACCAGTCCAAATGACCTTTATTGATGATAGGTTTAAAGACAACCTTTATTGAAAGCTATCCTAGTGGTAGCTATGGAAAGCAGCCTTCAGGCTAAGTCTTGAAGGAGTGTTAAGCTGTTTGTTTTACCAGTTATAATCTCATGAATGACCAAATGAAAGGAGAACCACGACAGGTATATATATATATAAAATATATGTATTTTTTACTAAACACTACCCAATAGTCTCTTTATGAGGCTAGAGGTCAAAGTACACAAGTAACAAGTGAAATAGCACAGTAAATTAGCACAATATACGATTAGCCCTAGGGGCGTACCAAACCATATATTAAGAAAGTGGTATAAGAACCACGACTTAAGTAGACACAAGGCCTAGAGCCTGTAGAATCGCTGGGACCCCAAGGAACCACCCAAGGTATTGACACAGGGGACCCACAGGGGCTGTGTGCAGTGTTTGAACACAGCCGCATGCTCCGTTATCGTCTATGGGAAAGTCGCGGTTAGAGTTTTAGAGTTTAAGGACACTTAGAAATGGATTAGGACTAAACCCGCTTGGACTTAGACAGTTCTAAGTTCAACACCCACAGGAGCACTGGAGTACTCGAGTTACCTCACCCAGGGAAGCCGGGTGCATAGGTGTCGAATGGTGTTGGGTCGCATCGTCGATTTCAATGGCAGCCTGCAAGGAAGGGCTGCTGCCGGGAAGATGCGAAGTGTCCGAAGAGATCCAAGCCTGGATCGGAGATGAGAAGAACCTGAAAGCAGAGGGGACAGAGACTGGGTCACTTGCCAGTGACCAGGGGCACGATAGTCGAATGCCCACCGATGTCGGGTTCTTCAGGTGAAAGAGCTGAAGCTTGACTCTTCAGCCACGAGGACCAGAAGGCGTCGACAACAACCAGGAACTGGATTCTAGCTGTCCCACGAAGGATGTCAAGTACTGCAATGTTGGTGTCCGGATTTAGCACAACAAGCCTTGGCAACAGCAACCCACGCAGAAAGGATAAAGAGACGTCTGTGCAGACCAGCTAGGTCTCAGGGACTCACCACTCAGTGGGGAGTCCGGGCAAGTCTGGAACAATCAGGGAAGCTCAAAGAAAATCAGAGTTGCCTTCACAGGGACCCACCAGTCGACAGACCAGGGATTGCGAAGGAGCCCCAAGTGGAAATGCAGGAAGCGGGCCCACGGACCAGTCATGGAGTGTAGGCTCACAATCTTTGATGCACATAGTGCTCGGGGCCTGGGTTACAAGTAACCCAAAGCAGGACTTCAAGAGATGTTGAGAAGTTGATGCACTAGCAAATGTGCACAGTGTCCAGGAGTTCCGGTTCCACATCACTCGTGAGGGCTGCGGATCTCAGCTTTGCTGGGGACTCGGGTCAGCCTCTGAGAAGTCTGGAAATCTTCTTCCTGGGATGCAATTACTTTGGAGTCCGGCAGGAGCTTCGGAGATGCAGACCGGCAAATGCTTTGTTGGTGCCTGCCAAGCAGGGGAGTCACTCCTTGACCCCAAGGGAGATTTCTTCAGTCCTCTAGTCTTGAGTAGAGTGTGGAAGTTCCAGGATTCAGTTGCATAGTTTCGTCCCGGGATATCTAAAGTCCTGTTGCCAGGGGTTCCTTACTTATACCTAAGAAAGGGGTTGGACTAACTCTGGGGACCCACCTATGGGAGGGTTTGGAAAGAGGGGTGGCTACACCCATTTCCTTTGTCCAGTTTCACACCAGAGTAGGGGCTGGCAGCCCCTGCAACCGGTTTGAACTGGGGTATGCACGAGGACACTAAATGTGCCCCCAGTGCAGGACTTCAAAGCACTCTTGAAGTGCACCCACCCAGCCCCAATCCACTAAGGCCTGTCTGGGAGGCGGTAACACCTCCCTGTGACAGGAAACCTATTGTCCAGGCCTCCCCTGCCGGAGTTTCGGTCAGCAGCAGGAGGCCAGACTCGTGTCTGTGGCTGCAGCATCCATTTTGTGATGCCAGGGCTCTGTTTAGTTGGTACCGGGTATACCGGTGCTGTCATGTCTCTCCCTCTAGAAGGGTGGGATCATACTCGCACACCAGTTACTGGTGTTGGGCTATGATTCCAAGGTGTTTGACACCAAACACGACATGTTTCCGTGCAGCCATCCCAAAGTTAGCATTTACCACGAGGATATAATGCACTTAAGAGTATATGGTCAGGCTGCACCACAGACAACCCCGGAGAGGAGATTCTGAAGGCTGCAGAGGGGCTCTACTCATGCATGGGCACCCTCTCACATAAAACCAAGCACCTTGCCTTCAGGATTGATAAGGCCTGCCATAGGGGTGACTGATAGGTTTCTATGTGCAGTGATAGGTGAGATATAGTGAACCTATATCTCTGTAAGGGGTGCATGTACCACCTCACTCAGGCTGCAGTAGCAGTCCTGTGGTTTCATTTTGGATGGCTTTCCAGGGGTGGCATAATACATGCTTCACCCCCTGGTAGGCCTCTGGGGTACCTATGCCCTGGGTACATAGTATGCCATATACTAGGAACTTATAAGTAACCCTGGGCGTAGTACTACGCTAAGCTCACAGAGCATGCGTAGTTTGTGCTACTACGCACTACACAAATTGCACATAGCACAGTGCAAAAACTGTGCTAATTGACATAGCGTAGCAGCAAAATCATCAACACCTACAAATGCTTTGATAAAGCAATTTTACATGCTAAAAAGCATATAACCAATTCACAAAAGTGAACTTTGAGAATGAAAATGCAAAAGCATTTTAACCCTTTCATGAACCTTTTGCATTTGACTCGTGAGGGACATCTAGTAACGATTAGTGGAACTGCAGCTTGATGTAATAATAATTTCAATGCTTTTGCATTTGACTTGTGAGGGACATCTAGTAACGACTAGTTGAACTGCAGCTCTTTGTAGAATTATTTTGATATTGGATACTATAATATTCACTGCCCACTGCTAATCTCGTCCCATAATTGCATTGTATTTTTGCCAATAACTGTGCTAGGGGTAGTCCTAAGAGGATGGGACCACCACCGAATCGTTCAACAAGATGTGCTTTTTGTTTTCAAGGCATCTGCTTGGTTCTCTCCCTAGGTTAGGGAGGATCCCAAAATCATCACCTCTCTCACTCCTTGTTAATTTATCGTTTTATCGTTTTCACTTTTGTGAAATGACTATATGCATTTTAGCATATAAAGACAGAGATACTTATTTTATCTTAACTTGCACTGTGCAAGTTAAGCACACAGCTACGCACTACGTAATTTGCGTAGCTACGCGTAGTTCAAAGTGTACTTTGCGTAGCTACGCATAGTGCTACTATGCAAACTATGCCCACTGATGTGATGTGTACTTAAGGTACATGGAATCAATTTAGAGAAGAAGCAGCTAGGCTGGGGTCCTGGATAGCAGGGTCCCAGCCAGACTAAAGTCGAAAAACAGTGTGACATCAGCAAAAAAAGTGGGGGTAACCATAAGAGGCAGATCCTACTCTCCTACAAGTATATTATGCAATTTGCCTTGCCTGTCTGCCCTCAGAGAGACCCGAATTACATACAGTTTCTGTTCTGTTGTACCGGGCTTACTTTTAAACATAGCAAAGAAAATTCAAAAATAGCTGTAGGGATGAATTTGAATTATAAGCAGAGAGCAAACATAATAATAACAACAACACACAGTAGTAAAGATTGAAGACAAAAAATGAATCAAATTATTTAAAAGATGATGAAAGTTGATACTGTTACTGTATGTTATCCTGGTCAAAATGGGGAGTTGCAGCTCGGCATTCCTCTTGGTCCTCCCTTCCATGGACACTCCGGCCATCAATCTTGGGTGACGCCACTGCCTGCCTGGCAGATGTAGATTCATTAGTAAGGTAAGTGTGAGTTGTTTTTCCCAGTATAGCACAGGGTAAGGGCTGGCCTGTAATTGTAGATGGAAAAACAAAAGGGATATTGAAAAATCAAGTAGAAAAAAATGCATAAAGTACGGTGGAGTGCAACAAGAACACTTTCAGAGGCGGCATGGATACATCATGTCTACTATAGTCTGTTTCCAGCATTAACCTTCAACAACAACAGGACAGAGTAGGCCCACGGCACCCATGACCCATCCTCCACTTAGCGTACATTTTTTGACAGAGGCAGACAAAGCACATATACAGCAACATAGCATTTTACAAATTAAGTGACTAAATCAATGCACCGCTGTCAGGCATACCACCACATTCGACTCCACCACTACACAGACATGTAGGTCTGCAGTGGTTGTTGTTGACTTGTTTACCTTTTATGCCACTAATGAAACGCCCTGACTTATTCCATCAATCATCTAGGATCCTACTGAGTGACTGTGAAGATATTATGTCACTGTGGTCATCATCATGGTGTTGTCCAACTCAGTGTGCAGTGTACAGATTGAGTCCCCTTTCCATATTCAAAATGCAATGGATCGGCCTGCAGTAGAAGTTCAAATTTGTTATTAAAAAACAAGAAGTGAAACAAACATTGCCTTGAGTTACTTTTAGTGTGTAGATTAGATAATAGGACACAATGAATTAACTTCAAGCACAACAAACAACAACAACACAAATCACTCAGTTAGCGTCCAAAGCATGGCATCATTCATTACCTGTTCCTTCTCATCTTCAGTTAATGGGCAGTCTCTCTCGGCTCGGAAAGGAGGATATCTATAGTAGTCATCATCATGTTCCACTTCTTTTGGAGGGACTCAACGAGGCAAGATTTTCTTTTTTCTTCTATTATGCTACATCAAATCATCATCTGGCTTGAGGGCAATAGATTTAGGGCGATTCAGGAGGATGGAGGAGCAGGACTCAGAGGAGTGGACTGAAATGCAGACAGCTGAAACTCATATATGGCAATAAAAGACTAGAAGACGGTGGTGATGGATTTGTTGTGATTCGAAGTTTCCCAACCAGAAAAACAGACACACAAATAAAAGTAAATAAGGGAGGAAGACAGTAAGAAGTGGAAGCCTAGTTGTCAAGGAAGTATAGCTCGTCCTCAAACTCTGGGGGTTCAACCAGAAGTAGGTAATCATCATCTAACACGCTACTTCCGTCATGTGAGCCGCTGTCCTCATCTTCCTGCATTGATTCATGTATTGTGTAATTCGGTGGTATAAATTGCTGATTCATTTTGATCATGGTTGACCTCTCCATGTTTTTGGGCGAGAGACTGGTCCTTTTCACTGTTACAATGGAGCCAGCAGCACTGAAAACACGTTCAGAAGAGACACTTGCGACAGGGCAAGCCAGATAGTTTATCACCAGCCTGCTGAGCACTGGCCATTGGCCCCTTTTGCCATACCAATACCACAATGGGTTTTGATCAATGTAGACCTCTGTTGAGTCATCCAGATAGGCCTGGACCATCCGCTCAATGTTCAGGGGTGCTACACTTTGTTCGGCCTCTTTTGTCTTTGCATCAGCACTGGACCTAGCGTATCCTTGCTGTAAATACCAATCCTGTGCCGTTTTTACTGGGGCTGATGATCCGGTTCTTGCTGTTGACGATAGTGTTGGTGTTGGTGACAGCTGTGAGCCAAATGCACTGCCCTCAGGCTCTGAAGTTGAACTTGATGCCGGATGCCCTGCTGCAGTACTTATTGTGGGTTTGAGTAGCAGGCCTTTAATTACCAGCCGTTCATTTCCCAATTTACTGGCTGCCTCAGCTATCCAAGTTTTGTACCGGGCAACACCCACTTCTGAAAAAGGAAGTAATGTCTTACTGTTCAGTGCCAGTTTGTACCGTGGATCCAGAATTGTGGCACAAATGTAATGTTCTTGTGACAAAATCTTAGTTTGCACCCTTGCATTTTCAGTTAAGCGACAGGATAAGCTCTCCACCAACTCATATGCTTCTTTTTTTTCCTCCACACCTATGTACGCTTCAGACACCTCCTTCAGCTGTTGCTCTAGCATGTGCAACAATGGGATAGCTTAGCCCATAGTACTGTCCTCCTTGCTGACTTCACGTGTGAAGACCTCGAAAGGAAGAAGCATCTCTGTCAGGCATTTAACTAGGCACCATTGGTCCATCTGAAGGGTCATGCCTTTCACAGTAGCATCTGCCCTTTGCATGAGATATTCATTTATTGGTCTGTACTGCTCAAACAGACGGCCAAGCATGTAATACGTTGAGTTCCAATGTGTTGCCACCTCCTGGATGAGTGCTTTGACTGGCATTCTATAGTCACGTTGAATGATCCTCAGCTGCTTCTGGGCTTTAAAAGAATGGCTGAAATGGCTGAAATGAGTGCATATTCTGCGGCAGGTGGTCAGTAAGTTGCTGACTATGGCTTCTTTTTTCAGAAAGTCTTGAACTATAATGTTAATGCAGTGCGCCAAACATGGGACCCTGAAATAGGCACCAACCTCCATGGCCTTAAGTACATTACTGCCATTATCCGTGGCAACAAAACCAATGTGAAGCCCTCTGGGGCGCAGCCATTCAAAGACCTTGCTGTTAAACTCTTCCAAAATGTTTGCAGCAGTATGAGATTTCTCTATGGCGAACATGGCTACAGTTGCATGTTTCCGAGTAGCATTAAAAATCTCAGCTTTGTCAACAGCACCTACTTCAGATAGCTTTTCTCTAACCCCCACAAAAGAGACTCAGTGTGCAGTGACACACATGTAATCAGTGGCTTGGCAACTGGTCCACATGTCTGTTGTCAGGTGGATATTGTGAACAGCACTCTGCTGCAAATATTGTCCAAGCAATTCCAGCACATCGTGATGTAGTGCTGGAACAGCAACTCTGGTGAAATAGGACCGGCTGGGAACCTTCCATTTAGGGCAGATGGCTGACACAAATTCAAGGAAACTCACCCCTTCCACAAATGAAAAAGGGAGAAGGTCCAGCTCTAACATTTTAACCAGCTTCGCATTGTACAACCGTGCTGTTGGGTGGTTGCGTTGGTACTGCCCCTCCGACCTAAGCATACTGTCAATGGTAGGCTGTATTATTTTCCTTTGTGGTGCAGCTGTCTTCTTGAACCCAGTTAGGCTCAACGACGCACTGCTTTTCATTGCAGTACTTCGTTGCCTTGGTGTCTCAGCCTGACTCTTACTACTGTGCCACTGAGATGTTGCTGAGGATCTGTGCGGTACCACTACAGTGCTGGGGACAGGGCTAGAAATGTCTCCCTCTTGTTGACCTTCCACTGCGATCATATCTTCTTCTACTTCTTCATCCCCACCAACAGCAATGGGTGCAGTTTTACTTTTTTGTAAGCGAAGTAAGTGAGCCTCCCACTGGATGATATGGTGTTTTTTGAGTTGACTTGTTTGGCCTCCGGTACCAGAGTTTGTACAAAGCTTACCCCGTCTAACAGCTTGTTGACAAATTGAGCATATAGCAATGTTCTCCTCCTTACTGCTAATCGAAAAGAAGTCCCAAACTGGGGAGCAGAACTTTCTGGCGCTGCTGGAGGTGCCACTTTCAATACCAGATGAACTGGAGGGTGTGCCTGGAATTTGACTCTGTGCAGTTACAGTACCACTACCTACTGAGATGGTGGTTGAGCTGGATGTAGGTCCATGCCGGGCCTTTGCAAATGCAAATATGGAAGCTGGAGGTCGTGTTGGTGTTACCTGTGTTGGTGGTATCCGTGCTACATCCCTCGCAGCAATTTTGGATAGTCTAATAATGTTGGTCTCCGTCTCCTCTGGGCCGGGAGTGATGTTCATGATGACTGGATCGTCATCATCACCCCCCTCTTCTACATCTACCTCCATAACGCTAAGGCTTTCTGGAACCTTCCTTTTCACTAGCCTTGTCTTGTGGCGTGCATCACTCTCAGACTGAGCTGGTGGCTTCCAAGTGGCCTCTCGATCATCAGAAGCGGGGCTTGAAGAAGAAGTTGATGGACTAACCCTCCTTTTCCTTGCTGGGGGTCTGGAAGACAATGGATCTTCTGAAACAGTGGCTTGCTCCTCTTCGTCTGCAAAAAGCTCGATTTCCTGAACTGCCCCTACTTCAGGAGGAACAACTACTATTGCGGGCTGTTGTTGCGGTTGTCGTTGCGGCTGTGGTTGCGGCTGTGGTTCCGGCTTTGGTTGCGGCTGTGGTTCCGGCTGTGGTTCCGGCTGTTGTTGCGGCTGTTGTTGCGGCTGTTATTGCGGCTGTTGTTGCCCACTTATCTGCTGAGTTTCCGCCTGCAAGTGCATTGATTGGGTACTACTTTGCGATAATGACATTTCAACATCACTGCTCGTTAGTAGACTGGCTTCCTCTGCCACACTCATGGCCTTGGGCCTAGGTTGGTGGACTGGGCCTGCTGATGCGGAGGTACTGCTCCCAGCTTGGGCCCCGCCGGACACCGCTGCTGCAGGAGTAAGTTTTTTTTTCCCAAAAAACAACTCGGGTGGCACACCAGTCTTGGAAAGTGCCACTTCCTTGTTCTGTTCCTTCTTCTCACTGGCAACTTTCTTGGTACTGGAGGACATGGTACCTTTCTTTGGGGACATCATCTTCAGATGTCAGCAGGACGCAGGTGCACAAGTTGCAGAGATGTCTGTGGTCACACGTGGACGTGACGTGGTGCGCAGCAGGACTTCTGTCTGGCAGTACAACGGGTGATGATGACACCTCCTCCTCTGTCTTTTTGTGCATCTAAAAGAAGCCAGGAGAAAAACATCAGTGAAATGTTGCATTTGTTGTTGTGGTTCAATTACTACTAGTACAAACAAACAAATACAATGTATAACTTAGTGTAGCCATTTGTGAGACTTTGTCAACAAGGGCTTTCATGGTATACTGTGTACACTCTCAGGAAGGATAGGAAAGAAGAGGAACAACAACAAAAATACAAATGTAATGGAAGTGGAACCTGTTTGGCATTAAATTATTTGCTCAGCACATCATTCAGGGAGCTGCAGCTGGCAAAGGGGATGGATGGAAGCAGTAAGCCAAGAGTAAAACCATGCAGGCCTATATGGCAAAAGCAGCACACTTTATAACTCCTACCAGAAATGGCCACCAGCCACATGGACACTCACAAATCACAAGCAACAAGCAGGAGGCCTGGAAAATAATGTATTGAAAACAGGCCTATAATAGCCAGGCAAAGGCTGCATTCTAAACCACACTGCTTTCCCTGTAATGCAATAAAATGCAAAAACGAAAATCCACAGGGCTAAACAAGGTCTGCAAGGTACACAACACACCACACACCACACACAACAAAGACATTTATTTAACACACACCCAAAAGCTGAAATACACCCAAAAATACACATTTTGCAATTTAATCCAATGCCATCCATGCCCTAAATGATGTTTAAATTCAACAGAACACACAGAAACAGTTGTTTCATGCACCCCTGACTACCTCTGAGCCTACTGGATGAAAGGCCTGTTGGCAGACTAGGCCACAAGCTTGCAGGCCTATGGATAAAAGCACACTACCGGGCTTCAAAATGGCCACCAGCCACATGGTCAGGCCCACAACAACAAGAAACTGAAGACAGACAATGCAGGTCTATGGCAAAAAGCACACTGCCTGGCTTCAAAATGGCCGCCAGCCTTATGGCCAGGCCCACAACTACAAGAAACTGAAGACAGACAATGCAGGCCTATGGCAAAAAGCACAATGCCTGGCTTCAAAATGGCCGCCAGCCTCATGGCCAGGCCCACAACAACAAGAAACTGAAGACAGACAATGCAGGCCTATGGCAAAAAGCACACTGCCTGGCTTCAAAATGGCCGCCAGCCTCATGGCCAGGCCCACAACAACAAGAAGCTTAGGCCACAAAGGAAACACATGCAGGCCAATATGGAAAAAGCACTGTTGGGGTGGGCGGAATTTGCGTAGTCGCGCTACGCAAAGCTCTGCGAAACGGTAAAAAATCTCCGCGAGCACGCAAAAGTTCAGCGAACACACGGAATTGCTTGTTCCGTCCGTTCGCGATGCTTTTTTCCTGTTCGCGAATGCTGTTTGCGTGCTCGAGGAGAAATATCTCGCGAACACGCATTTTGAAAGCGCGAACAAGCAAAAAATTCCGCGAAGCTGCGGATCGCGGAATTTTTGGCAATTTTGCATTCTCCGCGGAACGCGAAATTACCCAAATTCCGCAAATTCCACGAGCGGAACGGAATTTACAGCCGAGAACTAAAAAGCAGCACACTTATAACTCCCACCAGAAATGGCCACCAGCCACATGGACATTCACAAATCACAAGCAACAAGCAGGAGGCCTGGAAAACAATGTACTGAAAACAGGCCTATAATAGCCAGGCAAAGGATGCATGCTAAACCACACTGCTTTGCCTGTAATGCAATAAAATGCAAACAAAAAGATCCACAGGACTAAACAAGATCTGCAACACACCACATACAACAAAGGCATTTATTTAACACACACCCAAAAAATGAAATGCACCCAAAAATACACATTTTGCAATTCAATACAATGCCATCCATGCCCTAAATGATGTTTGAAAAAAAAAAAATACAACACACAACAAAGGAACAATTGTTTCATCATGCACCCACCCATGACTAGCTCTGGGCCTACTGGCTACCCACAACTATTTTTTTTTTAAATGATGAAAAGTACCAAAATTGTAGTTGCAGCAACTGCAATGACCCAATCAAACAAAAAACAATACCAACTTACTTGTAAAATCTCAAATCCAAAAGTCCTCAAATCCAAAGATAATGATGCAGCAGACACAAAGAGTGATCCTTCTAGCTCAAATCCAAATGAAAAATGAACAGGAGATGGACAAAGCACTAGGAGGATCCTGCTGGACAGGAACAGGAAGTTGGAGACTCTGTGGCACTTCCTCCCTCTCCCCCCAAAAAAATTTGACAAAAAAGGACAGCCAAATGTCAATCTGAGGAGTTTTTTTATCCAAATCATCATGTTTTATGCTGCTCGAGATATTATTCTTCTCCAGATTGAAAATTTTGAGTGTTCGGGATCGCGAGCTTCACCAACATTCCGCCTGATGTCCGATGGCACGTCCGAATGACATGTTCGCAATTGCAATCTCTCTAGCAGTGCACGATGGCGCGGCGAATGATGTGTTCGCGATCGCACACTCTCGCAGTGTCCGATGGCGCGGCGAATGACGTGTTCGCGATCGCACACTCTCGCGGGATTGCACGGCCGGCTACCAAAATCTCGTGGCGCACGCGAACGGATAGGAAAATGCATCGGCGAACTCAGGAATCCCGGTAAGTCGCTATCGTGCGTGCTAGAACACATTTTTAAAGCGCAAACAAGAAAATAATCCCGCTACGCCGCGGATCGCGGAATATTTGGCAATTTCGCGTTCTCTGTGGAACGTGAAATTGCCTCAATTCCGCAAATTCCGCGAGCGGAGCAGAATTTAACGCCCAGGCCTACTTATGTACAGTGGGATTGAGGCAATAAGGCACCGCACTTGTGAAAAATGAAACAGACAAATTATAGAAGTTCTCTAGTGGTGCACAGAACCTGAAGTACAGCCCACTTTGACTTCAAATTGAAAACAGCTTTCAAAATTTTCATCAGTTGATGGTGGATCCGCACTCACAATATTAATTACATTAAGTCTGTCTCAAATGAGTTCGGCACACATCTCATTTCACTTGTGACAGTAATTATCATCAAAACATAGCACATAATTAGCACATGAAGAGACATTGTCTGTATTCATTTATTCTTTATTCATTTTCTTCTTAAAAGCATGCCCATTGAACAGTGATCAAAATAGCCAACACGTTTCGTCCATCTCGTTCTTCTTCAGGGCTACAAATGTATATACAGAACACAAACAGATATTTAGAATATGTACAAACAATTTAGAAAAATTACACAATTTAATACAAAAAGTGAATCACAAGACAATTTATAAGGTTAACCTGTGTATTAAATAAAATATATACAGTATTTCTATGTACACGTTTAAACACAAAATTTCATTTCAAAAATTGGATCCCAAATCCTCTTTTCCTCAGTTATCCACATATATGAGGACATGCCGACCTTCCAATACATGGCATAGTTAAAAACATTCTTTTTAGGTCTCGCATAGGCAGCACATGCGCTGTCTCTCTGAGGCATCAAGTAATCAGTATTACTAGTGAAACTCTACCCATTGCGTTTCTCTTTGTTTTGTCGCTTGCCATTGGTGAAATCTGGCATTGCTCTTCTTATCTCGCTCATTGTTGGCTAGTGGTCCGATACGTCACTTCCGTTTTCTTCCTTTTCTGGAGGAAGCAGCATCGACCAACTACAGTTAACTTTCACTGCAGGGCGGTATCTTTTAATGTAGGGACTACTTCCTTGTTGTTTTGCCATGGCGCCTGGTTCGCGCCCCTCGCTCCTTGTTTATTATACCAGCGGGCACGCCTTATGTTTTACTTTTTTTTTACCCAGAATGCATACCACGCTTTATCAATAACACGGGCACACACAAACGTAACGGTTGTTCAGCGCTCTTCAAGCCAGGAGGTCAGCTGGGCTGCCGGGTCCAGCGCGGGCTTTGGGCGCATTGTCCGGTTTAATTGGATTTCTGCTGATTGTGTCCAGACGTTGGGGACAGGAGGTGGACGGCAGGTGCGCGGAAGGCACTCGAAGGCCCACAAACCAACCCGCGGCTGGGCTGAGGCCAGCAGGGCGAACAAAGGGCAGTGTGTTCGGCCCTCACCCCGCTACTTCGGAGAAAACCAACATTTACCAAAGCAAGCAATTAACAGGCTGGCACTAATTAAGGCCGCAGAATGATGGGGCCTCTTGTTTACCGAGGGTTCAAAAACAGTTTGTGTTGGCGCTTTTTGCTTCAAGGCAGAAAACACTGACAATTCAAGGTGCAGACGCACTGTTACCATCAATCATTGTGCACCGGAAATATGAGAAAAAACTATGTGCCTGCGCCACAGTGGGAGGAGGGAGCACATGAGGGGGAGGTGAGTTGTCGGTGGTGTCTGTTACTTTTTGTAGGTACAAGTAATATTTCTCGATGGTACCAGAAATGCTTTTGTTTGTTTTTGCAATTTTATATATCACGACGGCATTAGAGCACTTTACAAATACCCTGATGACGTTAAACATTTTTTTTTCTTGACCACAAGCCTGACACAGCAGAAACAGGTAACCGGAGTATTCAAGGGACATATCCTGATTTATTAGATGGTTTAGAGAACTCTTTTAGCTGTCAAGTTGCATGCCTTCGAGTTAAAGAAGCGAAATACCGAAAGTAACAAAATTGCCCTTCGTTTGATCATTTTCAAAATTGTTCCTGTTTTTTGCAACTGTAAATCTAGGCAGCCCTGAACCTCCGCCAGTGAAAAGGAGGTTATTCACAATGATATACGCTGCTTTTTTCCTTCCTTTTATTCTCTCGAAAAGTAAACTTGCGCCAGAAAGTGCGCGTTCGATGGGTGCTTCTCTGAAGAACTCTGCGTACCCCCCTCCCCCGGGACCCCTCATAGATGCCCAGTGCACACAAACCTGGAAAGTATGGGACATGTGGGCATACTTGTGTGCGAGTGGGCATGACCACAGACTAATTTTGATGAAGAACCACACAAGTCTTAAGTTTCGTGGAATTCACATTCACGTTTTGAAATTCACGCACTGGCTTCGGACCCATCTTCATCAGAGTAGACATTCCGTAAATTGTGCAAATAGTGACTTGGATCAGTGAGTTAGTGCAGTATCAATAACATGCATAACAGTGACTATGGAATAACCCTGGGCGAAGTACTACGCTACGCTCGCGTAGTTTGCGAAGTTTGCGCTACTTTGCACTACGCGAATTGCACGTAGCAGAGTGCAAACACGCGTAGCGTTGCGGTCATTTTTTGCTTGCTCACGGTCCTCAACATCAAGTTGGTGACCGCGAGCGAGCAAAATGACATCCCGGCGAGACTTTTTCCTCGTTCGCGATCAGCAACATCAAGTTGCCGATCGCGAGCGTGGAAAATAAACCTCCCGGCGAGATTCTCAACGCGTGGAGGTCAGGTTTCTCATTGCGAGTGGTCGCAGTATGCTCGCGACCGCTCGCGATGAGAAACTACCAGTCCGCGTTGAGAAAGCTGCCGCTCGAGTACAAATCTACTCGAGCTGCAGAAAACGACCGCTTGCACTGTGCAAGATGCAGCTTGCAATGATTGCACAGTGCGGACAGCATCCGGCACTGTGCAATCATCGCAAACAGAATTTCCTACCGCACTACGCAGTTCGCGTAGTGCTGCGCGTAGCTCGCGTAGTGCGAAGTGCACTTCGCGTAGCTACCCGTAGCGCTACTACGTGAACTACGCCCAGGGTTACTATGGAACAAAAAATATCAAGTTAAGTAATTCTTCATCCACCTATGCAAAAGCTTTTTTTTCCTTTGCTGTTTTATCTAGCAGCAACTCGACCCGAAGGTATTGGAGCTCTTTACATGAGCATCAGTTACATTACACAAGGACACATTCTAGCACACACAAGCTTGGCACGCATTCCTTACATTATACAGAGGTACAGTTCGGAAAATGAGTGCATTTTAAGCAACTATGGTTCAAAAGCAAATTTTTCATGAGCACTCTTTAAATGTGCAACACGAGTCAAAGAAAGCTTCCTTTCTGCAACATATGCCATAAGTCGTTTCGAAATAGTTCCACCTGGTTAGTTGTCTTGCCATTGTTTCAGCTGCACAGCTAACTCCGTCTTGAGTGCATGCACAGGGGTCGGTGTACATGCATAAGGGACTGGCATGAAAACGATGATCCATAAACTGCAATAGGTACTTTTGCAGGGGAGTCATCGGTCAGGAAGCCATTTAATAAAGGTTGTTGTTTATAGTTATGCAAAATACATCTCCAAGAGCACACCGAATTTTACATTTCATTTTAGCGCACTATAATGACGATACAGTGTAGAGGGTGTCCACTTTTTTTGATTTTGGCAATGTTTACTACGCTGTGAAGGGCAATCCGCCCCCAACTGGACAAATACCTCTTTGCAGCATTCTCAGGATCGGCACAGGTGGCAGGACAGTACTTACATTTGCACAATGACATGCCGAACCCAGATGTCAGCAGACAAACACCGGTGGGTGTCAACTTGTTTAAGTTTAGGGACACAAGTCCTTAAGCACATGCCCTTGACTTGAACAACTATCATTTAAGATGGAAGTAGTGCCATTAGTTTCATTTGGCAGTCTCTGCCATGATAAATTCAAAAGGTGTCAGAAACTAGACCAGTTAGAAAAGAAAAAAGCATTTGCAATGCAATAGGTCTCGCATTTTCGAAACTTTGACCTATTGGTATTGTAAATGACAATGCCTTTTATTATTGCAGTTTTTTAAACACATAAATAAAAGGCATTGTCATTTACAATGCCAATAGCTCAAAATCTCGCAAATGCGAGACCTATTGCATTGCAAATGCTTGTTTATGATAGTCACAGTAGCTCTGGACAGTGACTCAGTAATTCTAAAAGCAGCAAAACAATCTAAATTATTAGCAGCATATAGAACTGCTCAAGTTTCCACTTAGTTCTAAAATATATTTTCTGTCTCTAGGTATGAGGAAAAAAAATGAAATTATTTTTTTGTGTGTTACCGTACCTCAAATATTACTGTAACAATCTCTAGGTCATGAGAGACTGGTATCCTGTAGATGATCCAAAGCATTATCCTTCCGTTCGAAAAAAAGATCTGTAAAATATCATGAAAATCAGAAAACAGAGAGGTGCTGTAGAGTTATCTATAAACTTCGTAGTGTTACAAAAAGAAAAACACCATCATAAAGTGTCATGGAGACCAGAGAGAAATTATCAAATCATCTATAGATTACAGAGTCATAGAAGATACTATTGTCTAAAATGAGTTTTACATCGAATATGCGGTGTATCATAATCAGAATACATACATGACAACCCTTAAAATCTAAATCCTAATCTATGATTTGAATAGCAAATTATTTCCACAAATGCAGTGTAAATTCTACTCTCAGAATGTATTCGATCTCTTATTACATGCAATTTATATTCAAATCACAGGTTCCTCTATCAGAGTGATCAATTTATACTTCCAAATTATGCACTTATGCTAAACAAATGGAAAAAGAGTAGAAAGTGGCAGGAAACACCACGTTACTCTCAGACTGGTATCTACACTGTGCAATATATTTTAATAGTGCCATTAATATATTGTCTTTAAACAGCGCGACGTCACTTAGACGTCAAGCGGTAAAATATTATAAAATAAAATAAACACCGGTAGAGTCTGAAAAGTACACGTTTATCCAACAGTGTGACCACACAGGTGCCATCTTCAAATATGTCAATGGCGCATTCATTAGAACTGTATATTGCAAATAAAGTGAGAGTGTAGCCAAAAATAGTTCTTCAAAGAAATATCTGCTTTGGAGTAACTACTCCCTATGCGAAATATCTCAGAAATTTTTCGTAGGTGTAAACTACAGAGGATATCTAAATTTAGAATTCACATATGCTAAGCAGCACATTATCGTATAGTCAGCGGGTAAAGCATTGTAGACGCCATCTTTTAATGGGTAAATTTAAATGAAGAAATCACTTTATGCTTTTCAAATTAATCATATACCAATTTGAATGTTAAGTGTATAGTTAACCTACAGGGTCATGCCATAAGCAAATTTGCTCAACGTTAAAGTATAGGGACAGAAGTGTCCATCTACACTATCTACACACCGAGTTCGTGTGCTCAATATTCAAAAAAGCGTGGTTCGCGTCTGCTTGTAATGGAAGACCAGAACACCATTGCAAAGGTCTTTAAATAGATACCGCCAATGTAAAACACCTGAGGCTCTACCTGAATGGGCAAGAGCAGGTACGGGTCACAGGTAGAGTATTTCACGGGCGCCATCTTAAAACTATGCGTTTCGAGTTCAAAATTATTATGACAATATTAATCTCATTTTACCTGTACCAGTTACATAAAGGATAACTGTTATTCTATATAGAAGACTACATCCTGAGATTACACATGAACACTCAATTCTATCTTAATCGCTATTGAGTATTTATGGTTGGCATAATAGATGTCAGCCGTGTATATCGTTATGGTGAATGTAATCCTTTTCCAAAATGGCGGCCCACTCATACCGTATACCTTATACTATGGCCCGATTTGTTGATACTGTTAGAGAGTATTTATCTTAGTGTGGCATATTCAAAATTAGCTACATACCTTTCAATGAAGGTTTACCCTCGTCTCATCATATTGCGGGTTATGCGCTTACAATATGTTGTTTATGTAGAAGGCCACAGTTTGAGATTGTATATGAATGCACATTCCTGTTTAATTCGTTACAGAGAACTTATGGTTTGGTGTAATAGATGTTATCCGTGTATAGCGTAATGTGGAATCTAACCTCTTTTAATATGGCGGCCCCGTTCACACCCTTTGCGAGTCACTTTCTCTCATTTCGTGCTATACGTGCCCTCTGTTTTAAACGGGATGGCTTCACCCCGCGTGTTGCTTACACGCCGTATTGGACAGGAGACGCCATACTATACAGGAGACGCTAGTTTGTACTCGAGTAAGTGTGGGATAGATCTGTTTGTTGGGTTTGAGAAGGATTTATCTTCTATGTTTGGGTGGACTTAGCCCTAGTCTGCCCTAGTCCATGTGCGGGGGTTTAATGGCAGCTCTGACTCAAGAGACTGACTTTAACCTTCATGGCTTATTATGGTCAGACTCAAGGGATCGCTTATTTGATTTCTTCTTTTCCATTACATGTGTTAAGGTTCATCGTATATGCAAGTTGTTGTTTTGGTATTCTGCAGTTTCATCTACCTTCATTTGTTAAGATGTATGTTTCATTTGTATCTGTTCTATAATATTGAGGCTTCCGATAATAGTTGCCATATTGCACTTGGGCATTGGTTTCTTGCACTAATGTGGTTTAAACCACCATATGTATTTTACGAAGTTGTGGATTAAGATTATTTTATTGTCCACACAAGAGGGGTGACGCCGCAATTGATTATACAGCATCATCATACTTGGTTTTACGTGATATTATATATCTATGCAGGTATGGGTATACTATTCCATATACTCCATCATAGGATACTCACCGGCAGTTATCATAAGACTCTAACGTGAACTTCAATGTATACTCTCTTAGATGGAACGTATATTTTGGATTTAACGTAATCCTGTTCTGGAGTGGGGGCAGAGGGTTTTGATTTTGTGGTTTGCACCATTCTGGATTGCACCGGACTTTTCAGACTATCATGCATCTGGTATTTTTTCATGGTGGCAGTGGCAATCGAGAGGTTGGCAATATTCACTCTATTATACTATGCAAAGCATGAGATTATGTCAATTGCATGAAATGTGTGTTTTTTGACATGTATGTTTTCCTATCAGCATTTCGCCTCTTACGCCTTTTCATTTAAGTTTTGGATTAATAATTTCTTATGGTCCTCTTTGGAGACTCACGAAATGGAGAGCACACATATCGCACAAGCACTATGCCAATTAAGGCATTTGTGATTATAAAATGGATTTGTAAGATATATATATTTTGATATTCCAGCCCTGAGGAAGTCCAGGGTTATTGCACCCAGAGACGAAACACGTGTTGGCTGGTGTGGCTGGTGTTTGAAGATTCACCAATTAAAGAAAAGACTGAATGCATTGACGACTGTCGGATTGACTTTGTGGACTTACAGTATTGCATGTGCTCAGAGTCAATGTTCTCGTTAGTTACACAAATGTGCAGAACAAACATATCATAGGACACGTCCTAATATCAAGATAGGCGTAATATAAACAACATAGTGAAGGGGTTAACCTGTGCTGTATAATTGTGAGAGCCATCTTATACTGGCTTGATTGTACAGCGAAAGCTTCATAATATCACTTTTACACAGAAAATGTCTTTTTCAACAACATAATTACAAGCAATATATAAATGGCTTTTTCAACATGAGAACTGCATAGTTCCAATTAGGTACTGATATACAGGAGAAATTACACATCATACCTCTTGCATAATCATGTCAAAACCATTGTTACAGAGTTAGAGTTTGTTTCATTGAACAGAGTAACCCGATGGAGTGCGAAGTGGCATTTCTTCGGGTAATGATCAACTAGATCACAGAGTAGTTAAAACAACTATAGGAAATGATTAAATTCATTATTGGTATTCATACCAAATAGCACTGTTCGAAGACGGCAGATCCACTTTGTATCTGTCTGTCTTAGGGCAACTTCTCTGTCACCTCCTCTCTCATGAATAGACACATGCTCTATCGCATAGAACCAGATACTCATGTTATCTGGGTGGTCCCTGTGTATATGTATGGCAACTGGATATTTAATATCGTTATTTCTGACAGCTCTCACATATTCTTAGATCCGAAGTTTCAAACTTTGGATACTACTTCCAACGTATATTTTGCCACAAGCACAGACGATTACATAGACTGTGAATGTGGTGTTGCAATTACTAAAGGAATTGATATTGTATTTCCTGGACTTGTTATATTGGAAGGCTGTCATCTTATTCAGTTCCAAAATACATATGCAACATGTGCCACATGTATAGAAAACCTGTGGTCTTTCAGGTAACCAAGTCCTATTCTTGTCACATATGTTTTAACATAGCTTGGGCACAGTATGTTTTTCAGAGTTTTGCCCCTTCGGTACACCACTCTTGGTTTTTTCGATATGGTTCCATCTGGCATGTAGCTGGAATCTAACAGATGCCAATTTTTTCTTAGGACGTTAAATACATGATTACTGTATGCATTTTACTTAGTGATAAATAATACTTCTGCATGATCCGTTTTCTTGCATTTCTTTTTAGACTTGGAAATAAAAGTCGATTTTCTATCCAACTTATTTATTCTACTCTCAGCTTTTTTTTTATTTATGTCGCATCTTAGCCCCTGTCATAGAAGTTCTGTTTTATTTACCTAATGTTCTTCTTGAGGTCAGAGTCCTGGCTACAATTGTGCTTGGCCCTGACCATCTCTCCATAAGGTATACCGCTTATTGTCGATTTTGGGTGAGCGCTCGTCGCGTGCAAAAGACTGTTTCAGGAAGTCTTCTCTCTGTAAATTTCACTTTGTATCACATTCTTGTAAACATATAACCTCAAATCAAGGAGCTCTATTTAAGTTTTGGAATTCTTTACAGTCAATTTCACATTGAACTTATTGTTGTTAAGGTATTTATGATATGCAAGTAGATCATCAATGCTACCATTCCAAATCATTATTATGTCATTTATGTAACGTCCATTGAAAACGATGTTATTGCACCAAGTATGAGCCCCATGGCCCCTGGCATGCTCCACCTCATACAGACCCATTAATAGGTTTGCATAAGATGGAGCAAACCTGGAGCCCATCGCAGACCCCTGGTTTTGTATATACCAGGAGCCATCGTGCAAAAATACATTTTGCGTCAAGATTATTTCAGACATTTCTAATTGCACAAAGGGTTGTTGGAACCTATCTACATATTCTGCAACACGTTCTGTTGGTCCACCATTCAAAGAGATTATTGTTCTGCCTTGTGGGAATTACCCCCCTTTATGTATTTTAGGTAAATTATAAATACAGGGGTATCTTGAGCAATGCGCCTGTAGATATTTATATTCTGAATCAGTTAATAGATATGACTCATGCCAGTCTAACAATTTGGCATTGATATATTTCTCAATTTTAGCAATGGGATGCATTTTTAATCTCTCATAACATGTGCTGTCATTCAGTTGCCTTTCAATTTCACCTAGATAGTCACACAGGTCCATAAGGACAATGTTTCCCCCTTTATCTGTCTCTCAAATAACAAGATTAGTGTCCTCTCTTAACGATTAAAAAAATTCCCTATCTTTTCTAGTCATGTTATATGATTGTTTACATTGATTAGAGTCAGTGTGTCTATCCTCAAGTTGATAAAGATCATGTGTAACTTTTGTATAGAACTCATCAATGACTGTATTCTGAGTGGTGGTTGGCATACAATTGTTTGTATGTTATTCAAGTCTAATATTGAGAGCATAGATGTCTCTGTGTTTTGTGACACAACACAAGGCACAATAGGATGATCATCAAAGTGTTCTTTTTATTTTTATTTCCGTACAAACTTGTACAAATCAATATGCAAATTTTCAAAGTTACACTTTGCAGTGGGACAAAAGCTTAAGCCTTTGCATAGAATAGACATTTCATATTCAGTCAGTGATTTAGAGGATAGATTAATGACACTCAATTCTTTAGAATTTGAATGTGCAGTAGTGCTGTCCGATTCACTACATCATTTATTGATACATTCTTGCTCTGCATTCTTGCCAGCACCCCCGCTCTTGTGTTTTTGCCACCCCTCCTTATTCTTCGTTTTTGTTCCTTTTCTGATTTCCTAGCCAGTATCTCTGTACTTCTTTTATTTAAACAAAAAAAATTATAAATCTTTTTATTAACATAGCTCATAGTACCACTGAACAATAGACAATGTCCAAGAAGCAGATTAGGAAATAGCGTTGTGGTGAACAAAGACGATCACATTAGTACACAAGTGGGACGTCCAATTACATAATTACTCCCCAGACTCCCTCCCCGACTCTCTATATTTCCGCCATGGCCCCCAGATCTTCTTCCATTTCTTAATGCAGCCCCTGCTCTTATATATGGTTTCCTCAGCTCTTTGGTCCCTCCTCCACTGTTTCCATTGCGGGGGAGTCTGGGATCCCCATCACCTGGCGATGTTTCTTTTCGCTACCCCCGCTGCCAGCGCCATCCAGAGTTCAATATGCCTTGACAAATCTGAATCGCCCCTAATCATTAATAACAGCCACTTTGGCTCCATTGGAACCGCATCACACACAGCCGCGGACATAGTGTCCGTGACCTTGGTCCAGAAAGGAACTATCTCGGGGCACTCCCATAGTATGTGGTAGAAGGTGCCATCCCCTTGACAACCCCTTACGCAAAGGGCCGATTGACTCCTGCCCCATGCGTATAGATGTGTGCGAGGGTAATATGTGCGATGTAGGAATAGCAATCCGCCCCAAGTTTAGGTTGGTCCAATTGAAAATCCTACATCGCACATATTACCCTCGCACACATCTATACGCATGGGGCAGGAGTCAATCGGCCCAACCTAAACTTGGGGCGGATTGCTATTTCACGCGGGCTCTGTATGGCGTCTTGCCAATCATCGTCCTCTAGGGTGCCAATATCACGGGCCCATGCCGCTCGAAGCATCACCAAGGGGTCTGGCATATTGTTTATGAGCTTACGGTAGATAGTGGATGTGGGCTTCTCCAATATGGGGTCTAACGGTAGTCTATCTTCCAAGGGGGAATATTCCGGGATGGAGGAATCTCTACTAATGTGTGAACGTAAGGCATGTATGAGACGGATGTAATGGTAGTGTTGTGAATTGTGAAGGTCATATTCCTTCTTGAGGTAAGCAAAGGAGCGGGGGTCGGATCCCTTCCAAATGTCACCCAAATATTCAATGCCAATCAGCTTCCACCCCCTGAAGCCGGTCAAAAGTGTCACCTCTCTCAGGTGATCTCCGATCCATAAAGGGGTTCTACCGGTCAGTTTATCAGTCCACACCAGGAATTTGTTCGCCTCCCTCCAACATTGAATTACCACTCTTGTGTGTACGGGCCACTCTCTTCGTGACCTCCGGGCATAGAGCAGGTGCTTGCTATTGCCCCTTGGCATGACCAACCTGTCCACTCTGTAGGCAGGCTCAGTGCTGTCCGTATATACCCAGTTGTTAACTACCTGGAGCTGCGATGCCTAGTAATATAATCTGACATCAGGGAGCGCCAGACCCCCATCATATACCCCTCTGGTAAGCTCGTGGAGCGCTATCCTAGGGGTCCCACCATCCCACAACAGCATCCGCACCGCTTGCGAGACGCGTGCAAACATCCCCGGGGGGACAGGATACGGTGTGTTTTGTAAGATGTAAAGGAGCCTCGGCAAAGTGAGCATCTTAAATAATGCCGCCCGTCCCATGAGGGAAAGGGGCAGTGATCGCCAGTGACTCACATCCGCCCCGAGTCGAGCCAACTGAGGCTCAAGGTTCTGAGCGAAAAAGTCCCCTTTATCTCTCGTGACATAGACCCCCAAGTACTTGAACCCGTCAGTGGCCACGGTGGCTGGGCATCTAGAGGGGATCCGCGGGGGGCCCGACAAAGGAAAGATCACCGACTTCCCCCAGTTGATGGTATAGCTGGACTAGCTGCTGAATAACTCGAAAAGGTGTAACGCCCATGCCATTGAGTGATATGGCCTCGCCATGTACAGCACGATATCGTCGGCGTATAGGGAAATACGCTCCTCCCACTCGTCCGTCAGCACCAGGCCCCAGAAAGACCCGTCTCTCCTGATCCAATGAGCCAGCGGCTCCAGGGCCAGGGCAAAAAGGAGGGGAGACAGGGGGCAACCCTGCCTGGTACCTCTCCTGAGGGGGAACACCCTGGACATAGCACCGTTCACCCTGACCCGAGCCACAGGCTGTTCATAAAGAAGGCGAACCCTACTACAGAAAATCGGGCCGTGACCAAGTTTCCGGAGCACCATAAATAGATAGGGCCATTCAATACTATTGAATGACATTGATGCGTCTAATGCCATCAATGCTGTCTGTGCATCCCCAACATCCTCCGTCATGTATAGTACGCTGTATAAGCGTCGCAGGTTGTGGCGGGTGCTCCTACGGGGCATAAATCCAGACTGGTCGACATGCACCAAATCGGGAAGAACAGATATCAACCTATCTGCCAGAGCCTTGGCCAGGACCTTGGCCTCTACGTTGATAAGTGAAATGGGGCGGTACGAGGAACATTGATCCGCTGGTTTCCCAGCTTTATGAATGACCACAATCGTGGCTTCGCGTTGATCGGGGGGAGCCTACTCACCTCACGCGCCTCCGAATACATCTGAAGAAGGGGGTTGATAATGACATTCGCCTGTTTCTTGTAAATCTCTACCGGAAGCCCGTTGGGACCAGACGCTTTTCCGGACTGGAGCGAGTTAAGGGCCTTCCCAATTTCTTCCCCCATGAGATCCGCATCCAGGCGGTCACTCTGGTCCTGGGACAACTGGGGCAGCGCAAAATCCTGCAGGAAGTCAGCACAGTCGCTTTCAGTCCTGGTGCAGACCGGGGAATATACCCTTTCGAAATGAGATGCAAACGCCTCTGCTATTTCCAAGCTGCTGGATACTGGGGAACCCGACGCGTCCATCACTTCCGCCACCCAGGAACGCTCCCTGTCGCGCCGCTCAAGCCAAGCAAGCAACTTTAGGGACTTATCCCCCACATCATATAACCGGTGTTGTGTGGCAAGCGAGTATGCCCATGCCTCCCCCTCAGCTAATGCTCGAAGTTCCCTCTGCTTGAGTGTCACTCTGTGACGGAGGCAGGCCGAAGAGGCTGCACTGGCGTCACGCTCTATCTGTTCTATTTCATGTTCAAGTTGACGGATTTGGAGGGATTCCTCTTTCTTCTGGGCACCTATCAGTGCCTGGGCCTGCCCTCTCAGCACCGTTTTATATGCTTCCCACACTGTTACATGAGAGGCTACCAAGCCCCGATTTTCCTCAAAGTAGAGCCGAGAACCCTCCCGAAGTTTGTCCCCAATAGTCTGATCCCGGAGGCGCCACGGGTCTATCCTCGGGAAAGACGCCTTATTAATCACAGGGCCCCGAAGCGTGATGCCGACCGGCAAGTGGTCGGAAATCCCACGGGCCATAATACGGGGTCAGCAAAAGCGCCCATCTGATCGGAGCGGGTAAAAAAATAGTCAAGTCTTGAAGAGGTCCCATGACGAGCTGAGTAGAACGTGTACTGTCTATGTGAAGGGTGATATGTGCGCCACAGGTCACCCAGGCCCATTGCCGTGACAAAGCCCTCCAGGCCCCGCTCCCCCCTGCAACCCATCCCATCCCCAGATCGGTCAAGGTCCGCACTCATAACCGCATTAGTGTCACCCCCTAATAGGAGGAGCCCCTGGGGAAGATCTGCCAGGAAAGAGCCCAGCCGTAGGAAAACTGAGGAGTGTAGGCCTGGTGGGACGTAGCAAGAGCAAAAGACTACGGTACGGCCCTCCCATTTAACCTCCGCGGCGGCAAAACAACCCGCATCATCAGACCACGTGCCCGACAGAACTGCGGGCAAGGCATTACGGATCAGGATGCCCACCCCCCGCGATCCCGACGTGAACCCCAAGTGGGCAACCATTTTATATCCAAACCGGTCCAGGGCCTTGCACCTATTCCCACACAGGTGTGTCTCCTGAATGAAAACTACGTCGGGAGAGTGTCGTTTGAGGTGCTGTAGTACTAGTGTCCGCTTAATCTTGTTGCCCAGCCCGTTTACGTTCCACGTCCATATTGTAATCTTAGCTTGAGTACCCATTGTAGTCAGAGAGGCTTACCGTAATCGGATAGATGCTTGGACCCACTGTGTCATCCGGCCAGTTACCACACACAACAGGATTAAACTGGTCTAGAGCAAAACTTACCAACCCCTGAAACAATCCCTCCCCCCCTACCAACACCCCCCCGCCCTGCCTCCCTGCTCGGTGGGTCCCCAACCTCCCACCATTCAAACATGCAGAGGGCCTGTTGCCCCATTCATCCCACACTCAACATATGCGAGAAAACATGAACTTGCAGTCAGCTAGAAGAGTTATACAGAACTAACGAATGTCTCACCCACGTTGAAGCAATATTTGGGCAGTTCAGTGAACCGACACGTAGTCCCGCCCCCCCCCAAAGGTGCTCCCGGAAAAGTCAACTCACCCCCACGGGCCGAAAACATCACAGAGCATGACAAGGAAGTTCAGTGTCTATACTGTACGGAGCTCCTCATAGCAGTGCATCCCCCCCACCAAGCTGAGCTTGAGTGATCCCCAGAGCCCCAAGAGAGGGAAAAGGAGAAAAAACAATTCAATTCAATTGCCCACCCTTCTACGGGTCACTTAATTACTCTCCTTTCGTGGCCCTGGCTGCCAGGCAAGGGTCTCTCGTCGCTCACAGTGTCTTGTCCGTTAAGTCGCTGATCCGGTCTGTGCGGGCCTCCTTTTCTGCCCACTGTTCGCCAACCTTCCAACCAGTCGTTGGCCTCCTCTGGTGATTCGAAGAAGTAAGCCCTGCCACCATCCAGGATCTTGAGGTGGGCGGGGAAGAGCATCATGTACTTCACCCCTTGTTCCCTGAGGGCTCTCTTCACAACCCTCAATGGACCGACGCTGGCGCTGGACATGAAGGGTGAAGTCCGGAAAAAAACGGATCATGGCGTTTTCAAGATGGAGATCTCCCGTTGTCCGCGCCGCCTGCAAGATGGCATCCTGGTGTCGAAAGTTCAGAATGCGGGCGATGATGGTACGCGGGGGGGCCCCGGGCTTAGGCTTCCCCCCAAACGCACGGTGGGCCTGCTCGACTGAGAAGAAGTTGGACAGGCGCTTGGGCTTCAGGTGGTTCAGTCCTAGATTTTCTATGAACCAGCCCGCCAAGGGCCCCTCCATTCCCTCCGGAACCCCCACCACGCAAATGTTGTTTCTCCTGGCCCGCCCCTCCTGGTCTTTGAGCTGGGCGTAGATGTCAGATTGATTTTTGGTGAGGGCAGCGACCTGCTCCTCGAGTTTTTTCGTTTTGGATTGGAGACTCCCGACGCCTGTTTCCACCACTGCTACCTTATCAGACATCTTCCTAAAGTCCGCCCTCAGTAAATTGACCTCCTCTGTCACCGAGTCTAGTTTGGGCGCCAGCGTTCCCCGGAGTTCCCGAATCGCTGCCATGATGTCTCTCAAAGAGGGGTCCGGACCATTAGCGACAGGGTCTTCCAGCTGGCTCCCACCTGGAGCCCTGTCTTCTTTCCCCATGGCCACCGTGTATTTGTCAATCTGGTTTGACTGACCCGGGCCTGTTGGTCTGTTACGGCCCATGACCCTGTGTGAGCCACCCGTGTCAAGGTCCAGACAGGAGGTGATGGGGGGTAGGCCCCTGGACGACCACGTTACTCTTAGGGGGGGAGCCGGGCACACCACAAACTCACCGGTCGCAGCCGGACGTATTAGGCGGCACACAAAGGGCGTTCAGGCACACTACTTCTCCACAGGGTCTGGCCTCTCTCCACTGCGGGCCCCCTCTATCGGACTTCAGTGCGGCCGGTGGCTCCGATTCGAAGGCCCCGAGGCTGCTATGTCTCCGCTCCCCGCCCGCTCACATGCTCAAGTCTGGGCTTTCCACACTGCCCAACGCAGCGCTTCTCTCTTCTCTAGGGGGCCCACCACGACCCCCCGGGCAGCGCTGTGTACACACTTTAAGGGCCCTCAGCCCCACCGATGGTTTGGCTGATCACCCTGTGGGGCGCATACACTGTGGCAGGCCTCACATCCCCCACCTCCTTCAGCGCGCTGAGTCTCATCCACGGCTTCGCTGCGTCCGGCCCGCACTCACCAGCCGCCAGATGAAGGGCGCACCTCCCGGCCTGAGGCTCAGGCCTGCTGCCTCCACCAGCTGCTCCGGGCGTGCTGCCTCCCACCTCCTGCTGCAGACGCGCGTCCACAACCACTGTCACCAGGCTGTAATCATCGCCGTCTCAGGGCCTGGGGGAAGGCGCCATCTTAGCTGTGTCGGGAGGACGCTGTTTCACGGACAATCGTGCTTAGTGGCGGCCGCCTCCATTTCGCTCAGCCTGCCGCCGCATTCCAGCTTGAGATAGCCCCGGTAAGCACCATGGATTGCCCTCGGATAGTGCTGGATAGTGGGTTTAGCCGCTGACCGCTAGCGGAGCTCAATCAGCCATCTTCCGCGGCTGCAAGCCACGCCCCCCTCTGTACTTCTTTTAAAAAAAACAGAGGTAGAATTATTTGTTGTGCCATGGCTTGTTCCCTCACCTGGAGCGGTTTCAACTGAGGAGAGAGATGTATTACTGGAGGAGATACTTGTATCCTTATCATTACTTGTTGTACCCATTTGATTCTTAGTAGTTATGTCATTATACTTTCTGACAAAGGTGAAAATACGACCTCTGTCATAGTCTCCATCATCCCTCTGAATCTTTTTCTGTTTCTTATCTTTTAGATACAAATGATAACTAGTTAATTCCTTTTTCACGATTTAATATTTTTTTTGTATGGCATGTCTCAGGTTGGTCTCATTTATTTCTTTTCAAGCTTAGCTATTCCCTCTCTTATTTTTTTAAACTTTTCTCTCAAATCAAGATTTCCATCATTTTGTATGAGGCCTCATAGAGACCCTCTTCCCACTCTTCTAGTAAGTCAGACTCAAGGTCTTTGTAATTGGGAAAAATGGGAATACGCAGGCCCCTTGGTATACTTTTATTTTCTATGTGTTTTTTTTAAAGTGGCCCCATCCCACCACTTAGCCAATTCTTGCTTCTTGAGCCTTTCTAGTCTCGAAGTGGAAACTTGAGCAGTTATATATGCTGCTAGGAATTTATATTGTTTTGGTGCTATTAGAATTACTGAGTCACTGTCCAGATCTAATTTGACTATCATAAAAAGAATGTTTTTAACTATGCCATGTATTGGAGAGGTCGGCATGTCCACATATATGTGGATAACTGAGGAAAAGAATATTTGAGTTCCTATTTGTGAAATTAAATTGTGTTTAAATTAAGGGTGGGCGGCAAATTCCGTTCCGCTCGCGGAACTTGCGAAATTTCGGCATTTCCGCGTTCCGCGCGTTCCGCGGAAATGTCGAAACTTCCGCGATCCGCGGCGGAACGGAATTCGGGTGCAAGAGAAAGCACTGAAGCAGGTGCCCGAGTTGAAGCTCAAATTCTGTAACGCATTAATCAGCACAAAATATTCGTGAGCAAGGTCGAGGCTAAGCAGGAGTGCTTTCTGCCCATATCTACCATCAAACATTAGCTGTAATCCCCGATGGAGGTCATTGCATCCTTGATTTTCCCGAGCGCAATCCCCGTGTAGATCCAGTGACCAGGAGGTTCTTCCTCCTCATCTGCTGCTCAGATCCTGCTCTGACCCTTTATAAACAAGAGGCATGTGAACAACAGGCCTAGAAGCCCCGCCCGTTTGCCCCCGCCCCACATACACTAGTGGTATGCACCGTCTTCCCGCCCTTTCCACAGAATGATGGAGAGCGTAATCAAAGGACCCCGGCGCTTTCGGGCGCGGGTGGCCGAGTTACAGACACACAGGTCACTGGGGTCAATTCTTCTGGACCTTTACGCAGCTGTAGTGTAAGAAAGGCACTATACATTTACCCAACGAGGTAGCACTTACTGATTAGCCAGTAGAAAGTACTCCAGTTGAGTAGAGGTATTGCACAAAACGGAGGCATCTTCGTGGATAAATATGCAGGGCAGGTGTGCAGAATTCGTGAGCGTGGTTAAGCAGATGTGCCTTCTCTCCATTTCCAACGTGAAAAGTTAGCTGTAATCCCCGATGGAGGTCTTTGCATCCTTGATTTTCCCGAGCGCAATCCTCGTGCAGAATTCGTGAGCGTGGTTAAGCAGATGTGCCTTCTCTCCATTTCCAACGTGAAAAGTTAGCTGTAATCCCCGATGGAGGTCTTTGCATCCTTGATTTTCCCGAGCGCAATCCTCGTGCAGAATTCGTGAGCGTGGTTAAGCAGATGTGCCTTCTCTCCATTTCCAACGTGAAAAGTTAGCTGTAATCCCGATGGAGGTCTTTGCATCCTTGATTTTCCCGAGCGCAATCCTCGTGCAGAATTCGTGAGCGTGGTTAAGCAGATGTGCCTTCTCTCCATTTCCAACGTGAAAAGTTAGCTGTAATCCTCGAAGGAGGTCTTTGCATCCTTGATTTTCCCGAGCGCAATCCTCGTGCAGAATTCGTGAGCGTGGTTAAGCAGGTGTGCCTTCTCTCCATCTCTTCCATAGTGTAGGAAAGGCACTATACATTTACCCAATGAGGTAGCACTTACCGGTTAGCCAGTAGAAAGTAATCCAGGTGACTAGAGGTATTGCACAAAACGGTGGCATCTTCGTGGATAAATATGCAGGGCAGGATTCAACGGGCGCAGCAAATCTCCGCGAGCACGCGAAATTCCGCGTGCTCGCAGAGATTTCTTGCCGTTTCGCGGAATATTGCGGAACGCAACTCTGCAAATTCCGCCCACCCTTAGTTTAAATGTGTACATAGAAACACTGTATTATATATTTTATTTAATACACAGGTTAACCTTATGAACTGTCTTGTTTTAGGATTCACTTTTTGTATTACATTATGCAGTTTTTCTAAATTGTTTGTACATATTGTAAATATCTGTTCATGTTCTTTATATACTTTTGTAGCCCTGAAGAAGTCCGTGTAGGACGAAACGCGTTGGCTACTTTACACTGTTCAATGGGCGTGCTTTTAAGAAGAAAATGAGCAAAGAATAAATGAATGCAGACAACGTCTCTTCATGTGATAATTATGCACTTTGATTTGATGATAATTACTGTCACAGGTGAAATGAGATGTGTGCCAAACTCATATGAGACAGCCTTAATTTAATTAATATAGTGAGTGCTGAACCACCATCAACTGACTACAGGTTTCAGTGACGTTATAGTTAGTCTGACATTTCACTCATACAAAACCAAAGAAATTCAGCCGTTATAGTTAGCTGAGCTAACTATAACTCATTTGAGATGTCATCAGTGATGTCACTGACCATGTCATGAGTGATGTAATTTGTGAGGTCATCAGCAGTACATTGCAGGGGCATGAGTTATAGTTAGCTCGGCTAACTATAACGGCTGAATTTCTCTGGTTTTGTACGAGTGAAATGTCAGACTAACTATAACGTCCCTGAAACCTGTGGTTTTTTCAGTGAATATCTAATGTTTTTTAAATGCTAATTTCTAAATATAACATCCCTAAAACTTGTATTTTTCAGTGAATTTTATATATATGTATTCAATCTCCTCTCACTCTTACAAGGAAGGAATCAGCACTCAGGTTGTAGTTTCGAAGTATTTAATCTGCAAAGGACGTGAACCTTGATAATGATACAATACATCAATGTAGCTTCCTTATTTAAATGTACAAATGCCTCCAGTTGCCAACATCAACAAAGGACTACATATTACATTAATCCAAAAAGCTGGTGGCCATATTGTCCAGGTTATGATGCGAAAATTCAGGAATTCACACAATAAAGAAAAGAAAACAAGTGTTAATATGCATACAATATCATTTCAGCATATCTTGCCCCGTGACCGCCGTACCTGCATGTTCGTCAACCGGACTTGTTCATAATAAACATACTTACGATTGCAAACATCAACATAAAAAATGGACTACGCATTTCTTTAAAGTGAAAGGCTATCGGCCATATTGATCTAGGCACTTTGCGTATAATGGTTCTTACACGAAAGAAAAGAAAGAAAAGGGGTGTTAATATACACACACTATCCCTAAATAAAGTTCTAGCGATTATAGCTCCATTCCATTCACGTCTCATTTGAAATGTCATGAGTGATGTCACTGACCATGTCATGAATGATATAATGTCTGAGGTCATAAGCAGTACATTGCGGGGGCATACGTTATCGTTAGCTCAGGTAACTATAACTGCTGAATTTCACTGGTTTTGCATGAGTGAAATCTGAGTCTAACTATAACGTCCCTGGAATCTTTGTTTTTTTCAGCGAATTTCTAGTTTTTTTAAAATGTTAAGTACGATGCCTATCACAATGGATGGTGGGGGGTTGGAAGCAGGGCCTGGCCTGGCATTGTGCTGCCTCCACCCAAGCTTGCTGCTCCTGCCTCCCCTCCTCCTTGCCATCCATTGTCCAAGTCTATGCCCCTGCTCCCTCATTACATCCCTGTCTGGCCGTTGTTCTGCCACTGGCCTTCCCGCCTTCTCTGAACAGTTAGCTTGCTGCCCCATCTACTTCCTCCCTATCCTCTGTTGTCTGAATCCATGCACTAGCCTCCTCCCTACTGCCATGCATGGTCTGATGTGCTGCCACTGCCCTCCATTTAGCATGATATCCTAGTCTACTCCTCCTGCCCTCCATTGCCCAATTCTAAGCCCCATCATTGACCTCCTGCTTAGTCTCTGTGCTTAGCTTGCTGCCCCTACTCTCCTTCCCCCTGCCCTCCGATGTCTGTGTGCCTGCCCCTGCTCCATCCTTTTTACCCACCATGTTCCATGGACCAGCCCCTCCTATCTACTCTGAGTGTTCTGTTGAGCTGCCACTGCCCTCCCACCTGCCTAACATTGTCATATGACTGTAACCTGTCCCTGCCACCTCTACCCTGCCTGTCCACGTTCCATGCCCCTATCTCCTTTCTCCTATCCTCCATGGTCCATTTTACTGCCACACCCTTCTGCCCTCCCTGGTCTGTTGTGCTGCAACTGCTCCTCCTGCCTGCCCCATGTGGTCTGTTGTGAGGCCCCTTCCCCTGAACTCTCTTGTCTGTGCCCAGCTCCTACCCCTCCCTTCTATCCTCCATGGTCCTTTGTGCATGCCCCTTCCCCCTCCTTCTTGCGTATCATGGCCATTGTGCTGCCACTAACCCTCCCGCTTTCCATGCATGGTCTTCTGTGCTGCCACGGCCCCTCCCACCTCCCCTCCATGGTCTGTGTGTATGCGATTATAGTCTCACTGTTGCCCTCCATGGTGTGTTGTGCTTCTAGTGCCCATCCTGCCTGACCTTCATGGTCAGCTTGCTGCTCCTGCCCTGCCCCCTTCCCTCTGTTTTCCATGTGCAGACCCCTATTCCCTCCCTCCTGGTTTGTCTGTTCCATTGTAATTCCCCTGATCCCTCCCTCCTGCCTTTATGGTCCGTTATGCTGCAGCTTTCTCTCCTGTCTGTCCATTATGGTCAGCTTGCTGCCATTGCCTCTTTCCCCTCTGTTCTCTGTTGTCCATGTGCATGGTCCTGTCCCCTCCTTATTGCTTTCCATGAATTGTTGTGCTGCACTGCTGTCCCGCATGCCCTGTGTTGTGTATTGTGCTGCTGCAAATCCTGATGTCTGCCCTGCAAGGTCAGTTTGATGCACCTGTCCATGTCCCTCCTGTCCTCTGTTATCTGAGTCCATGTCCCTATCCCTCCTGCCTTCCATGATCCAATGTACCATACTTGCTAACATTTTGAACTTGGTAAGAGGGTGATTTTGAAAAAAAACTGGGGAATTGATTTTCCCCATTGACTTACATTGAAAAAGAGGAGATTGTAGACAGGAGACATTTGGGCTCAAAAACATTGGGCATTTCCTGGCTGAATCGGGTCTGTTGGTTGTACTACCACTGCCTCTTCCTTCTGCCCACAATGGTCTATTATATTGCCACAGCCACTCTTGCCTGTCCTGCATTGTTGGTTTTTTGCCCCTGCCCCCCTTTCCACTGCCCTCCATAGTCTGTTGTGCTGCCACTGTCCTTCCTGCCTGCCCAGTGTGGTCAAATTGTTGCCTCTGCACCCTCCTACCTGCCTTCAGTTTTCCGAGTCTGTGCCCCTTACCTCTGCCTCTCAACAGTATCCTAATGAACAACTAGATTGCTAACATTATATATCTATTACAAAAGTGTGGCATGCCTGACTTAATCTTGATGTAATCAAAACTGTAATAACTAAAGCATTTCCTTTAGAAATTGTAGAAATGAGAGGGTCTTATTTGCACCGAAATTATGGTTAGTGCTCTAAAAAACTAAAATGAGGTCATATTTTCTGAGTTCTCAAATAGCAACAAAGCACTTTTAAATTATTTGTTATCTTTATTTTTTTATCCAGTTGACCACTTGATTAAATGTTACGCTTAGGGGAGAGAATGTGGTGTTACTTCCAGAGCTGCAGACTTTGCAACTGGGGAACCATTTTGGAGTTTCTGCTTCAGCTCGACATTCTGTGATTCTCGTTAAATCACTTACTCTCCCCATGCCTACAACCAAAATGAATTTGTCCTTGTGTGATGTAACCAATGCTCAAGTAAAGCACTCCAATACCTGACCATTCTGCACTATATAAAACTGCAAAAAACCAAAAAAATAAAAAGTGTTTTCCACACTTCTGTCATTGGACTATACGTGGGCTACATCTGGGTGATATTTGTGCTACATTTGGGCTCTTTTTTCTCTGGTGGCCATTTTGGGAGATTTCAATTCAATTCAAAAAACTTTATTTGATATGATTTCGAAACATAGATCATAAAAGTGTACATAAAAACAGTAAATCCTCTTTCATACAACAATACAATGAGAATTACTTAAAACCAGTAGGTAAAAACGAGTGTTACAAAGCCCGGCTCAGAGCAACTTCACCATAACAGAATAGTAAAGTTCAATGTTTCGCAAGAATAATCTCAAGTACTTCGTGCAAAATACGCAATAAGGGGTCCAAGTAAGATGCAACTCTCCAACACCTGGCCAGTCTGCACTTTACAAAACTGCAAAAAAGCAAAAAATAAAAAGATGTTTGCACACTTCTGTCAGTGGGCTATACATGGGCTACATCTGGGTGATATGTGTGCTATATTTGGGCTCTTTTTTCTCTGGTAGCCATCTTGGGAGACCTATTTGTTATGAAATTTCCTAATTTCCTCATTTACGGCAGTCTCCTCAGTAGGAAATGCTTTCAGTTTTTTACTTTGATTCCATCAAGAAGGCATTCAGAGGTGTTACACATTTGCCATGAATTCAGAATGTTAGCACTCTAGTTGCTCATTAGATCACTGTAGTAAAGCTACTGCTCACCAGGGAGTTAACTAGAACTCTGCTGCTAGTATTGAAAGTGTATGTTTCAGTCTGTATGTCAGAATTCTTTAATGAAATAGAAGAGGATTTGAGAAGTCACTCAAAATGTGCCCTAATTTTTCTTTCTGCAGCACTAATCATAATTTCTATGGCAAAATGAACCCCCTCATTTTGTTCCTTTTTAGATTAAAGGGTTTAAGTGTTACCAGTTTATTCCAATCAAGATGGGTTCAGGTGTGCCATACTATTGTCATAAGTAAGCCTGTTAGCGCTCTAGTTGTTCTTAAGAACACTCTGGGAAGCTGCAGTAGAACACAAAGGAATCAGCTGACAGTCGCTGCCCTTAATGGATGTACATGTTTTACTGAGAATGTCAGACTTCATTCTCACATGACTGAGAAAGATAATGTGAATTTACAGTAAATATGCTCTCATTTTAGCTTCTGGAGCACCTTTCAAATCTCTATGGGAAAAGCATGAGACAGTAGTTTTCTCTCAAACATGATTCATGATATCCCAGGGTAAAATCACCTTAGAACACACCACAATTCCTAAAATTAGTATGGTATCATCAACACATGATTTGTAATGTAACTAAAGTCTGTTATCACCCTTTATACGTTCTCCTTTTGGTGACTCTCAAAACCTTCCATTCACTACAATGCATTTTAATGGGGTGCTATCATGTATATTGGTGCTGATGGAGCAGGGCTTCGAAAAGAAACCTGCTCGAATTAAATACCCCCATAATACGTACTAACAGTAAGTAGTAAATGAACTAACATGCACCTGACACAAACACGAGGGAAATAGCTTTGCGCATGTGTGCACTAATATGAAATAATATATGAAAGAACTAAAACGTATTTGCAGTAAGCTTTGAAGAAAAAGAAAAAAAAATGCATTTCATAGTTGCATGCTGTATTTTGCTTTCAAACAATGGATAATGCAGCTTTGCGCTTAAAGCTTATGCTAGGTAACTTTAATAAGAAATAGTGCAAGGGAGGAGGGATACACAGTGAAAACTACATTGTCATATAATTAATAAATGTTCATTTCCATTTTTGCTATAGTATGCGGGATAAAAACTCCAACTTGTCTTAAATGATCCTGAGTGGTAGGGGGTGAGATGAGGAGTGGATCTGTACTGTCAGCGGCAAGGCAGACACCCTGTGTTCAGCAGAAAGAATGCCCGAGTTGAAGGCCAACATGATGTTCATCTGCCAAAAGATGGAGTCGACCGTGGGACCAGAGTAAATGTTCTGCGGACGTTGTCTATTTTATTAATAAAGGTCTATAAAAGTATCATATGAGAGAAAATGTGACCATGTGTTAAGAACTGAACTGTGAGAAAAGAATGTTAACAATAAAGTGTTCAGAATGAAAGTGAAGTCACCATGGTGTGACAAAACCACCCCCAAAGCCCACCAATCATTTGCTTAGATGTTAGTAATGTTTCAATCTATGTGGGACGGGCATGTAAGTTTAAGGGTATAACTGGGGTGTCTTTAGGGGTGTGGTTTAGACTTGCGGGGTTGAAGAGAAGACGGGTGGATGCGTCGCTTTTCCTCGGTTTGCAGAGAGGCCTAGCTGTGTTCCTGTCCCTGTCCTACCTTTGGGTCCAGTAATCTTTGTTCCCTGATCCTATTTCAGGAAAACCCCACCATCTCCTAGGCCAATGGGGTGGTTTTCCACAAACCGATAGGTTTGTATTTGTCTCTGTCACATACATGCAAATTATTTGCAAATGTATTTCATTCCTGTAACTTTTGTCTCTTCACCTGTCCACCCGTTATAGACACATTGAACGTATTATTTTAGATGAAACTATTGTCTCTTCATCTATGCCCTTCGTTAGGTGTATTCAGTTTTCGCACATGAATTTGCTGAAACTTCTGTCTCTTAATCTATCCACTCCTTCATGCATAAATGTCATTTTTAAGAGATGAGTTTGTAATTCATTTGATGTTGCTGATGTTTATCTCTCCCTTTGTGAGTTTCATTTTTTGCATTTGTGACTGTATGCAATGAGCAATCCACATTTATATTAAGATAAAGCTTCATAACTTTACCAAGTGTCTGTGGTTATTTAGTTAACTGTAAGGTTAATTTAGATAAGATAATCATTAACATCAACTATTCAACTAATTGGTCTATCGACCAAGTAGAAGGAAAGTTGATTAATTAGATTAGTAGGCATTCCAAAGACGTTATACATGGTTTCCGGAAAAGAAAAGCATTGAACGTAAGAAATTGACCCCAGAGCATCAGGGATTCTGGGTGAATGTGTATAGGCTATTGTTGATAAAATTAATTAAGTATTGATCCCTGATCAGGTATTGACCTCGCGCTGGATCAGTTTCTTGGTAGCAGAGGACCCTTTAATTATTGATTAGTTTGGTAATGATTATTGATTATTGATTATATGTTCCTAACATGAAAAGTTAGTGTCTTGTTTATGTTGTCTGGAAGTTCAAGTACGAGATACCTGAGGACTCCCGGGAATGGAATTTAGCCTGAAGTAGGCAGAAGAAGAGTGTGGTTAAGAAGCCACACTGCAGAACTACTTTGTCTGTTGTAATAATACCTAAAAGCCACGGAGGGCTGTAGGTGTTATATTAGGGAAAATTTTGTATATAAGTGGAGTGACTGAAATAGCGAAGGGTCCACTTCTGAAACTCTAGCCTTATCCCCAGGAGAGTAGCAAGACCCCTTTCAGACCAAAAGTCCTCTTGTGAAATCTTGGCCTTATCCCTAGAGGAGTAATAGGTCCACCCGGAGCTTGTTTGAAGAGTAAAATAGAGCTGGTCGTTATTAGGACTCGTAGTGAGAAAAAAATCTCTTGAAAGGTCAAAACTATCTCTTTATTTAGTGGAACAGACAAGATAGCATTGTTTCTGTATTGTTACTAACCGAAATTTTGATTAAAGAAAACTTAGAAAATATTGCTGTAATATTTTGTAAAGGGAAGGTCAGAAGATGGAGTAATACTGACGTCAGAAAAGGCCGCGCTGGCATTGGTCAGGCAGTGGCGTGTATTGAGTTGTGATTGGTTAGTTGGTGTGAGCTGCGCTAGTATTGGTTGAGACTTTGCTGCTTACGTAGCAGTACTCTAATTGGTTGGTTGGTGTGAGTCGCGCTGGCATAGGACGAGAACTGACAAATAGAATATGTAGAATTACGGAAAGCTTCCTTGGTTATTTTGGAGAGGTACGCTAGTGTAAAAGATTAGAAAAAGGAAGCTGCTAAAGAAAATAAAGATTTTTTTTCAATAAGGACAAACCGATTGTGTCTAGGGAAGGAATTCCGATTCCGCCCCCGAAAACGCCTGCTTCTTACATGATGTTGGAGCGAGGATATCATACGTGTATGTGGTTAGAAAATTGGGTGGAGTATACAAAGGATGATGGTGTCATAGCTTTTCCACAGTATGGTACATTCAATGTAAGGATACTGCAGAATCTGAGATATTGAATGAATGCATTAGAACCAAATCCTAGATTGACGCAGTACGAAGCATTGGAAGAATGGGAAGCTGAGGCATTTGAAAGAGAGAAATATAGAGGAGGTAACGGAAGATACAGGAGTTGGAGACATGGTTATCCTTTTGAAAGTAGGGAAGACAAGTTGAAAAGATGGAGGAGAACTGTAGTAGTCGAAGGGTTGTATCCAGTTTTAGTTGCCGATGATAAGACAGGAGGAAAGTGTAAAGAGAAAAAGAAGAATATAGAGACTTCTAGTTTTGGAGATGACCGGAATAATTCTGAGGATGATGAATTGTTGGAGGATATGAAGAATAAAAGACCTCCGCCTTATGAAGAAAATTTAGGAGAAATAACCCAGAGTGTTCCACAGATGGGAACCCCACTGACTCCCCAGAGATAGCTAGAGTGGTGCAAGAAAATGAAGTGAATCGGTTGAATAAGGCAAGACTGGAGCAGGTTCAGAAAATAAACCAGTTAAGTCTGAATGCGGAAGCATTGACAGTACCAGTGACAATTGGTCCCGTAGTTCCCTTGTATGGGGAAAGAAAGAATATGCCAAAAGTACATTCATTGACAGTTCCGAGTGGTGGGAGCAGGAGTGGAGTGGTGACGGCAATGAATGAGAAAAGCCAAAATGAACAGAATACCACATTGTTAGATCTTCCGGTTTGTGAGTTGAAAACGGAGACCCCTCAAAGAGGTATACAATTAGACCCAAGGAGAATAGGGACGAATGTCACTCCAGTAGCAGGAAGTTCAGCAGTCCTTCACCCGAAGAATTCAATAATTGGATAAAGGAAATGACAAAGCCAAAAACACAGCCACAGAGTATTAATGTGAGTCAATTGAAAGTGGATTTGGAAGAAATGATTATTGGGACAATAAGTCCAGACAGATTAGGGACTTATCAAGATGATGAACTGTAGTTTTTGTGTAAAAGCATTACCTGGAGAGCAAAGAATTTACATGAGAAAATATCCTCAGCTGCTAGTGAGTATGGAGTAGACATAGAAAAGTCGAAAGTGTTGCAAAAATCATATAGATTGGCTTTCACTGACAAGCATCTAGAGAGTTTGAATGCATCAGGAAAAAGATTACAGATAAAAGAATTAATGAACATCTTGAAGAAATGGGGAGATCTGGATCGATGGAAAAATAGATGGTCAAGAAAGAAGGAAGAAGCAGCTAGTAAAGGAGCATCCATGTTTCCGTTAAAAGAGACAGAACAGGTTGAAAGAGTGTGTCCAATGAGAGAAGTACCCGGTGGTGGATATGTTCATGTTCCATGGTCAAGACAGGATATATTGTCTTTCACAAACGGTTTTCCCAGGTTGAGAATAAAACCAGTTGAGTGGAATAAGCAGGTAGAAAGGTTTGTGAAGGTTCTGCTAAAGGATTTGGATGGGCTGTTTGAGATTGTTGTCCCAGCAGATTTATGGACAGAATGTAAAATCACTGTTGATTGACCAAAAGAGGAATATCCTAGGGTCACTAAAACAGGTGCACCGTCTGATGAAGTGATGAAAAAATATAACCAAGTAATCAGGTTTCTGAAAGGGAAAATTTCCCCCAAGGAAACAGATTGGGTTAAAATCGACAGAACAACCCAAGAACCAAAAGAGTCAGTGCATGCCTACTATGAAAGGTTGTTGCAGGTATTTAAACAGTATAGTGGATTTGAAAATATTGGAGACAAAGATATGGGACATTTTGTGTATTGTTTTGTGTTTGGACTGAAACCAGAAATTAGTAATATGATTCAACAGCATTTGATTTGCTGGCAAAGCAAAACAATAGATGAAATTCTGAGGTATGCCAAGTATTGTAGTGATGACATTGAGTCAAGACATAAAAAGTTAAAAGAGAAAATGATGTGGGCACAGGTGAAAGTGGCAGAGCAGCAAGAGGCGAATAGTAGCTCTCAAACTGGTAATCAGGTGAGTGGTTAGAGTCGAAATGGACAAAATTCCAGTGGAGGGAAGGGAAGAGGAAAAATGAATAAAGAGGAAGCTATGAAGAAATTTCCTTGTCATGCATGCGGAAAGCTTGGACATTGGAAGAACGAGTGTAGATCTGCTAAAAAGATTAATGGGGGAAATCAAAATTTAATTCCACAGATGCAGAATGAGGTGGGTGTAAATCAACAGCCGCAGCAGCAGATAGTTACTCAACAGTTACAGGTGCCACAAGCTCCCATGCCAAATAATGTGAATGCTCAAGTGCAGAGGTTCAATGTGAGTCCTGGATATCACGGAGGTGACCAGATTGGTAAGAATCAAACTGTAAAAATGGTTCCACAATATTGGTTGCAGTGCAATGAGAATGATTCAGACTCATCTCAATGATGGTGCCTGAGGAGGGAGGAGGAGTGCGTACTTGGCGCATCCTTGGCGGTAGATCAGTCAGGTCCATTTGTTGATGGAAAGGTGGAAGGGAATGACATTACATTCTTAGTGGACACTGGTGCTACCCATTCTACTGTGAGAGCAGCAGAAATTCCAAACCTACCCCTCTCGGGAGATACTATCCAAGTTGCAGGAGTCTCGAATAAGCATATTAGAATGCCAGTCACAAATCCAATAGAAGTTCACATTGGAAACTTCAAAGACATGCATCGGTTTGTGGTATGTGACTCGAGTCCAGTGAATCACCTGGGAAGAGATTTACTATGTAAAATATATTGCACCATCTATTGTACGCCAGATGGTATTGCATTTCAGACACCTGATGGGGATGTTGAATTTAAGATAATGCTAGCGAAACAAGGGACAGAAGTGGACAAGTTGTTTTCACTTCTTACAGAAGAGAATTTGCCTGATGAATTGAAAAGTGCAGTGAGATCAGATGTATGGGATTTTACAGGAAAATAAATTGGCCTAATGACAAATGTAGACCCAATCCAATTACAGTAAAGGATGGTGCTGTATACCCAAACACACCTCAGTACAAAATGAGTCCAGAAGTAATTGCAGGAGTTGCTCCTGTAATTGACCAAATGATTGAACAAGGAATTCTAGAAGAAATAATGAGCAGTCCTTGTAATTCGCCTATCATAGGTATCAAAAAGCCCAGTGGGAAATACCGGATAGTGCAGGATTTGTGAAAGATTAATAAAATTGTAGAACCCTGTTGTCCAGTAGTACCAAATCCAGCAGTGATTCTTTACTAAATTCCCTGTGATGCCGAATGGTACACAGTTATTGATTTGTGCCAAGCCTTTTTCTTGATTCCTTTGCATCCGGAAAGCCAGTCTTTATTTGCGTTCTGGGTTGGAGACCGTGTCTTGGCATGGTGCCGAGTTCCTCAAGGGTACACAGAGAGTCCCACAATCTTCAATCAGATCTTGAAAAAATGTCTGGAGACTTTAGTCATGCCAGGAAATTAGGTTTTGGTTCAATACATTGATGACCTACTGGTGGCATCGAAGACACGAGAGGCATGTCTGACAGACACACTTTCCCTATTGAACCATCTAGCTGAGGGAGGACACAAAGTATCTCCAGCTAATCTGCAATTTTGTAAACAAGAAGTCCAGTTCTCAGGACACAAAATAGAGAAAGGAGTTAGGAAAGTGACTCCAGAAAGAATTAAAGTGATCAAACAGATGAGTCCACCCAAAACACAAAAAGAAGTGCAAATGTTTTTGGGAGTGGTTGGATATTGTAGACAGTGGATCCGTGGTTTCTCACTGATCGCAAAACCTCTACAGAGGTTAACATGGAAATATGTGAAAGATCCGATTGTTCTGGATGATGAAAGTATGGATGCTTTTACAAAATTAAGAAGCGGTGTTTGTCACGCACCTGCATTGGGAATGCCAGATTATACCAAGCAATTTGCGTTGTACTGTTGTGAGAGATATGGGTGTGCACTTTCAGTCCTACCTCAGAAACATGGAATGGCATGACGTCCAGTAGCATATTTCTCTGCTACTTTGGATTCAGTGGCTGCAGCATTGCCAGGATGTTTGAAAGCAGTAGATGCTACTTGTGTGAGCCTAGAACAGAGTGAGCCAATTGTGATGGGATAACCGGTCAAGGTGTATGTGCCACATTCTGTTGAGATTTATTTGACTCGTACTCGTACACAGTACCTAACCTCTAGTCGGCTGACTAAGTATGAGAGAGTAATTCTGGGTGCTGAGAATGTAACTGTGGTAAGGTGCAACTGTGAACCCTGCAACACTATTGCCGAATTTCTCATTGTGAGGAAGTGAGAGAGGAAGCGGATCATGATTGTTTGGATGTGACAGAACTGTGCACCAAACCCAGGCCTGACATTGAGGATATTCCATTGGAAGAATCAGATTGTGAGATATTTGTGGACGGGTCATGCCTGAGAAATAGAAAAGGTGAACTATGTACTGCCTATGCTGTTTTCACCATAGAGGGAGTTCTTGAAGCATCCTGTTTAAAAGGGGTAAACTCTGCCCAAATTGCTGAACTTATAGCTCTAATTAGAGCGTGCAAAATTTCCAAAAGCCTGAAAGTAACCATATTCACTGATAGCCAATATGGATTCGGAGTTGTCCACGATTTTGGACAACTAAGGATGCAAAGGGGATTTCTGACTTCTTCGGGTTCCCCAATACGCAATAGCAAAACAGTAAAAGAATTATTGGATGCTTTGCAAATGCCCAAAAGAATTGCAGTGGTCAAATGTGCCGCACATAAATCAGGAGATGATTATGTGACAAAGGGCAATAGATATGCAGACCAAATTGCACGTTTCTGTGCACAAAACTTAATGGCTTTAAACAGATCAATCGAAAGAGGAAATACCGAATGCCATCTTAAGTTTACCACAACATTTGAAACTTGGGAAGAAGTTAGGCAGATGCAGGAGGAAGCAAGTGATGAGGAAAAGGAAAGGTGGAGTAATACAGGCTGTGAAAAGAGAGCTGAAGATGAACTATGTGTCTATTATGACGGGAGATCAGTTCTACCAGATTCTTTACTTTCTCATATGGCCAGAGTTTACCATGGAATTGCACATATTGGAAGAGATGCAATGATCAGACTCTTCAAGCAGTCATGGTACAACCCAAAGTTCAGGGTCATTGCAGAGAGCCTTTGCCAGAGGTGTGTAATATGTCAGCAGCAAAATCCAGGCAGAAAGACAGTTGTTAGTTGGGGACAAATTGGGAGAGCAAAGGAATTCCTCAGCACACGTCTGTTATGTCACAATATACATAAACATGCTTGATTTGATCCCACACACGGACGTCGCTCCTCGTGTTGCCGAGTACGGTACAAACTACTAAGAAATAAGATTCTGGACTTCTGGGACATATAGGGATCCCTTGGATTGAACATTGAGAAGTGAGACGTCGCGAGATATTGAATCCCAGTGTGGGTTGGAATTAACACCACTAATAAAGGTTATACACAGGAAGACAATAGCCTTGATAAAGTCGCGGGATTAATTCCCATGTAAGCGACGAAACACGTGTCGGCTGTCTGAACATCGGAAAATAAAAAGGAAAAAAGAAATAAGAACTTACCTACTTGTATTTTACTTATGCTCACATCAAGCATGTTTATGTATATTGTGACATAACAGACGTGTGCTGAGGAATTCCTTTGTATATCTGTCAATTGGCCAAGGCCATTTTGTATTTTGAGGAGGTCAGTGGTTCTCTTCACCTTGCAGCACCGTGATCAATACAGCAAGTAAATATCAAATATTTGTGTTATCTCTCCCGAGTGGCGCCTTCATTTACCCAACTAAATACCACTGCTCATTAGGTGCTCAAATTGGGAGAGCAGGTGGACCATTTACCCAACTCCAACTTGATTTTATTGAACTTCCCCCTTGTAATAGGCTGAAGTATGTTCTGGTTATTGTCTGCTTTTTCTCTCGCTGGGTAGAAGCCTATCCCACAAGAAGAAATTATAGCCTTACTGTAGCTAAACTGCTTTTGAGAGAACTGATTCCTAGGTTTGGAATTCCAGTCACTTTAGAGACAGATAGGGGAACTCATTTTAATAATGAGATAATTCGGCTGATTTGTGCAGCATTTAAAATTGAGCAGAAGCTGCATTGTGCCTATCGACCTGAAGCATCCGGAGTGGTCGAGCAAATCAATGGCACTATAAAATACAGGTTAGGGAAAGTGTGTGCATCCACATCACTGAAATGGCCTGACGCTTAACCCCTTGTACTGATGAGTCTAACAAGCATTCCTGACAAAAAGACAGGATTGAGTCCTCATGAGATACTCATGGGAAGAGCATTGAGACAAGCATACATACCAGCAAACAAATTGATGAGTTTATCTGATGATCTGGTACTCGATTATTGCAGAGGATTGGCTGGCCTGGTATGGTCTGTGTCTCACCAGGTTGGAGAAGATGCCACTACGACACAGCCAAAACAAGCTCATGATCTGAGTCCAGGCGAATGGGTTCTTGTCAAGAAGCTCGTAAGGAAGTCGTGTCTAGAACCCAGGAGGCACGGACCTTATCAAGTCATACTGGTGACGACAACGGCAGTGAAGTGTGGTGGTTTGCCAAATTGGATTCATGCGAGCCATACAGGACGAGTCCTAGGTCCACTCGAACGACAAGGAGAGCAGGAACTGGTAAAGCAAGAACAAAGACCAGTGGTTGAAGTGTGTGAAGCTGATGAATTTAGAGTGACAGATTCTGATGATCAACCAGATGATGAACAGCCGAGCACAAGTCAAGTAAAGTGGACACCAGATACTAGGTCTCAAACAACTGCTGTTGAGCCAGAAGAAAGTGAGATCACTGCTAATCAAGAACCAAGAGAGTTCACAGCTGAGCCAGAAACAAGTGAAATTGCTGATGAACCAGAAGGAAGTGAATTCACAGTTGAGAGAGAAATTACTGTTGAATCAACAAAACCGGAAGTTGCCGAAAAACAAGAAGAAGAACAGATCAAAGAAAGGCCAAATAAAAGAACTTGTGAACTAGACACAGAAGGTGAAAAAGTAGTTCAAACCAAGAAACTAAGAAGGGGTGATAATTGGCTAGGGGAAGTGAAAAGACTGAAATAGACTCTAGTGAGAAGAAGGTCAAGAAGAAGACCAGAACAAATTAATGAGGTCTCTAGTCAAACAGAACAAGACGAGTCAGGAGAAGAATTAGTACGAAAAACAAGGAGAGTAAAAATTCCAAGCAGAAAATACAAAGCACCAGAGTGGACCTATGTCATTTTGGAAGAAATTGAAAGTTCTGATCCAAGTGAAGAAAAAGACAGTTCTGACACTGAGCAAGTGGATGCAAGCAAATTGAGACCACCTTAAAAGAACTGTGAAAATTTAAAAGTGGTGAAAATTGCAAACTAAAAAGAAAAACTGAATGACTCAAAAGACCAAAAGAAAATAAAATAAAAGAAGGGGGTAAAGAAGAGAGCCAATAGGTGTAGGATTACACCATTATTTTTTCCTGAATTTTTTTTAGCATTCATAGGTTTAGATAGATTTTTAGTTAAATAGGATACAAAATGGCTAAAGTAGAAGTGACTGAACGTCTAAAATCTAGTCGAAAAAGTAGATGCATTAAAGCTTGCTTATGTAGTGTCTTGTTGATAACTTTTATATGGATACTACTAACTTTCTTTGTGCCTATTCTGATGGTAACTAATGAAGGAAACAATACTAATGACGTAACAAGAGAAAGAATGAGTGACATCACTAATGAAACACCTAAAACTAAACTAGAACCATTGGATGGAAGTATTCTCCATCATGATAAATCAATTAGTGATTTCTCGTTAAATGTGTTTACTAAATTGTTGTATGAGTACATAGAAACCATGAATGTGAGTGATTGTTATGCGTGCATGCAATTACCTTCGTCTGTCTCAGAGAAGGTGACCTATTACCACCTACCTTTAACCTATGGTGTGTCTTGCAGTGTACTAACCAGCCTATTTTACGTGACGGGAAACTTGAGTACCACTACTCCAACATAGATTAGGTATTTTCAGAAATACCAGTGATTAAAGAGTTGAATAAAGTCGTAAGTGGCAAAAATGCACGATATATGGAAGAGTTCTTCCATATCACTAACATTTTAGATGTAGAATATGCAAATAGAAATAACCTGACTTGTAGGTTGCGGGTGGAAGAAAAGATTTTCATAGAAATGGTAGAAGGTAGAAGAGAAAGTTTCCAAAGAAAGGCTGCTGAACAGAAGTCACGGGTACCTCTGTGGGCTTTTAGAGAAGGAGATTATGAGAAAGGTGAGACATACGCTGCAATGTCCCTGGACTGGGCTCAGAAGGGGAAAATATGTTTGCTTAGAACAAAAACCAACTATAACAATTACTTCATTGGTAGTAGTGAATGTGAGCATACTTTTCAAATTACTGGAGGTTGGGGATTGAAAGGTGGAACTGATCCTGTCTTTCCAGGAGTTTATTATGTGTGTGGTAGAAAGGCCTATTATAGATCACCTGCACACTGGTATGGAAGTAGTTATTTAGCTATTGTCTTTCCTAAGGTCTATCACATGGACCGAAGTAGTAATCAACTTAACAAAGTAAAACAAGGACTAATACGCAGTAGAAGAGCAAGTTTCTGGTGATATTTTTGGTGCACTGATACCCTCATTCGGAGTCGTCCTGAATTCGCACAAATTTTGAAAGTTGTCCACAGTGGTTGATCGTTTATCAACAGACACTGCTGGTGGGTTCTTGATGATTGACACAGAAATGGTTGCAATCAGGTCAATGGATTTACAAAATCGACTCGCCCTTGATATTTTATTTGCGAAAGAGGGTGGAGTCTGTGGCATGTTGAAAATCCAACACTGCTGTACCTATATTCCTGATAAAAGTAAAGGAATAAAGGGATATATCAAAAACATTACAAAATTACATGAGGACTTGACCCAACTGGAGGTTGATCGTGTCTGGGAGGAACTTGGTAAGTGTTTCTTCTCTGTGAATAAATGGTTTTCTACCTTTGGAAGTAGTTTATTAGGGAAAATAATAATGCCAATTGTTTCTGTAGCCATAGTAGCCCTAATGACAATAACAACACATAAATGTTGTAAGTGTAAAGGTAGAAATAGGGAAGTGACTGAATCAAAGAATGAACGAAGATCAAGAAAAAGAAAAAGAGAAGAGATAGAATTAGAAGACATGAAAGGGAAATATTATGATATGATGAAAGATTTAGATGAGGGTGCCATAAAAAGAGAGAAGAATACTGAGTTTTAGATAAAGTAAAGATGGCACTCGGTATGGTAGGTATTTTATGATGGCTCCTGAAAGTCATCAGAGGGGGGAATTGATGGAGCAGGGCTTCAAAAAAGAAACCTGCTTGAATTAAATACCCCCATAATACGTACTAACAGTAAGGGGTCGATTCCGATCCGGGTCGGAAACAGTACCGACTGACACGGACCTGGAATGGAGACCGACCGACACGTACCGGTGCCGTACGACCCGCGCAGTACGATGCAATGTGTGTGAATTACAACCCACTCGTACGGAACACATGCTGCACGACCGAACCGTACGGGAAACAGTGATTTGCCAGTAAACGGACCTGGAACCGCACCCACCGACATGCATCAGGAATGGAAGCGACCGACACGGACCCGCGCTGTACAAACCGTGAAATACGATGCAATGCGTGTAAAACGAGAGCGTTGTACAGTCAGGGACCGAGCCGTGCATACGCTATGGCTATGGACCATCATGGAGACGGGTGCGTGTTGTGTTACGAAATACGCGTTGTACAGTCAGGGACCGAGCCGTGCATACGCTTTGGCTATGGACCATCATGGAGATGGGTGCGTGTTGTTTTTCGAAATACGTGTTGTACAGTCAGGGACCGAACCGAGCATACGCTTTGGCTATGGACCATCATGGAGACGGGTGCGTGTTGTGTTACGAAATACACGTTGTACAGTCAGGGACCGAGCCGTGCATACGCTTTGGCTATGGACTATCATGGAGACGGGTGCGTGTTGTTTTTCGAAATACGCATTGTACAGAAGGGGACCGAGCCGTGAATACGCTTTGGCTATGGACCATCATGGAGACGGGTGTGTGTTGGTGTTACGAAATACGCGTTGTACAGTCAGGTACCGAGCCCTGTGCACGTATTGGCTATGGCCTGTCATGGATACGGACGCGGATTCGAAACTTGTACGAATCTTGAGCCGAAAATTCAGTTGGCTCACCACAACAATGTTGCAATTTCAATGGTGTTCTGAAGTTGAAATTTCAAACGATGCGGAAGGCGTGTACGACTTGTGCAATTCCATGGATTGGCCAGATTCATTAGATGCAAACGTGTCGGACCTATTGCAGTGTACGCATGGGACAGATTCTGACTCTGCAGCACAGATATAAGGCTGTGTGTGGCCCTGAGAGCTCACTTGCCTGCACTACATGTTCCATATTGACATCTCTGCTACCACTGCTGCTGTCTCTGCATCCTCTGGCTTCAAGAATGGCACGTACTGTGGAGAGGGCCCCAGCCTTCACAGAGGAGGAGAACCAGGCCCTGCTGGACAGCCTCCTTCCACAGTACAGCAAGCTGTATGGGAAACCAGGGGAGCAGGTGAGTGTGCAAACCACATCCTTTCTCATTGTGCATGTTGTCTGACTAGCAGTACTAGCATTGTGTACACCAGTGGCTAGCATGCTCACTGTGTAGCTGTCACCCCCAAAGTGTGTAGTCACATGTACTGAACAGGTACTGTGCTGACAGAGTGTAAATTGAGTAGTTTGTCATTCCCAGGCAATGTTTGCATGTTGTAACTGCTGGACAACTGTCCATTACCATGGTTGCACTACCTGTGTACAGTTTGTGCCCCTGTGATTGACACATGTATTTGCAACTGTGTGATGCACAAATATGTTGCATGTGTAGTGATGCTCTTCTGACTTTGTCATCCTCACAGGTTGATGCCCATGAGAAGCAGGAGATCTGGCTGACCATCGCCCGGGCAGTACGATCTGAGGGGATCTACAGGCGCCGCATCCACAACTACCAGAAGAGGTGGCAGGACCTTCGTGGCTGGACCCGGCGGATCGCAAGAGTCCAGCTGAAGCTGTCGCCTCCTCGCAGGAGGGGCGGACGACGCCACCTGACACCCCACATGCTCCGGATACTGGCGGTGGTCTTCCCTAACCTGGATGGGCAGTTGAAGGCCGGACAGCAGTAAGGAGGGGGTAAGTGCTAGCCTTTTCTGTGACCTTTGTCTCACATGCTGTTTGCACTCCTTTAGGCTGGTTACACTCCCACAGTGCGTCTGTCTGCTACAACAAGAGTCATGTTCCTCAATTGTGTTATGCCCCATCCTCATCCTATACACAGGTGTGGCCCTTTCAGTCTGTGACTTCTGTCACTTGGGTTCTGTGTCCTTGCTGTTGACTAAGGTTAAAGTTGGGGACAGCATCTGCTACAGGGACTTTGTTGCGGGCTTCATGACTGGGTCAATTGGTTACACATTTGCAGAAATCTGACATGTACTGTGTGTGGTCCATTTATATGTGTCCAACTGCTGATCTGACTCACCACATGTGTCTGGGGTATTTACAACACACCCATGCAGCAGGTGAGACCAATGTTGGGGCCACAGAAGAATGTACATCATGTGTGTCACACATACATAGCCACCTGCCTAGTGTTCATGGTAATCCCATGTTGCACAGGGACCAGGACAAGGTATACCCTCTCCGGCTATAATTAGCATTCTGCTCTCCTACTCCTGTGTGTCATCCAACATGTTGGACATTGTGTAATGTGCACTCAGGTGAATGCCTCTGTGTCATTGTGTACTGGCCTAGCTTTTCGGACTACTGGAGTGTGACACAGTTTGGGGTGTGCAGCCATCTGAGATGTGGCTGTTGAGTCTGCACATGGGGTAAAACATGGGTGTATCATGACTTGAGTGTGCCCAATGGTCATTTCAACATCCAAGTGCAAGCAGCTCATTATCGTTCTCATCAGCCTGTGATGTGTACAAGTGTACAGAGTTGTGTTTGCACTTACTCAGATGTCACATGTGAATGACGTGGGTGCATCAGAGTCCTAATGATGTGGGTAGCAGGGGGGGTACATGTGCACTTGACAGCTACCGAGGTTGCAATCCCAAAACATCCATGATGGTGGCACAGTGCAGACTGCTGTTTTTGGTATGCACTGCCCCTGTGACAGGAGCCAGTGATGACTGATTTGCCAGACATGGCTGTGCCATGGCATACCACTTGCAAAGGTGTATCCGGCAGTATTGTGAGATGTCATGCATGCACCCCATTTTTACATTGGCTATCAAGACATGACGCCATCATGGTGTCTGGTGATGAGTGACGAACCATTATCTCGGCAATGACTCTGCCCATCCCTTTCCCTGACACATGTACTGAGTAACTGGCAGGAGAAGGGATATGTGTGTAGTGACACATTTCAATCTTAACTCTTGGAAGTTGGACAACGGTCTATGTGGTGCATGTGTGCACACATGATTGTTTCCATCCTACATGCACCACATAGATGGCTCCATGGATATGAGGGATATGAGGGGCATGGTTGAGTGGCAGGCCGAAAAGTGACTAGTTCAAATATGTGTCTGCACTTTTTGCAATGTTTAGCAACTGATGCCAAGGCTTGATCTGTAATGTGCTGTACTTACTGTGGTGTGTCAGGTCAATACAGGTGACTTATGTGGATCTGTTTTTCATGATTGTTTGCAGATACATCTACGGCCACAGAAGGAGACAGCTCCACGGACCAGGAGGAGCCGCAGAGCCAGACTGGGTCAGCTGCCGGGGAGTCGGAGGAACCCAGTGTCACGGAGGGTGAGGGGAGCCACACCGAGGAGACCTCAGCGCCATCCACCTCAGCTGAGGAACACAGCAGCTCGGATGATGACTCCCTTGTGGAGGCGGGTGTCAGCAGCCACCAGACACCAGCTAGCAAGTCTGTCCCCACCACCACCACCTCCATCACCACCCTCCCATCTGCTCCCATCACTGAGGTCCGTGGAGGGTCCTGTGTTGGGGCCCATGTCTCCTTTGTGCCAGGCACCGCACCCCCTGTCCCTGTCTCCCCTGCTGCCCCTAATGTGCAGTCTGTGGACTTGCTTAAGCGGCTCCATGTAGGGCAGACATCGGTGCTGAGTGTCCTCAATGCTCACACCAGTCTGTTGACACAACTGGTGTCCTTCATGGAGGGCATCTCATCTAAAATGTCTGCCCTACAGAGGACCATTCAGTCCATGGCCTCCTCACTGACAGCAGCAGTGTCCCTCCTCCAACAGTCCCTCACCCCTCCTACCTCTGCCCCATCCACAATCCCCACTACCCTACCTGTCCAACACACACACACCGGCACAGGCAAGCACCACCACAGACACGAGCAGCACACGGCCACGCAAGCCCAAATCCCAACGCACATGCATGCACACTCAGGGGACTGATACCACACACACAGGGGATGGGGCCCAGACACACACACAGGCATCCATGAGCACTCCACATTCCTCAGATGCCTCTCCCTCCAAACCCCTTCCCTTGCCTCACCTGCAACCCCCCCTTCCCAGAAGCTCTTCCTCTGTGACCTTGGCCTCTTCCCCACAGATCCATCTGATCCTACTCACAAGGGGAAGAGGAAGTCACCAAGCACAGAGGGAGTTCCCCTGCCACACGGACACCCTCCCCAGGCGCAGTAACACTGAGGCCCCCATACGCAAATCCCCCGGACCAGGAAGAGCAAGACCCCACCAAAATCACACAGTTCCACCACACAGTCTCCATCCTCCAGCCCCCACGCCACCACTCCACAGGTTCCCCCGCCACACCCTGCCCCAGATTCCCACACACCGATACCACATCACCAGAATGATCAGGCCCTCCCCCTGGCACATGCACTTCCACCCCCACCCCACACGCTCAGCCTGTTCCTGCCACTGGTGTGGAGACCGTGTTCCCCCCTCTGTCCTGGCCACCTCATCTGCACCCCATTCCACTCCTTCGTAGATTGGCACTGCAGTGGAGTCCACATCCACCCCGTCTGACTTGGACACTGCAGTGGAGAACCCGTCCACTACATCTGACCTGCCCACTGCATTGGTGCCGGCACCCACGACATCTTGCTTGAGCCCTGCATTGGTGCCGGCACCCACCACATCTGGCTTGAGCCCTGCAGTGGTGACGGCGCCCACTGTATCAGACACCTCCACTGCAGTTGCCAGTGACACTCCTGCACCCACCACCCCTCCCCTGCCTCATTCTGCTATCTCCTGAGCTGTCCCTGCGGTGCCTGGCTGGCCCATATGTATGCCCCTCCATGTCCCCTGTCGGTAGCAGTGCAGGCAAGCAATGGGTGACATTTGTCACATTTCACCCTGTTTGGACTATGTGAATGGACTGGCCATTGGCCTTTGTTTACTTTGGACTTCCCAGTTTAAAAGTTCCAATTGCTGAATAAAGCCTCTATTGTTATCTAGTGGTTTTGCTTTTGATGTACATGATGTTGTTGAGTATTATCATGCATTTGCTGTTGTAATACTGTTGTTGAGATCAGGAAAGTGAAGTGTTGGTGTGATGGACTCCATGTGGCCCATGGGATATGTGTCCAATTGGGGTCTGTATCCATGTCATACTTAGCAGCAATCTGAGTGTGTCATGATTACCAAATTTGGCACAAGGATTTTCATCTTTCATTTGCCAGATGACATTTGTGGCTTGCAGTAATGCACATCTGTTGGGCTCAACATTGGTAAATTTGTCTATCTCCCTGACTGTGGGCCCATCTCCACTGGACATGGAGGTTACCGCATCAATGATGTGGAAGTCTACTGTGTCATCAGTGCAACTTGCTAAACATGTGTATTGAGTATGTGCAGATGACTTGAGGGACACCCCCATACACAGGCTGATGTGACCAGAGCCTTCATTGTGTTGTAAATGTTGGCTCAGTGACCATGTTTTATGGTGACATGACAGAGCCCTGCATAGCCAACGTTTGGCACAGATGACCTTCCACAGGAGTGGAGTCACCTCATGGCAGTGTGTTATTCCGTGACATTGCCTGAGCCCATGGTGTGTGTTCTGTGAGCATGTCTGGGTGTGTTTCCTTCCATTCCTTTTTACTACACAGGCTGTATTCCCTACAGATGTTCCAGTTTGTGGTGCTTGCTGAGTTGTCCTGTATTCATCTCACACGTTGGGACAGGGTTTTCTTGGCTGTTGGTACATGGCTAACTACTGGTCATTAGGGTGTCATCCCTAGGTGTGTTTGTTGTGATGTCCTGGGATGTGGGCAAACGCACGTGGGACACATTCAGGATTCACCAAGGCCATTTTGTGTTTACGCCATCATGTTGTTATGTCTATGTGGTATCTTTCAGTGATTGTGACACGTGTATGTGTGTGTGACTGCTCCCACTACTCAGGTACAGTGGTGCAATGTTGGAAGGTGTCAGCATGTGTTCAATATGGGTCTCCTTGGGTTCTTAATTGGTGTGTGACTGTGGCAGGGATCCCACTGATTCAAGTACATTTCAGCTCATGGCAATGTCCTGCATACTGTGCAGTGTGTCAGACATTCACGAGGGTTGTTGACTGGGCATGTGTGATGAATGATGGGTACCTTAGATCCCCACCCCCACCCCCACCCCTGGGATTGTCATGGGTGCATGTGCAGTGTCACCAGTCCATGTGGGCTTCACTGATGCACATTGGTGCAGATCCAGGTGTGTGGTGTTTGGAGTGGCCAAATGTGAGTTGTGTTGTAGCTAGGCCCCTACCTCCATTTGGACCTTGCATTACAGGCCATTCCCTGTGGTTTCTGTTTGTGTGATGGCAGTTTGTTGGTCAGGAATCATGACCCAGTGTGCACAGGTGACTGTGCTTCACAGTATATGCAACATCTACATTTGTCATCACAGGGGAATTACCATGCATGCTAGTGTCACCACATTGTGGGGTCCCTGAGGGTAGTGCTGTGGTGGTTGTGTCTCTTGCTGTGTTGGTTGATGTTCCGCCCAGCTTGTGTCACATTGATCTTTTGGGATCCCACTCATCTTACAATGTGTGATTGACCACAAAGGTGTGCCGAATCAATGAGTTTATTTAGTTTGTCACTGTGTGCACATCTGTGTGATTGCTGTTCTGCCCCTCTCATGTGTTGTGTAGTAGCCTGGGGACACTGACACACACACACACGTTGTGTTTGATATGCAGTGTGAGTCTGGCTGGCTGTGTCTGTGCATCTGCAGCACTGCATTGGTATGTGTTTTGTGGGCCATTGGGTGGATGTTGGTTGGAGATTCTTCCCTACTGTCCCTGGGACTCTTGCCTCATCAGTGTGCACATTCATCATGTTTGGTATGTCCCATAGCTGCCATGGTCTGGGACTTTGTGACCTAACAGCTGCAGCATCCACGCAATGCTTAGTTTGTGTATGTGTTTGTTCAGGTATGTATGTTTGCATTATTATGGCCACTTCTGTCATTGTCCAATTGGACACTGGAGGCATTCTCAGCCCCCATGGGCGATGCTTGTCTGCACATGGCAGAGGGTGTTTTTGTTGCACAGCAATCTTTGCCTCACCACATCTGTGTCTGTATGGGACACAACGACCACTTTGCCTCACACGTGCTTGTGGATTTGGGACCAGGAATCATACATGCTGTTTGGTAGTTGCAACATTTTTCATGACAACACTCACCTTTAGCTCACTGTGGTATGTGTGGGTTTAGACCCCATTACCAAAATGTGCAAAATGTGCTGTACTTTTAAACCCCACATTCACATTTTGCTCAGTGTGGTGAGTGGGGGTTTAGACCCCATTTTTATAATGATCATGGACTGGTGTAGTTTTGAACCCCACACTTACATTTTGGTCACTGTACTGATGGGGGGTTTAGAACTCATTTCCACAGTGAGCATAGACTGCAGTGGTTTCCCACCCCACACTGGCCTTTTGGTCACTGTGGTGAGTGGAGGTCCAGACCCCATTACCACAGTGATCATGTAATGCTTGAATAGTGAAACACACACTCAGGTTTTGGTCACACATGTGGTGGGAGGTACATTGTCTGTTCACTGTCAGATTCACTGCTGTAGGCATTTGACACGGGAAACCCACTATTGCCATGATGGTAGGGGTGGTGTGTTTTGCATACACACTCACCCTATGTGTGTGGATGCTGGTAGTGTTATGCATCCCCCATCCTGTGTGTGGCTACTGCTAGTGCAGGTTGGCATCCAGCCCCTATGGGCTGGGCACTGGTGGTAGTGGTAGGCATCCAGCCCCCTATGAGTGGGGATGGTAGCAGTGATAGTCATCCAGCATCCTGGGAGTAGGGGGTACTGGTAGTGGTAGGCATCCAGCCCCCTATGAGTAGGGGGTACTGGTAGTGCTAGGCATCCAGCCCCTATGGGCTGGGCACTGGTGGTAGTGGTTGGCATCCAGCCCCCTATGTGTAGGGGGTACTGGTAGTGATGTGCATCCAGCCCCCTATGAGTGGGGATGGTAGCAGTGATAGTCATCCAGCATCCTGGAGTAGGGGGTACTGGTAGTGATGTGCATCCAGCCCCCTATGAGTGGGGATGGTAGCAGTGATAGTCATCCAGCATCCTGGGAGTAGGGGGTACTGATAGTGGTAGGCATCCATTCCCCTATGAGTAGAGGGTACTGGTAGTGCTAGGCATCCAGCCCCCTATGAGTGGGGATGGTAGCAGTGATAGGCATCCAGCCCCCTATGTGTAGGGGGTACTGGTAGTGGTAGGCATCCAGCCCCCTATGAGTGGGGCTACAGGTAGTGATGTGCATCCAGCCCCCTATGAGTGGGGATGGTAGCAGTGATAATCATCCAGCATCCTGGGAGTAGGGGGTACTGGTAGTGGTAGGCATCCAGCCCCCTATGAGTAGGGGGTACTGGTAGTGGTAGGCATCCAGCCCCTATGGGCTGGGCACTGGTGGTAGTGGTAGGCATCCAGCCCCCTATGTGTAGGGGGTACTGGTAGTGATGTGCATCAAGCCCCCTATGAGTGGGGATGGTAGCAGTGATAGTCATCCAGCATCCTGGAGTAGGGGGTACTGGTAGTGATGTGCATCCAGCCCCCTATGAGTGGGGATGGTAGCAGTGATAGTCATCCAGCATCCTGGGAGTAGGGGGTACTGATAGTGGTAGGCATCCATCCCCCTATGAGTAGAGGGTACTGGTAGTGCTAGGCATCCAGCCCCTATGAGTGGGGATGGTAGCAGTGATAGGCATCCAGCCCCCTATGTGTAGGGGGTACTGGTAGTGGTAGGCATCCAGCCCCCTATGAGTGGGGCTACAGGTAGTGATGTGCATCCAGCCCCCTATGAGTGGGGATGGTAGCAGTGATAATCATCCAGCATCCTGGGAGTAGGGGGTACTGGTAGTGGTAGGCATCCAGCCCCCTATGAGTAGGGGGTACTGGTAGTGGTAGGCATCCAGCCCCTATGGGCTGGGCACTGATGGTAGTGGTAGGCATCCAGCCCCCTATGTGTAGGGGGTACTGGTAGTGATGTGCATCCAGCCCCCTATGAGTGGGGATGGTAGCAGTGATAGTCATCCAGAAACCTGGGAGTAGGGGGTACTGGTAGTGGTAGGCATCCAGCCCCCTATGAGTAGGGGGTACTGGTAGTGCTAGGCATCCAGCCCCCTATGAGTGGGGATGGTAGCAGTGATAGGCATCCAGCCCCCTATGTGTAGGGGGTACTGGTAGTGGTACGCATCCAGCCCCCTATGAGTGGGGCTACTGGTAGTGATGTGCATCCAGCCCCCTATGAGTGGGGATGGTAGCAGTGATAGTCATCCAGCATCCTGGGAGTAGGGGGTACTGGTAGTGGTAGGCATCCAGCACCCTATGAGTAGGGGTACTGGTAGTGCTAGGCATCCAGCCCCTATGGGCTGGGCACTGGTGGTAGTGGTAGGCATCCAGCCCCCTATGTGTAGGGGGTACTGGTAGTGATGTGCATCCAGCCCCCTATGAGTGGGGATGGTAGCAGTGATAGTCATCCAGCATCCTGGGAGTAGGGGTACTGGTAGTGATGTGCATCCAGCCCCCTATGAGTGGGGATGGTAGCAGTGATAGTCATCCAGCATCCTGGGAGTAGGGGTACTGGTAGTGGTAGGCATACAGCCCCCTATGAGTGGGGGTACTGGTAGTGCTAGGCATCCAGCCCCCTGTGAGTGGGGATGGTAGCAGTGATAGTCATCCAGCATCCTGGGAGTAGGGGGTACTGGTAGTGGTAGGCATCCAGCCCCCTATGAGTGGGGGTACTGGTAGTGCTAGGCATCCAGCCCCTATGGGCTGGGCACTGGTGGTAGTGGTAGGCATCCAGCCCCATATGTGTAGGGGGTACTGGTAGTGATGTGCATCCAGCCCCCTATGAGTGGGGATGGTAGCAGTGATAGTCATCCAGCATCCTGGGAGTAGGGGGTACTGGTAGTGGTAGGCATACAGCCCCCTATGAGTGGGGGTACTGGTAGTGCTAGGCATCCAGCCCCCTGTGAGTGGGGATGGTAGCAGTGATAGTCATCCAGCATCCTGGGAGTAGGGGGTACTGGTAGTGGTAGGCATCCAGCCCCCTATGAGTGGGGGTACTGGTAGTACTAGGCATCCAGCCCCCTATGAGTGGGGATGGTAGCAGTGATAGTCATCCAGCATCCTGGGAGTAGGGGGTACTGGTAGTGGTAGGCATCCAGCCCCCTATGAGTGGGGGTACTGGTAGTGCTAGGCATCCAGCCCCCTATGAGTGGGGATGGTAGCAGTGATAGTCATCCAGCATCCTGGGAGTAGGGGGTACTGGTAGTGGTAGGCATCCAGCCCCCTATGAGTGGGGGTACTGGTAGTGCTAGGCATCCAGCCCCCTATGAGTGGGGATGGTAGCAGTGATAGTCATCCAGCATTCTTCGAGTAGGGGGTACTGGTAGTGGTAGGCCTCCAGCCCCCTATGGGTAGGGGGTACTGGTGGTGATGGGCTTCATGTCCCTATGGTAGAGCTGTTGCTAGTGTACGGCATATCAACATCCCTATGTGTGTGTGAATTATTGCAGGTACATGCCGTTTGTTTCTGTGGTGGGTGTCTGACTTACCGTCTCCGACGTAGGCATCTGTTCCTGATCCGGTCATAGATGTAAAGTAGTGGGATGACCTGCGCGATGTGATTCATGCTGTCTTCGTCTCATACATGATGATTGTTGCTCCGTCTCGTACCCGTTGCTAGTTGGTCCGTCTCGTAGCAGTGGGTCGTGTTGTGGCGCGAATCGTGCCTATAATACTGCTCTCCCGGATTCTGTGATGTGCTGGAAGTGGCGACCCGTTCGGCGCGTAGGAAGTGCGCATCATACTTGTCCGGCCGGAAACTGCTGTGTATTTGCTTCCGTGCGACTCGAATAGGCGTTTACGGATCCGGCTCGTACGGGAACAGGAGCTGGGATCGGGGCGTACGGCTCGTTCGGATTTTGAGCACATTTGCACATCGTACTTCCTTGCCCGGATGGACCACCTGCCGGTACGTGTCGTTCGAAAGGTAAGCCTACGAGCGGCTCTTTGAGGGCATACCGAGCGAGATCGGAATCGGCCTCTAAGTAGTAAATGAACTAACATGCACCTGACACAAACACGAGGGAAATAGCTTTGGCCATGTATGCACTAATATGAAATAATATATGAAAGAACTAAAACATATTTGCAGTATGCTTTGAAGAAAAAAAAAAGAAAAAAATGCATGACTAGGCCGCATGTGCATTTTATATTTGAATGCTTTATTTTGCTTTCAAACAATGAATAATGCTGCTTTGCGCCTAAAGCTTATGCAAGGTAACTTTAATAAGAAGTAGTGCAAGGGAGGGGGGATACACAGTGAAAACTACATTGTCATATAATTATTAAATGTTCGTTTCCATTTTTGCTATAGTATGCGGGATGAAAACTCCATCTTGTCTTAAATGATCCTGAGTGGGAGGGGTGAGATGAGGAGTGGATCTGTACTGTCAGAGGCAAGGCAGACGCGCTGTGCTCAGCAGAAAGAATGCCCAAGTTGAAGGCCAACATGACGTTCATCTGCCAAAAGATGTAGTCGACCTTGGGACCAGAGTAAATGTTCTGCGGACGTTGTCTATTTTATGAATAAAGGTCTATAAAAGTATCATATGAGAGAAAACGTGACCACATGTTAAGAACTGAACTGTGAGAAAAGAATGTTAACAATAAAGTGTTCAGAATGAAAGTGAAGTCACCATGGTGTGACAAAACCACCCCCAAAGCCCACCAATCATTTGCTTAGATTTGAGTAATGTTTCAATCTATGTGGGACGGGCATGTAAGTTTAAGGGTATAACTGGGGTGTCTTTAGGGGTGTGGTTTAGACTTGCGGGGAGGAAGAGAAGACGGGTGGATGCATCACTGTTCATCGGTTTGCAGAGAGGCCTAGCTGTGTTCCTGTCCCTGTCCTACCTTTGGGTCCAGTAATCTTTGTTCCCTGATCCTATTTTAGGGAACCCCCACCATCTCCTAGGCCGAGGGGGTGGTTTTCCGCAAACTGATAGGTTTGTATTTGTCTCTGTCACATACATGCAAATTATTTGCAAATGTATTTTATTCCTGTAACTTTTGTCTCTTCACCTGTCCACTCCGTTATAGACACATTGAACGTATTATTTTAGATGAAACTATTGTCTCTTCATCTATCCCCTTCGTTAGGTGTATTCAGTTTTCGCATATGAATTTGCTGAAACTCCTGTTTCTTAATCTATCCACTCCTTCATGCATAAATGTCATTTTTAAGAGATGAGTTTGTAATTCATTTGATGTTGCTGATGTTTATCTCTCCCTTTATGAGTTTCATTTTTTGCATTTGTGACTGTATGCAATGAGCAATCCGCATTTATATTAAGAGAAAGCTTCATAACTTTACCAAGTGTCTGTGGTTATTTAGTTAACTGTAAGGTTAATTTAGATAAGATAATCATTATCATCAACTATTCAACTAACTGGTCTATCGACCAAGTAGAAGGAAAGTTGATGAATTAAATTAGTAGGCATTCCAAAGACGTTGTACATAATTTCCGGAAAAGAAAAGCATTGAACGTAACAAATTGACCCCAGCGCATCAGGGATTCTGGGTGAATGTGTATGGGCCATTGTTGATAAAATGAATTAAGTATTGATCCCTGATCAGGTATTGACCTCGCACTGGATCAGTACCATTCACTACAATGCATTTTAATGGGGTGCTATCAATCATATTGGTGCCATTCACTACAATGCATTTCAATGGGGTGCTATCATGTATATTGGTCCCAAGATGGCTGCCAACACTTCTTGGATGAATTGCTGACAGCCAATCAGATCTCACAATGAGATGTGTGTTTAGGCTCCAATGTCAATATGGTTCGAGATCTATTTCAGGAGGGTCCGCATGAGCATCAGCCCCAACACCTGAAGATTTAACCCAAGACATCTTTAATGTTGCTAAGAATATTTTTCCAGATTATGACCTCCTTGGCTCATCACCATCAAGGTGAAATCTACATCATCACATGTTACAACCCGTCCAGTAGTTTGAGGTTCACAGAGTGATAAATGCAATGTAATTTGTCGAAGGAATGGCGCCTCACAATAATGTTCTTTTCAGTTTAAATATCTTGAATTTATATATCATAAAATATATTTAGATTATCCCTGAGCCACTGGCTTGGTGTAGATGGCTGTACTTCATTTTCATCATGAAGGAATGGTGATAAGGTCCTGGAAGGAGAGGTAGTTATGGCCAATAGAGGGGATACAATGAAGATGTGAGTTTAAGTTGTTAATCCATTCTATAGAACAGTTTGTAGCATTTACATCCTCTGTCCAAATAATCAAGATATTTTCTATAAATAGTTGGGGGCCACAGCTCACAGGGATTCATTTGCATTTCACCTTTTTGACTATACACAATTAATAGAAATGCAGCAGAAGTATTTCCCTTTGAAGTCCCCTTTAAAGGCCTGATTATGAGTTTGGTGGTGTGGCACCCGGTCCGCCCCTCCGCTGCACCGTGAAACTTGTGGTCAGGCCACCCGCTTAGATTGTTAGTAATTCTCGTGTCTGACAGGCTTTTTTTTACGTTCCCACAGCAGTGCCCTGAAAACGGGTACAGCAGTGAGAATGCCAAAAACAGTTCCTGCACAGCATGGACTGCTAAGTCCATGGCGTGTAGGAACTGGGGTGCATGCATATAGGGGGGCACATCATGTGCCCCCCTGGATGGATCCTAATGCCGAGGAGGCACAGGGGGCCCTGCAGGGCCCCCTTATTTCCTCTCTGCCATGGTGTTCATAAAGTAGGAACCTCCATGACACCGCAGTCGGAGAGGAAATTCGTAATATGTTTGGCGGGAAAGTTAGCTTCATTCAGATTATTGTTAAGATCTTCTATGCATAAGTTAAATAACAGTGGGGCAAGAACTTAGCCCTGTTTAAGAACCTCACTTGTCCAGATCCTCTTGTAGTTCTTAGACCATCACCCAACTTTATTCTCACCCAGGTGTTATGATATGAGGGCTGAATGGCAAAGAGTAAAGTTGGTATGTGAGACCTTATCAAATGCTTATTTCAGGTCCCCAAAGCAGGCATAAATTGCTGACTAACTTCAAATTGAGGCCTCAATAACAACTCCAGGGGCCATTAAGTTTGTTATAGTGCAATACATTTTTGAAAACCAGATTGTTTTCGTGTAATCAATTATCTCGCTGAAACCCACTCCTTTACGTGTTTAGGAATAATAGGCTAGTAAAAAAGAACATGGCCTCTATAGCAATAAGGGCAATTAGTCTAAAATTGGTAGGATCATCTCTTTTACCACGTTTATATGTTATGTTATGTTATTCGGGATTTATAGAGCGCACGGCTACTCGATTGAGTGTTCCAACGCTAAAACAACCTGGTCGTGACTGACAAACAGGCACTAAGCTTGCTGAGATGAGAGTACTATTGCTGAAATAACCATGTTTTCAATGACTTCCTAAAGGACAGACGATCCTGTATCAGTCTAAGTGCCAGAGGGAGACTGTTCCAGAGGTGCGCTGCATGCACCTGAAAGGAGCGACCCCCTATACGTGCCCGATGGAATTTTGGAATACGCGCGAGATGCAGCGCAGAAGATCTGAGAGCACGAGGTGGGCGGTAAAATTGGACTCTATTCCTGAGGTATGGGGCCCCTGAGCCGTGGAGTGCTTTGAAGGCCAAAACCATTGCTTTAAAGGTTATCCTCTTACGGATCGGGAGCCAGTGCATAGCATTCAGGTGGGAGGATATCCGAGTCCTGGGGCCGAGCATGAGTATCACCCTAGCTGCTGCATTCTGTACTACCTGTAGTCGATTTAACAGGTATTCAGGGATCCCCAAGTACAGAACATTAACGTAGTCCAGCCTAGAAGTAACTAGCGCCTGGACCACAATTTTCCTGTGTGCTACTGACAGCAGAGGAAGGAACTGATTGAGCATCTTAAGAATTCCAAAGCATGCGCCCACTACAGATTGAATTTGGGAGTTCATAGATAGATTATCCTCAAGCCTGACCCCTTCGTTTTTTACCGCTTTCACTGAGGAGGTTGGGGGAGACATATCCTGGGTCCACCAGTTACGCCAGATATTATCAGTAGGGAAGCCAAAAAACATAATCTCCGATTTCTCAGAGTTACATTTCAATTGATGTGATTGGAGCCAAGAGAATACCTCAGTGAGGCAGGTGTTTATCACTTCTCCTCTAAAGACTGCCTCCTTGTCGCAGGTAAAAAGAAGTTGTGTATCGTCAGCGTACAATACTATCTTGGCTCCATGGGCTTCAGCTAGGTAAGCCAGGGGGGTCATATAAAGGTTGAAGAGGGTGAGGCTCAGAATCGAGCCCTGCGGGACCCCCACCTTTAGAACGGGGATGGATGCTGCAAAGGGCGGAGCCCAGACCGTTTGTTGACGGTTTATAGATGGAATGAAGTATAAAACCTTTTCAAGAAATCTGGTATGATGTTAGCAATCAGACAGGTATTAAACAATATGCCTATCCGGTTGACAGAGATCCCGGGATCACACTGGACGTGAGGCGTACTCGCTACGGTCTGGCACTAGACGGCTTATTCCGCCGCCTGATCGTGTTCATATGGGCATTTAGACTGAGACCGCTGCACTAGGAGCCTACAAATTAATTGCAGAGAGGCTCGGACAAGTAATTCTTTTGATCGGAGAACTGAATTTAACTTTACATGAAGGCTTTAGATTTTTACATGCCCAACCGGGTTGGAAGTATCACCGGTGGATAGATTGAGAGCATCAATCATTTGTGCAGAAAGCCCTGAAGAAGTCAAGGGGTCACGACCTACTGACGAAACGCGCGTTGGCTGGTTTGCATAAGAAAACCCGTATTAAAACAAACTACAACGGATCAAGAACATGTATCTCCGTTGTCAAATTACAAGAACAGTGTTAAATACCTCTTACTCTTTGTTGCGTGTGCATAGGATTTGTTGTCCTGTTTTTGCCTGGGACCTCCTAGTTCAGGTTTTGGGGGTTTAAGGGATATTTCCCCCACCTATAGCACCGCAAATACTCTGTTGTAACTTTATACTGATCACGTTATTTGGTTTAGCGCCAACACAATACGCCTGTGTGAATTAATGTCCCCTCCTCCTTCCAGTTGTAATTAAACAATATGCACAGACCAGAAATTGGGATCTGCTTTATATAATGCTGTTGGAAAGGACATTTGTGCCAGGCGCCTCATCAGATGTGACTTCTTTAATGATCTCTTGTATCTGTACTGTAGAGTAAGGACTGACGCACTGGGAATTTGTTGACCCGTAAATGTTGTCTTCATTTTTTGACTGTGCTAATTCTGAGATATTTGCAATATATGCCTTGTAGACCCTGTAAGCTAGACCAATAATGAACTTACAAAACGCTTTCGGATTCCCCTGCCTACATATGTATAGTAGTGTTAGCCATTTTTGACTTACATAAACATATTTGGCTTTTATTATGGCCTTCATGTATGTTGTCCTGATGGTCTGTAAGTTCTGAAACTGTGCTTGTCTGGCAGATATTGAATGTTTCCGGTAAGCTCTTAGGGGCCCATTAGGATGGCGGGGGCGGATTGCCCCGCCGGGCCGGCGGTAGCCAACGCTGGCCCGGCGGGGGCGATCCGCCCGCCATCCTTGCCTGATTGACCCCCCGCCATATTAGTATGGCTGGGCGGTCCGCGGCGGACGGAAAGACCGTCCGCCGCTTTTCCACCGGTCGACTCGTCGACCAGGCGGAAAAAGGGCATAATATGGTGGTGGTGTCTGCAAGACACCGCCATCCATATTATGATGCAGGAGGTGAATCGCCTTTCCATGGCGGCGCTGCCGCCATGGAAAGGCATGCGGTTCTTGCTTTTGGGGGCCCATTGCGGGCCCCCAGGGTGTTGGGGGGGTGGGGGTACACATGGGGGGGTCCATCATTGCAATGCACTACGTGGCAGGCACCCCGTGGTGCCTGCCATGTAGTGCATGGCAATGCTGTGCACAGACCTTTTGCATTGCGAGTGGGTCTGCAGCCAGCAGATCCACCCACAATGTAAAAGGCCCAGGATGCGCCCGCCAGTGTGGCGGGCGCATCCTAATTCTCATGGCGGGACCGCCGCAACTTCGGCGGTCGGTCTCTGGCTCCGTTGCGATGGCGATCGTAATGGACCCCTTGGTTCCTTGTTAAATTTACGCTTTTCAGCCCTTAACTATTTACTAAACCATTTGTTTGTCCTTTAGTAAGACAGACATTGTATGCCTTGGGGACTGTTGGGGATGTAAATGTTTTAAGAAGCAGTCCCTCAAAAGAGGACAAAATATTTCCATACATTACTGGGGCATCTTCCCAATGTAACCATGCTTGAAAGAACAATTTTGAATATGTTATAATTGGAACTATGGATGTTTTTTACACTTTAGTCTTTTCAGGGAGAAAGCGTACGTTTTAAAGCATGGGCAAAGTGGGCTCTGGCCCAAGGCCCCAGCCTTTTAAGAGGTCCCATATCGAGCCAGCTCTGTTCTGGAAAGAGTCATGCCCTAAGGACCTTAAATAATTCTTAAACAGATTGTTTTAAATAGTGATTTCTTTTCATTTATTATTAATGTGGGTAATGTGTGAGAGTCTATTACAGACAAATGTTGTTTTTATGTTTCATGCAACATCCATAAAAGGTTTCTTTCAGAACAAAACAGGACCTCACATATGACAAATGGGAGGGTGTCACAGAGATTATTTGCAGTAATGTAAGTGAGCATCTGCTGTGTTAGAATATTGAAAACACATGTCACTATCCTTAAATATTAGATGAAAACACACCGGGGCCGGACTGGCCGTAGGGGCATCGGACATTTTCCTGGTGGCCTAAAAAGGTGGAGCCCGGTTCTGGAGTGGTGGAGGACGGTCTGACTGAATTGCCAGGGCTGGTTTGTGTTCCCAGTCCAGCCCTGAAACCCATTTAGAATGTGGAGGACTGTGCATGTGCACTGTTAGTGGCCTCGCCTAGGAGGGCATGAAAGAGCTGAAATTGTCCTTTTCTAATTTTTTTTTATTGATTCAATCCATGTCACAAATATAAATCATAAAAATTATAATCAAAAGCTAACAAAATAGTCAATACAGTATCCTTAACAATCTTAAGGTAAGTCCGCAAGAGCATCAGCAACAAAACAAATTATGATCATATTATCGTTAGACAACCTAGGGCAGTTGATTATTTCATATACTGTATCATAGCCTCCCATATCTGAATCTCAAGTTTTTGCCGTTTGGCTGATTTTAAGGCATATAAACTATATTCCATATTAAAAACATGATAAAATGTTGCCCTCCACATCTCAAATGTGGGAGCCTCCTTTTGAAGCCAACATGAGGCAATACAAAGTCGCACCACAGCTACAGCAATAAATGATAAGAATCTAAATTTGTACATTGGTTGCTCATTTGAAATATTTATACATATCCCTAATAACATCATTGCCTTCGTTATTGGTATAGAGGTACCTGTAACTTCTTGCAGAAATAATTCTATTTGGTGCTTTAATTGCGACAGTGCTGTACATTCAAAGAAAACATGCACACTATCTGCTCCATCACTATGACACCTGAAACATTTACCATCATTATTTCCACCCCACTTCATCATGCGTTCAGGTGTGTGATATAAATCAAAGATGGTCTTATAATGCTGCGTTTGTAAATTCGAAGATAGCAGTATTTTCCCTGCTATGTCTAAAGAAGTCTGAATCACCTGTCCATCGACCCCTAACCGTGCAGCCCATTTAAGATCATAAGCAGCCAGATCGTCCTTTTAAGATTCAATTAGCATAGAATATAGTACCCCTAACTTGGCCTTCCTTCTAATAGCCTCTACAATTGGAAGCGTCGTGATTCCCTCATACAGGTGGTGTCTAACGAGATAATCTTGCAGTTGCAGATGCTTAAAAAGTCATGATGTTGAAGTTGATAACTTTCAACTAATTCCTCGAATGAGCATAGTACCCCTCCCTTGTATAAATCACCCAGATATCTAATCCCCTGCATCTTCCAACACAACATCTTAAAATCCCAGAATATTTTTGGAAACCTGGCAGCTGAATCAAGTGGAGTATAATAGTTCAGTTGTGGAATATTCAACCACTTACATACCCTTTTCCAAGCCTTATAAGCTGAAATCATAACCTTAAACCTAGTTTTTTTATAATAACTTGGCTCGGAAAATTTCAATAACACATTTCTAACTTCTTCCCCTAGCAATAGTTGATATATTGAAGGAGCTTCTGCCTCTATCACATCTTCCCCTGTCAGTAAAATATGTATATTTTGCAGTAAACAAACATAATAGTAAAAACAAAAATTCGGAACAGACCAACCTCCCCTGTCTAACGGTAGCATCATATATTTAAAAGCTCTCCTGGCTTTACGTTGTCCCCACATGAATCTGTCGCATATAGATTGAAGCCCTTGTAACTGTTTGTTTGTTAACTCTAATGGCACTGCTCTAAAGTAATAGAGTACTTTGGGAAGAACAATCATTTTTAAAACATTTCGTCTCCCAACTAACGTCAGATGCAGACACTCCAGGCGATCTAGCTGCTGCTTAACCGCTAGGGTAATACTACCCCAGTTAACCTCGATTAGTTCACCAGCTGCTGGATGAGCTCCGGGAAGTGGAATTGGAATTGACAAAGATTCTTAGACAGGGGTCTGACGTTAAAGTTATAAATAGTAAGTTAGCATCTGTCAAAGCAAAAATAAATGCGATTTGGTGCAAGGAAATTGCTATTCAATATAATACCTATAAACAAAGTAGATATGAATATGGAGAGTCGATCGGCCGGCACCTTGCACAGAGACTTAGAGCGAGGCAATCCTCTCAAAGAATTTTGGCTATGATTGATGCGGCGGGTAATACGGTTGAAACAGAGGAGGGTATTATGGTTTTTTTTAATGAGTTTTACCAAGCACTATATAAGCAACATGATCTTGAGGAATCAGAAATTGAGCATTTTTGTCAAAAATTAGTATTGAATCAGATAAGTGTTGAGGAGCAAGCAGCATTGGAAGAATTAATAACTATTGAGGAAATAGAGGCCACTTTAGGACAGCTAGCACATGGGAAAGCCGCTGGACCAGATAAACTACCATTAGAAATGTATCAGGTGCTTTTTACAGTCTTGAAAATCGATATGCTGGGGGTTTTTCAGGAAGCGCAGCTGGGAAATGCGCCTCCATCCTGGGATGAGGCTAATATTGCTGTGTTTAAAAAAAGGACAAACCCCCTAACATACCAGGGTCATACAGACCGATATCTTTGTTAAATGCCGATCGGAAAATCTACGCCAAGATTTTAGCTAATAGGTTAATGCGGGTCATAACGCCCTTGGTTTCAATGTCTCAACATGGATTTATTCTAGGTAGAAGTACCATTAATCATATTCATAGAGTCATTACTCTCATTGATTTTGCTAATATGCATCATAAAAAGTTGGGCCTAATATTTCTTGACGCCAAGAATGCATTTGATCGTGTATCTTGGGCTTTTATGTGGGGTATTATGCGTGGGATGGGGTTCGGGCCAGATGTTATTAAGTCGATTCGAAGTATGTATAAGTCACCGAGAGCTAGAATTTGTGTCATGGGGAGGGAATCTAAGCAAGTTTGTATTAATAGGGGAACAAGGCAGGGTTGTCCCTGCTCCCCATTATTTTTTGCATTATATATTGCCCCATTTGTGCAGATGTTAGAACAAAGCAGCATGATAAAGTCAATGGAATGTGGGCCTTACCAGATACGTGTTTTAGCATATGCGGATGATATTGTTGTTGCCTCCGCAGATCCTGCACAGGCTATAAGGGAGATAGAAAAGTTGGCTGAAGAATTTGGGGCGGTGTCGGGATATAAACTAAATGCGGACAAAACTCAGATAGTATGTACTTATCAGGCCTGTCCGGGGAGAGTCGGGTAACGGATAAAGCTCGATATCTTGGTGTAAAAATCAGAATGTCCTTACAAGAAAGACCTGAAATTGGATGATAAATTCAAAGCTGTTCTTAACAGGGCCCCCCAAAATATGTTTGGGCCAGGGCCCCCAAAATCCTTAAGCTGTCCCTGAATTCAAGCTTCTTCCAAGATTTATGGACGAGGTTTACCGTCAGCGTTATTATTTGTGGAAGATGATTACTCTCTTTTCGTGAACCTATTTGAAAGCTAGAGATCACATGAAAGATGCTCAAACTCAAGTGGGGGCTGCTGGCTGATCATTTTAACATTGCCCTTCACAACATGAAAATCAAATTGCTGAACAGTATCTGATAGCACTTCTCTTAACTTGTCTTTTTTTGCGTATCTGTCCAACCTGCAGTGGAATTTTACATATTTCATTTAAAATGCTCATCTGTTCAGAGTCCACCCCAGAAGAGATCAGGCTAAGGTTAACATCGGCAGTTAGGAGCCAGCTGGCATATAGATAACTAGTTTTTAGGTCCCAAATAATGTATTTCAGGTTCTCTATCATTAATCTTTTTTGCACTCTGTCTGGTTGCAGATATATGTTAAACACATTAATGAATCCTAATTGGCTTCTTTACAATTGTGAATGATTATTCCATCAAGGGCCTGATTACGAGTTTGGTGGTCCACAGGACTGCCAACCTTGTGGTGGAGGTGTGGTGGCAGTTGGAGACAGCTGCACCAGAGGTCAGACCTCTGTATTATGACTACTGCAGTCGGACCTCCAGGGGACCACCTCTATCGCCAGAGATCCGTAATTCCTGGCAGTCTAGGGGCGGTCTGGGGAAGCAATATGATTGGCGGTGGTGGTGGCACTGCCAAGCATATAATGAGTTTTCCCACTCCCAGCCATTTCGTGGCAGTGAGCCTGCCATGAAAAGACTGGTGCAGGGCCCCCTATTGCTCCTGTGTACAGAGATGCATGCAGGGGGCAAATGTTGCATCCCCCTGTCTGCATGCACCCTCTTTCCTGCACGGCATGGACTGCACAGTCCATGCCATACAGGAACGGCCTTAGGTGCTCTCATTGCTGTACCTTTCTAATAGGCACCGCAATGGTACCACCGCACCACCCACCCACCAGACAACAAGGAACTCACAATCTGGCAGACGGCTGGCGACTTTGGCGGTCTGGGAGCGGGGAGCTGGTGTGGCCACCCGTTCCCAGACCGCCAAATTTGTAATCAGGCCCTAAACCAGGATTAAGTATTGAGGGAGATTCAGTGGTACAATATTACGATTCAGAGAAACTGAAGCATAGATGACCAAACCTCTCTTGGCTTGCCCTTTATCAAACAATCTTGTAGTTAATCGATAATGGTGGATAAATCCTATAAGTTGGAATATGGCTTCGCTCCATGTTTCCTGAAAGGCGAGGATTTCAAAGAATTGCCAGAATTTTACTGCATCTTCCGCTGGTGCAATATTCTATTCACATTCCAGGAACATATAATAAATCCGATAGTAGATTTTAATTGATCAATGTTCCTTATGATTTTGTAGCGCTGCTGGGCTCCAGGACCATTCTTCATCCTGATGCCTACTAATTTCCTCTCTGCAGCTTCTACCAGAGCCAGAGAAATAGCTGATGGTCACATTTTTGCTTGGAATGTCATAAGTATGTTGTTATTCCATCTTTTGTGCTCTTTAGCCCAGCATCCGTTACTGGTGCCACTGAATCATTATGTCCTTGAGTACCAGATAGAAATATAACTTCCATTGGTTTATTGGCGCACACAGGGTTTAAAACATCTGGGTGAGGTGCTGGATCTATTGCTGTTATTTTAATTCCTCAGTCAGCAAGATGCTGTTTCTCGTTCATTACCGTTTGCACAGTTGTAATAGAACCAATGTAGTTTCAACTGCATATTTCTTTTCACCTTGTATGACTTAAATTTATCTAACATTAGATGATTTAAGGTGTTCAATGTCTCCACTGCTGATAGCAGCTTGATGATGTTACCTCTGTTCAATATATCAAATGATCCCTTGGATGTATGCGTGGGAAAAAAGGATAATTTGTTTGATTTTACATTCACTGCATTAATTTTGTAACTCAATAAGCTCAGGTTCTCAGGGTGTTTTTTGATGGACTCCACTTGGCTGCAGCCGCCGGCAATCCTCATAGTTGATACCGCTTGTGGAGCATTACATTCTGTTGGTATCAAATTAGCTACTTCTTGAGTATTACAGTTTGTTGGTATCAAATTAACTGCTTCTTGAGAGTTTCGTACTTGATCTAAAATTGAGGATAGTTTATTTTTCTGCGATATCGAAGGGGGCTGCAGTTTAATGTCCAGAGAAATCATCTCATACCTATGAGTGGAATGTTAGCTCTATTTATTGTGGTGGGCCCCTCTCCCCTGTTTGTAGAGTTCACAATTAGAGCTGTGGATAGCAACTATAGTTCTGTTTCATTGGATGGTAATTGTAGCTCTGAATGATTGAACTTTGGGGGGGAGGGTACATTACTTCAGAGACCTGTTCTTTCCTGCTCACTCACAAATGTGATACATTTTTAACTGTATCTAGTGGTTCTGGTTGGAGTATCCTGTTCTCTTGGTTCTTTTTAGATTTTCCCATCCTCTTTCTTTCCCTTTTTGTCAACCATTTTAGGCCTCTGTTTTGGTTACCTTGCGCAGATGACACATCCTTTAGGGTTTCTGTAGGGCCAGTTAAAGACCATTCAGAGTTTTTATGAGTGGAATTTCATAATTTTCTGCTGGATTATGTACCAAAGCCACGTGTCTTTTTAGCTCCAATTTGGAAACTGCCACATTACCCGGTGCGAACACTAGTTTTGCTTGACTTTCGATCAAGATGTTAATTTCCACTAAAGATTGAATAAACTCTGCAGATTGATTTTTTTTGCTCCCCCACTTTCATGTCTGCAGCTGTATGACAGCCGGGGCATTTTCAAATTTTTAGCAACTTTACTTTCTTTTCTTACTGGACCAAATTATTAAATATAAGAGGGAAGGACTCCAACTTGGATATTATTGGGGAGCATGGGCACGTACTGGATAGTTTTGAGGACTAAGGGGCTCATTACGATGGCGTAACGACCTGCCGGGCCGGCGGTGGCGATCTTTACGCCATCGTAATGAGAAATAACTCCGCCATATTATGATGGCGGTGGGTATCGCGGCGGATGCAAAATCCGTCTGCCGCTTTTCCGCTTGCTGGCAATCATTATGATTTGCCGGCCGGGCGGAGCTGGGCCACTAATATGGTGGCAGTGCCTAGCAGGCACCGCCCGCCATATTAGGATGTGGGTGATTGATGGGCCTTTCCAAGGCGGTGAAGCCGCCATGGAAAGGCTGGCGGGGATTGGCTTTAGGGGCCCGTTGCGGGCCCCCTGGGGGAGGGGTCGGGGGTGCACTGGGGGTACCCCCCTGCAGTTCCCTGCACCAAGTGGCAGGCACCGTGTGGAGCCTGCTACGTGGTGCAGGGAAATGCTGTGCATGCCCTTTTACCATTGCGGACGGGGCTGCAGCCAGCAGCACCATCCGCAATGGTAAAAGGCCAGGATGCCCCCGCCAGTATGGCGGGCGCATCCTAATTGGGCCGGTGGGACCGCCGCATGTCTGGCGGTCGGTCCCATCACCGTTGTGATGGTGGGCGGACATCATAATGAGCCCCTATGTTTTTGTCCAATTAATTAACTTATTGAGCTGATCCAGCTTTATGTCAATAGCCGCAATATGTGTGTTGATTGTGTGGAATAGTTCATTCTGGACCTCCAGTTTATCTGATTGAAAATTTAGGAATTTGACTCTAACGTCAAGAGCTGTAAGGATGATAGGCCATACCAAAGAGTCTCCCTGAGCACTCTGGCGTGCCATTGTGTATGCCACAGCCTTACTGTCTTCCAGTGGGTATCATTTTTTGGTGATGAAATACAAGATTCTTTTCTGGGAGACGGCTGATCTTCCAAGGCCATGAGAACTGACATGTCAGTGATATGAAGCATTTCATTGCTGTGAGCTTGTAAAGTGCCTGGCAGGTGATCCCTAATGAATCTCACAAGGGCATGATGTTCGACCCTTTATATGATCTTTATCCATAGATATATTAGCATGAAAAACATCCTTCTGAGATAACTTTATTTATAAATGACTTGCCTGCATGTCTTGGAATGTCTTCACTGCTAAAGGCCTCTGATAATATATCAATAAGAAGGATGAGGCCGAAGAAGAGGTCGACTATATATTTAAGCAGGTGCCCTTGTAACCTCCAAGCTGCCCTCTTGAAGTTTCTTTAGCCCTCTTTGTTTCCAATATTCAGTTAAAGGCGCAAAATATTCCTTCAATAGGTGGGGGAGCCGCAAGTACTGTTGACAAAGAAGGACAAAGTCTAACTATGGAGCCGCCTGGCCAACCATGGCCTAATTCTCTTCATTTGTCTCTGTCTCCTCCCCACTCAGATAGGCTTTGGACAGCAGTACCCCATGACCTGCCTCCCCCTGCCACGCCTTGTGATCTCCTTCACTGGTTGAGGAACTTTTGGGACACAAGGTCTCTTGGGGTATGCACCACACTCACAGGTGCGGGTAGAGGTGTGCACCACATTAACAGGTGCGGGTGGAGGTGTGCACCACACTGACAGGTGTGGGGGAGATGAGGCTGGAGGTTGCAGTGACACAAGTCGTTGCACGAGCACCCAAAGTCAAGGCTAACCGTAACAATATCCGTGTTACTGACCACTTCGCTCTGTTGTCCAGACTGTATAAACTATAAAACCTGTATAGTGCTGGATTTCAAAAGCAGGTTTTTGCCCGTCTGGGCACAGTAGGTAAGCGCAACAAGGCAAATCTATTCCAAGTGAGTGGCTGTAAAGAAGAGAATACCAGGTATTACCAAATTTCATGTCTGATTTCTGGTCCAACCAGACCAGCTGACGTGCAAGAGAGGGGGGAAGGGAGGCAGAGAGGGTGCTGATCCCAAGCCGCACCAATACCTAGACTGGTTGCCTCCACATGCTTTCACTGATCACACCCAACACTCGGAATGTCTAGTACCCTACGGGGTAGATTTACATACATTTTGCACTGAGTTAGCATCAGAAAAGTGATGCTAATCAGCAAAAAAATAATTTTCCTAATTACTTTCCAGTGCAAAACTTATTTTGTGCTGGAAAAAACCCTGAAAGTAACGCAAATCAGTGTGAGGCACTACTATGCATTATTTAGCACAGAGGGGGTGTTACATGAGTGGTACATGGGCGTTCCCATGCTGCCACTCCTGCCTCTTCACGTAAATCCCTATCTACAAACAATAGCAGCCAGCGTTTAGGGCCAAACGTTAATGCCATTTCAAAGCAGGAGTTGAGGAATGTTTTTTTATTTCTCCTTTCTTTTCCGACTTTGCATGCGTGCAGCACACATGTTAAATAGGAAAAGTGCATCTAGCTAAAGTATTTTGTACAGGAAGGATACCCTTCTTGTACAAACCCTATGGCAGACTCAGGCATGCACTCTAGCACTCCAGCACTATGGCGCAAAGGTGTGTGCCTGGCTGGGCAGCTGAAATCGTCACTGGCGTTAGGGAGAGGGGAGTACAGAACCATGGGGCATATTAGCAAGGGCACTATCGCCGCTTTAGCGGCACTTTTTGCCGCTAAAGCGGCGATATTTTTATCGCCCTATCAGCAAACTGTCTCTAACAGCAGTTAGCGACAGTGTTCGGGCATTAGCGCCCGTTTTTTTACCGCTTTGCATGTCAGCGATATTTATCGCTAATGACATGCAAAGTGAGCATTCCTCACTAAAAATACACGCAGACAGTCGCAAACACAACTTCACACTATTAGCAAGGCCCGCGAAGCGATAAAAAAATGTGCGCTAACCCCGATTAGCGCTGGATTTTAACACCTGCTAGAAACCTGACTTAGCCATTATAGTCTATGGGAGGTAGATTCTACGGTTAAGTCCCCACCTGCCTATTAGCGAGTTTTTCCTTAGCAATGGGAATTTATCGCAAGGAATTCTCGCGCTAATGCTGGGAATCGCCGCTATCGCTGGATTTGTATCGCATTGGAGATAAAACGTTGCTAATAACGCGTTATCTCCGCAAACGAATCCAGCGATAAAAAAACCACGCTAAGCGTGGTTTGCGTTAATTAACGCACGCTGTTGGTAATAGGCCCCCATGTCTCTGTGTATATACGGCACTCTCCTGCTCCCTCCCTCACTGTCATGCAACACAGTGCAGCATTTTGGCTGCTGCACTGCGTTCCATACCCTATTTGAAAATCTGGGCCCAATAGTGCAGTTGTCTGCAACCTTTCACAGTCCGCTCTCACCACACTCACCAAAACTGCTTTCTAAAGACATACATTTCCGTGGCTCAAATGTAGCGGAATGTTCCCCAAATACAAAACGGATACAGTTCCCATACCGCTTCTGGGGGCCGCTTGCGCTGCTGAAATGCTGCTCAGCTCTGCGTGAGAGCTGCTCTATACTCTCACACATCGCTTGGGATCAGCCAGTGATCAACCAGGGATCAGATGAACAGCGTCTCACCATACCGTCAGCCTCACACCGGCCATATTGCTCAGGCTTTAGTCAAGGTTCAGTCAAAGCTGCATCTGGAACCCCAGATCCCACACCGTGGGGGTCCGCTTCCAGCTCCCAAGCCCCAGTGCCTTTCAGATGAGATGTTTTAAGTTGTACAAGCTGTCTTAAGAAAAAGTCACAAACCTGTGATAAGGGTTCTAAGATTAATCTAATCCCTGTGACTCTTTGTCTACGCGGAAGTGGTAACAGGCTTTGTAAACTTTGGGTAGAGATTAGGAATCTAAGGCCTGATTTAGAGTTTTGCAGATGGAGTACCCTGTTAACCAAACCTTCAGTTTTCCCTCCTCATTTTGAGACAGGTGAACCATAAGCTTTCTGGCAACAGAGGCCCTTTTGACTCTGTCCACGAAAAGCTTACTCCAATGGCCCAATGGAGTAGGGGCTATCTGAGGAAGGTCATTACATTGCCCACCCTAAATCGGGTGGGTGGTATAATGTCCTTTTTTGTGTCCGCCTGGTAAATCCTGGTGATGAGGGGCAGAAAAATAATAATAACTCCCACACTCCAGGAGCAAACACTCTGATTCATTAGTTTTTTTGATTTCAGAAAGAATTTCATGCTTCAGGGGTTTGCTTATGTTAAACAAAAAAAGTTAAAAAGTTTAGTGAACAACCATCAACACCAACAGTGGCCATCCACCAAACGTGTTGCCATTCTGCCACGTTATTTTGAATCAGGTGAACCACTGAGTTTCCAACAGAGTGGTACCTCAACTGGCTCCACCCTCAGAGACCCATGACCTGGTAGCACATCCACCACTGAACTGTGGGTGACCCTAGAGGCTGCCCCACAACATTTAGTGTGAAGTGACCATCACTGATTTGCCCTATGCGAATCAAAGTAGGAAAAACAAACAATCGCCCTGCTTTTATTTTTTTGTTTTATTGAAACAAATTTATGTTGAGAAATATAATTCAGTAAATTTAAAAAGGATCCAAAATCAATGAAACATACATTCTACCCACTAGGTATTCAGCTGTGCCTTCAGTGCCTCCACTGCTCTGGAGGATGTACTAAAGGCACAGAGATCCCCTCAAGACAGGAAGGGATGTGAACAAGTGTGATCTTGTGACTGGTGCTCATGTAAAGAGTTCCAATACCTCATGCTCTAGTTCTTGCTGTAGGTAAAAAAAAAAAAATTGAAACCAAAAGAAAAGATCTCAAATTATGGCATATGGTCCTCCACTAGCAGACTGCATATGACCCTTGGGATTGAAAACCCACCTCCATTACTTTCATGAAGACCAATCTGGGATATTTAAAAATCCTAAGCGGGTGTGTGCTACTGGAATACTTAAAGAAACTTGGCCTTCAATGCTCCAAGCCATTATTCTAGAAAATGCAAACATAGGTAGAATGAAAATCACCTAATAAAACAAGTAAAAATATCAATAAAATGAAAAGTGTTACTACTTTCATAGGGAATACAAATAGTGCAATTTAGGTAACTGGAATATTAAAGATGTGGAATTCCCCAAGCCTGATGAAACATACACCTTGCAGTTGTTATGAAGAATGATAAGAATACATATATTACCATTTACGAGATTAAGCTTGGTACTAGCAGCATCTATCAGCAAATGTCCAGCAGACAATTAAGATCTGTGCTATGGAACAAAAATTGCATTGTCACCACAGCACTAACCCATGAACTGTCTGCATGATACAATACATAAATATTTGTTTTATTATGACAATATATTGTTATTATTGTTGTTAGGTTTGGTAATACAATAACTATTAAGATTGTTTTGTTCATATTAATATTGTTTTATCATTGATATTATGTTTCTCACCAATATTCCTCTTTAGACAATCGGCCTGGCTATGGACAGAACCAACCGAACTCTGGTGACAGAATTCATCCTGTTGGGCCTGTCCTCCATTCTTGAGGTAGAGGGTCTCTTTTTCATGATTTTCCTACTGATCTACATGACCACCCTGGCTGGAAACATCCTCACCATCACAGTAATATGCCTAGACAAACGTCTTCACACCGGTATGTACTTCTTCATCTGTAATCTGTCCTTCCTAGACTGCTGCCTCTCCACTGTCACTGTCCCCAAGATGCTGGCTGACCTTCTTGTTGAGAGGAAGTCTATCTCGTTCACTGCCTGCATGATCCAGCTCTATTTCTTTGCTAGCCTGGTGATTTCAGAGGCACTTCTCTTAGCTGCCATGGCAGTTGACCGCTACATTGCAATCTGCCATCCTTTACATTATGACACCATCATGGACCAGCATGCCTTCTCCTGGTTGGCGGCAGCCTCGTGGGCTGCAGGATTCCTTTTCTCCACTGTGCATGTGATTTTGATGAGCAGGCTCTCGTTTTGCGGATCTAATGAGATCCAGAACTTTTTCTGTGATGTCCCCCCTCTGCTGAACCTTTTGTGCTCCAGCATTTTCATCAACATCCTGGTCATCCTTACGATGGGCTGGTTAATGGGTTTTGGGGCACTCCTCATCAAGATTGTGTCATACACATTCATTATCACCACCATCCTGAACATCAAGTCTACTGAGGGCCGAGCCAAAGCCTTCTCCACCTGTGCCTCTCACCTGACAGTGGTCATCATCTTCTATGGGGTACTGCTCTTCACCTATTTTCGACCCACTAGCACTAGCTCATTCTCTGGTGATAGGTTTGTGTCAGTTGTGTACAGCATATTGACTCCCATGTTGAACCCAATGATCTATAGTCTCCGAAACACAGAGATGAAGAAGGCGGTTAGGAAAACCATTCTTACAATCCAAAGAGTGACAAAGTGATCATAAATATAGAAGGATGAGTGTCAGAAGTCGCAGGGCAACGCTTCTGCCCATCTCCATGCCATCTGTGACATCGCATTACATAGTCACCAAACTCACCCAATAGAAGTCTCCTTATGAAGAAAAATGCACACTCTGCGACATCTTATGTATCCCCCTTGTATAGCACTTCACTGCATTGTAGCTAGGGTAGCTCTCAGTAAATACAATCACATACATGCATACATTGGCTCCAGGTTTGTCTTTGGCACAAAGCTTTGCTTATTTTCCCTGATGGTTTTGAATCATATTCTGCCCCAGGCACTCAGTTGGAGGGCAATTCTATGAATTTATCATCCGTTCACTGAAGTAGAGCTTCCATATGTAGCTCCTGATCACTCGCAGACATGCCCTGTCTGACAGCCTCCTATTTTAGAGCCCTAATTTCTGCCAATTGATTGAAGAGAGTGCAGTCAGAGAGAGACTGAAGGGCGGATAAGGAGTTGAGACAGTTGAAGGGTATAGTAACATCCTAGTAACATGTTAGATAAAATTAAAAGCACTGAGCATAGAGAGTAAAAGGTTTATGAAGGATTTTCCATCACAGGAGAAGTACTCTAAATTGGGGGTTCCCGGCTACATTCACTGTGTTTCCTCTGGTGCAGCATCAGTTGGCCTTGCCAGCGGAAACCCTTGACATGGCAGTCCATCCACCAATGGACTGCTGGGTAACATTTATTGTCAAAAGAAAAATAGTTGTTTGTGGCCTATATAACAATATGGATGTCAAGGCACATCAGACAATATCTTTAAGCAAATATAACATACATGAGTAATTTACTATAGACTATAGGAATCAAATAAATATATATATATATTCACTGAAAAAATCACAGGTTTCAGGGACGTTATAGTTAGTTGGACATTTCAGTCGTACAAAACCATAGAAATTCGGCCGTTATAGTTAGTTGAGCTAACTATAACTCGCGTCCCCGCAAGGCACGGCTGATGACGTCACATATTACATCATTCATGACATGGTCAGTGACATCACTGATGACATCTCAAATGACATCACTGATGACACCACTGATGACATCATCCAGTGACTGTGTGTTTCTGTAAAGTTTAATACAAGGTGTATTGAAGAATGAGTGGGTGTATAAGTGTCTGAATGGATGATTTAGTAGGTGCGTGACTGACTGTATAAGTGAGTAATTAAATGTGTCTTACTGAATGCATGGATTTGTGAATAAACTGTGTGAATGTCTGTATCAGTCTGTCAGTTGGTTTGTAAGCAGCTGCATGGGTTGGTGAGTAGCTACATGAGTGTCTATATGGGTTATTGATTGGTTGTCTGAGTATCTGTATGGGTGCCTGAGTGTCTGTGTGGGTGGGTGGGGGGTGAGTGACTCTGTGCCTAGATGTGTGAGTGGGTGATTCACTGGGTGTATGGGTTCAAGAGTGCATCTGTGAAGGGCTGTATGGGTGGGTGAGTGTGTGTATGGGTGTGTTGGTGAGTGAATGGATGTCTCAGAGGTACATGTGTGAGTAACTACATATGTATAAGGCAGTAGATGTGAGTGTTGGAGTATATAAATGACTATATGTGAGAGTGAGTGATTGTGAGAGTGGCTGTATGGATGAGTGTGTGCTTGTATCAGTGATTGTATAAGAGAGTAAGTATGTGTTAGTATCTGTATGAATAAGTGAGGTGGTGTGTGTATAACTGTATAGGTGAGTAAATGGGAGTGTGATTGATTCTTTGCATGACTGGCTAGGTGTGTGAGTAACTCTATGGATGAGTGGCGGTGTGCGAGTGTCCATATAGGTATATGAGTGCATATGATAGTGCTGTATTGATGAGTGAGTGTATGAGTGACTGTATGGGTGAATGAGTGGGTGGGTGTGTAGACCTAGGAATCAGTGAGTGGGTATATAGTAACTGGTGTTGGTGTATCTATGGTTTCAAAAATGGTAGTCTGCATTTTAGAATGGGTGTATCAAAGGTTATAATAGGGTATGAGGAGGTGCATCAGATTATCACGTGGATGATGTCATCAGTGATGTCATCAGTGATGTCATTTGAGATGTCATCAGTGATGTCATCAGTGATGTCACTGACCATGTCATGAATGATGTAATATGTGACGTCATCAGCAGTGCATTGCGGGGGCGCGAGTTATAGTTAGCTCAACTAACTATAACAGCCGAATTTCTCTGGTTTTGTATGACTGAAATGTCCAACTAACTATAACGTCCCTGAAACCTGTGGTTTTTTCAGTGAATTTCTAAAGTTTTTTAAATGCTAATTTCTAACTATAAGGTCCCTGAAACCTATGGTTTTTTAAGTGAATTTCAAAGGATTTTTAAATGCTACTTTCAAACTATAACGTCCCTGAAACCTATGGTTTTTTCAATGAATTTCAAAGGTTTTTTAAATGCTAATATCTAACTATAACGTCCCTGAAACCTATGGTTTTTTCAGTGAATTTCAAAGGTTTTTTAAATGCTAATTTCTAACTGTAACGTCCTGAAACCTATGGTTTTTTCAGTGAATTTCAAAGGTTTTTTAAATGCTAATTTCTAACTATAACGTCCCTGAAACCTATGTTTTTTTCAGTGAATTTCTAAGGTTTTTTAAATGCTAATTCAAACTATGCCTACATAGGTAGGACATGTGCAGAAAGAGGAAGAACGGCAGAGAAAGAAGCAAGAGAAATGCAGAAAGAGGCAACAGAAGTCCAGAAAGAGGAAGAGAGGTTCAGAAAGAAGCAATAGATGTGCAGAAAGAGCGAACAGAGGTGCAGAAAAAGGCCTGGTTGCAAAGTCATCCTGTGCCCTGGGCATTCCCTAACTTTTTGCTGACTGGAACTGGTGGTAACTGACCCTGACTGACCCTGGGCTCTGCCTAACCATGCCCGGAGCCAGTGCTGTGCTGAAAGAAACTTAGAATACAGTGAAAACACCTACATATACTAGGGTACACTATGGGTTGGGATACCCCTGTAATTTTAATGACCTCCCCTGTAAGGCCCTAGTACATAATAGGGCAGGGGGATTAAAACTACCTCTAAGTCCCTAGCATATAATAGGGCATGGCAGTTTAGAGGCCAGCAGCCCTTTTCTGCATTTGCTTGTGCGCACTGCTGAGGCTGACATCAGTTTAAAAGTAGCCCTGTGTGTGCAGAAAGAGGCAAGAGAGGTGCAGAAAGAGGCAAGAGAGGTGCAGAAAGAGGGAAGAAGGGTGCAGAAAGAGGCACGAGAGGTGCAGAAAGAAGCAAGAGAGGTGCAGAAAGAAGCAAGAGAGGTACCGAAAGAGGGAAGACAAGTGCAGAAAGAGACAACAGGGGTGCAGAAAGAGACAACAGGGGTGCTGAAAGAAGCAAGAGAGGTGCAGAAAGAGGCAATAGAAGTGCAGAAAGAGGCAAGTGAGGTGCAGAAGGAGGCAAGAGAACTGCAGAAAGAGGCAAGAGAGTTGAAGAAACAGGCAAAAAAGGGGCACAGAAAGAGGGAACAGGTGTTGCAGACAGAGGCAAGAGAGGTGCAGAAAGAGGGAAGAGGGGTACAGAAAGAGGCAAGAGGGATGTAGAAATTTGCAAAAGAGGTGCAGAAAGAAGCAAGAGCAGTGCAGAAAGAACCAACAGAGGTGCAAAAAGAGGCAAGAGGGATGCAGAAAAAAGTATGAGAGGTACACAAAGAGGCAAGACAAGTACAGAAAGAGGCAGGAGGGGTGCAGAAAGAAGGAAGAGTAGTGCAGAAAGAAGCAACAGAGGTGCTGAAAGAGGTGCAAAGGGTGCAGAAAGAGCAAGAGAAGTACAGAAAAAGCAACAGAGGTACAGAAAGAGGCAAGAGAGATGCAAAAACAGGCAGGAAAGGTGTAGAAAGAGGGAACAGGGGTGCAAAAAGAGGCAAGAGGGTGCAGAAACAAGCAAGAGAAGTGCAGAAAGAGGCAAGAGAATTGCTGAAAGAAGCAACAAAGGTGTAGAAAGAAGCAAGAAAAGTGCAGAAAGAGGCAAGTGAGGTGCAGAAAGAAGTAAGAGCAGTGCAGAAAGAACCAACAGAGGTGCAAAAAGAGGCAAGAGGGGTGCAGAAAAAAGTAGGAGAGATGCACAAAGAGGCAAGACAAGTACAGAAAGAGGCAACAGAGGTGAAAAAAGAGGGAAGAGGGGTGCAGAAAGAGGCAAGAAAGGTACAGAAAGAGGCAGGAGGGGTACAGAAAGAAGGAAGAGAAGTGCAGAAAGAGGCAAGAGAATTGCTGAAAGAAGCAACAGAGGTATAGAAAGAAGCAAGAGAACTGCAGGAAGAGGCAAGTAAGGTGTAGAAAGAAGCAAGAGCAGTGCAGAAAGAACCAACAGAGGTGCAAAAAGAGGCAAGAGGGGTGCAAAAAAAGTAGGAGAGGTGCACAAAGAGGTAAGACAAGTACAGAAAGAGGCAGGAGGGGTGCAGAAAAATGGAATAGAAGTGCAGAAAGAAGCAGCAGAGGTGCTGAAAGAGGTGAGAAAGGTGCAGAAAGAGCAAGAGAAGTGCAGAAAGAAGCAACAGAGGTACAGAAAGAGGCAAGAGAGGTGCAGAAACAGGCAAAAAAGAGCAGAAAGAGAGAACAGGGGTGCAGAAAGACGCAAGAGAGGTGAAGAAAGAGAAAAAATGGGTGCAAAAAGAGGCAAGAGGGGTGCAGAAAGAAGTAAGTGAGGTGCAGAAAGAGGCAACAGAGGTGCAGAAAGATGCAAGAGAGGTTCAGAAACAAGCAACAGAGGTACAGAAAGAGGCATGAGAGGTGCAGAAACAGGCAAAAAAGGTGCAGAAAGACGCAAGAGAGGTGAAGAAAGAGAAAAAAGGGGTGTAAAAAGATTCAAGAGGGGTGCAGAAAGAAGCAAGTGAGGTGCAGAAACAGGCAACAGAGGTGTACAAAGAAGCAAGAGAAGTGCAGAAAGAGGCAAGTGAGGTGCAGAAAGAAGCAAGAGCAGTGCAAACAGAACCAACAGAGGTGAACAAAGAGGCAAGAGGGGTGCAGAAAGAGGTAGGAGAGGTGCACAAAGAGGCAAGAAAGGTACAGAAAGAGGCAGGAGGGGTACAGAAAGAAGGAAGAGAAGTGCAGTAAGAGGCAAGAGAATTGCTGAAAGAAGCAACAGAGGTATAGAAAGAATCAAGAGAAGTGCAGAAAGAGGCAAGTCAGGTGCAGAAAGAAGCACGCATCACATATCCAGAATCTACTTTCAGAAAAGCAGCCTGATCTCCTATTTCATACGGAGACATGGTTGTCTGATTCCTCTAACCCCACTATCGCTATGGCCATTCCCACTGGCTATAAAATTCTCAGGAAGGACCGCCTTGGGGGAAAGGGTGGGGCGGTAGCTATAATTTATAAGGACAACCTGCAATGTTCCTCTATTATGTCAGAACCCATAGAAAACACCGAGTTCTTAGGTTTCCACTGTATAATCTCTCCCCACCAAAGCATCGCAGGTTTTTTGATTTATAGACCCCTGGGGCCATCAAAAACTTCCTTACCTCACTCAACTCAGCTACAGCCGCCTTGGCCCTAAAATATAAAGACTGTTTGATCCTGGGGGATTTCAATATCCATATGGATAAAGCGAAAGATCCCCAAGCTACTATCTTGATGGAACCCTACAGAGCTTTGAGATGACCACCGCCCCATTCTTGGCCACCCATGAGAAGGGCCATGTCCTTGATCAAATTTTCCATAATTTTAATTTAACTGCTGATCCGCCTTTGCCCATTACCTGGTCCGCCCACTTTCTTCTCAAATTTGTCGTTCCTCAGTCTGGTTCTATCTCCTCTGCGTCCGTGGGAAAAAGACTTCCACCTATAGAGCCTTTCATAAGATATCCATACCTAAACTAGATGATACCCTAGAAGGTTCCCTACTGGAGCTATCTAACACCCAGGATATAGGTGCCTCCCAACTTGATTCTTGGCTTCGCATAAATATCGAGGCAGCGGCTCCAGTTATCACCCGCCCCTCCAAGAGGCTAGTCGCCTCGGCCCCTTGGTTTAGTGACCTCCTCAGAACCAGTAAAAGAACTGTCAGAAAATGGAACGTAAATGGCGAAAATCTTATTCACCAGAAGACAAGAAGGCCTATAAGGAAATCCTTAAAATACACTACTTCAACGTAAAAGCAGCCAAAATGATTTTTTTCCAAATAAAGATTGATACTTCCCTGAAAAAAAGTAAAGATATCTTTAGGATAGTGAAATCCTTCACTGCACCTAGGGCCGGCTTAGTCAAGGGGCCACGCACTGAAGAATGGTCAAGTCTGATAGCCCAATTCTTCCATAAAAAGATTGCGCTGATCCAACAAGCCTTCCATAACATCACAGAAGCCGAGCTGGCCTTCTATCATAGCACAAATGATAAATTTCAAATAAAGGACCCTCCCCTATTACATTATTTTCCGGAACTCCAGCTGGAAGAATCATTGTCCCTCATGCAAAGTAATAAATTGGGCTCTCCGTCCGACCCCTGCCCAGCAAACATTCTGGCCTCTCTAGCCCCTTCGATTAATCCCATAGTACATCAGCTCTTCAATGTCTCCCTCTCTTCTGGGACTATGCCAAATTTATGGAAACATGCTATGATCCTCCCACTAATAAAAAAGCCAATGGCAATCGGATGGATCTGGCCAATTATAGGCCAATATCCCTGCTTCCAGCCTACTCTAAAGCATTAGAGAAGCATGTTAATAAGGCCCTACAAAGACACATCGAAGATGGCAATCTTCTCCACGAATCCTAGTCCGGCTACAGAGCCAATTTTAGTACTGAGTCAGCTTTGCTAGAGGTGACGGAGTTCATCAGGGACTGCTTGGATCAAGGAGGCAAGGCCGTTCTGATTCTTCTCGATCTGTCAGCGGCCTTTGACACGGTCCCACATGTCAGGCTCCTAAATAGGCTCAAGGACATCGGCCTACGTGGAATGGCCCTGTCATGGTTGTCCTCCTTCCTGGGAGAGATATCTCAGACCATCTGGCTCCCTCCGTTCTCATCACCGATACCATCCTTGGATGTGGGTGTCCCCAGGGTTCCATCCTTAGCCCCACCCTTTTCAATATCTACCTATCCCCCCTTGCATCTATGGTAGAGGAAGAGGGTGTCAAGATCATCTCTTACGCTGATGACACTCAGCTGATTTTTACCTGTGACAAGGGTTCAGACTTCGACGGGGCCAAGATTAGGACTTGCTAAACTAAGGTATTCAACTGGCTGAAGATTAATCAGCTAAAGTGCAACCCAGATAAAACTGAGGTGGTTTTCTTTGGTTGCCCAGTTATTCCGAAATGGACCTCCTGGTGGCCAAATGATTTTCCACAACCCTCGGCTGAAAATGAAAAAGCAAAAAATCTGGAAGTCATTATAGATAAAGCACTTTCTATGCAGTCTCAGATCCAGAATCTTACTGGTACCTGTTTTGGTATACTCCGAATGCTCAAAAATGTCCTGCCACTTCTCCCAATGGAGAGCAGGAAGATTGTGGTGCAGGCACTGATAACCACAAAACTTGATTATGTCAATTGCCTGTATCTGGGCCTCCCTAAATCTCTGACCCAGCGATTGCAGGTGATTCAGAACGCGGCAGCCAGAGCTACTACCAAGCCTAAACCAAGAGCCAGGATGACTCCGATTTTGGCATCCCTTCACTGGCTGCCTATAAAGGCACGGATTGATTTCAAAGCCCTTACTCTCTTCTTCAAAGCATTCCATAAATTAGGTGCAGGCTATTTAACTAAACGGGTCTCTCATTACTTTCCCTCGAGGCCTATTCGCTCTTCAAATGCCAACCTGGCCTTCATCCCCAAGATACGTCTGGCTCGCACAGGAGGCAGATCCTTTGGCTATCTGGGTGCTAAGCTGTGGAACAGCCTCCCTGAAGCCTGGAGATCAAATACAAATCTTCTGTCCTTCAGGAAGAACCTGAAAACGTGGCTCTTCAGTCTTTAATCGGGGTCTCTCTCACTCCTTCCCACTGTTGTCAAAGGCGCCAGGACCCTCTAGTTTGAGTAGCTGTGCGCTCGAATAAATTCCTTATTTCATTTCATTTCATTTCAGTGCAGTAAGAACCAACAGAGGTGCAAAAAGAGTCAAGAGGGGTGCAAAAACAGGCAGGAAAGGTGCAGAAAGAGGGAACAGGGGTGCAAAAAGAGGCAAGAGAGGAACAGAAAGAGGGAAGAGGGTGCAGAAAGAGGCAAGAGGGGTGCAGAATGAAGCAAGTGAGGTGCAGAAAGAGGCAAGAGAAGTGCAGAAACAAGCAAGAGAAGTACAGAAAGAGGCAAGAGAATTGCTGAAAGAAGTAGCAAAGGTGTAGAAAGAAGCAAGAGAAGTGCAGAAAGAGGCAAGTGAGCTGCAAAAATAAGCAAGAGCAGTGCAGAAAGAACCAACAGAGGTGAAAAAAGAGGCAAGAGGGGTGCAGAAAGAGGCAAGAAAGGTACAGAAAGAGGCAGGAGAAGTACAGAAAGAAGGAAGAGAAGTGCGGAAAGAGGCAAAAGAATTGCTGAAAGAAGCAACAGAGGTATAGAAAGAAGCAAGAGAAGTGTAGAAAGAGGCAAATAAGGTGCAGAAAGAAGCAAGAGCAGTGCAGAAAGAACCAACAGAGGTGCAAAAAGAGGCAAGAGGGGTGCAAAAAAAAGTAGGAGAGGTGCACAAAGATGCAAGACAAGTACAGACAGAGGCAGGAGGGGTGCATAAAAAAGGAATAGAAGTGCAGAAAGAAGCAACAGAGGTGCTGAAAGAGGTGAAAAAGGTGCAAAAAGAGCAAGAGAAGTGCAGAAAGAAGCAACAGAGGTACAAAAAGAGGCAAGAGAGGTACAGAAACTGACAAAAAAGGTGCAGAAAGAGGGAACAGGGGTGCAGAAAGACGCAAGAGATGTGCAGAAAGAGCGAACAGAGGTGCAGAAAAAGGCCTGGTTGCAAAGTCATCCTGTGCCCTGGGCATTCCCTAACTTTTTGCTGACTGGAACTGGTGGTAACTGACCCTGACTGACCCTGGGCTCTGCCTAACCATGCCCGGAGCCAGTGCTGTGCTGAAAGAAACTTAGAATACAGTGAAAACACCTACATATACTAGGGTACACTATGGGTTGGGATACCCCTGTAATTTTAATGACCTCCCTGTAAGGCCCTAGTACATAATAGGGCAGGGGGATTAAAACTACCTCTAAGTCCCTAGCATATAATAGGGCATGGCAGTTTAGAGGCCAGCAGCCCTTTTCTGCATTTGCTTGTGCGCACTGCTGAGGCTGACATCAGTTTAAAAGTAGCCCTGTGTGTGCAGAAAGAGGCAAGAGAGGTGCAGAAAGAGGCAAGAGAGGTGCAGAAAGAGGAAGAAGGGTGCAGAAAGAGGCACGAGAGGTGCAGAAAGAAGCAAGAGAGGTGCAGAAAGAAGCAAGAGAGGTACCGAAAGAGGGAAGACAAGTGCAGAAAGAGACAACAGGGGTGCAGAAAGAGACAACAGGGGTGCTGAAAGAAGCAAGAGAGGTGCAGAAAGAGGCAATAGAAGTGCAGAAAGAGGCAAGTGAGGTGCAGAAGGAGGCAAGAGAACTGCAGAAAGAGGCAAGAGAGTTGAAGAAACAGGCAAAAAAGGGGCACAGAAAGAGGGAACAGGTGTTGCAGACAGAGGCAAGAGAGGTGCAGAAAGAGGGAAGAGGGGTACAGAAAGAGGCAAGAGGGATGTAGAAATTTGCAAAAGAGGTGCAGAAAGAAGCAAGAGCAGTGCAGAAAGAACCAACAGAGGTGCAAAAAGAGGCAAGAGGGATGCAGAAAAAAGTATGAGAGGTACACAAAGAGGCAAGACAAGTACAGAAAGAGGCAGGAGGGGTGCAGAAAGAAGGAAGAGTAGTGCAGAAAGAAGCAACAGAGGTGCTGAAAGAGGTGCAAAGGGTGCAGAAAGAGCAAGAGAAGTACAGAAAAAGCAACAGAGGTACAGAAAGAGGCAAGAGAGATGCAAAAACAGGCAGGAAAGGTGTAGAAAGAGGGAACAGGGGTGCAAAAAGAGGCAAGAGGGGTGCAGAAACAAGCAAGAGAAGTGCAGAAAGAGGCAAGAGAATTGCTGAAAGAAGCAACAAAGGTGTAGAAAGAAGCAAGAAAAGTGCAGAAAGAGGCAAGTGAGGTGCAGAAAGAAGTAAGAGCAGTGCAGAAAGAACCAACAGAGGTGCAAAAAGAGGCAAGAGGGGTGCAGAAAAAAGTAGGAGAGATGCACAAAGAGGCAAGACAAGTACAGAAAGAGGCAACAGAGGTGAAAAAAGAGGGAAGAGGGGTGCAGAAAGAGGCAAGAAAGGTACAGAAAGAGGCAGGAGGGGTACAGAAAGAAGGAAGAGAAGTGCAGAAAGAGGCAAGAGAATTGCTGAAAGAAGCAACAGAGGTATAGAAAGAAGCAAGAGAACTGCAGGAAGAGGCAAGTAAGGTGTAGAAAGAAGCAAGAGCAGTGCAGAAAGAACCAACAGAGGTGCAAAAAGAGGCAAGAGGGGTGCAAAAAAAGTAGGAGAGGTGCACAAAGAGGTAAGACAAGTACAGAAAGAGGCAGGAGGGGTGCAGAAAAATGGAATAGAAGTGCAGAAAGAAGCAGCAGAGGTGCTGAAAGAGGTGAGAAAGGTGCAGAAAGAGCAAGAGAAGTGCAGAAAGAAGCAACAGAGGTACAGAAAGAGGCAAGAGAGGTGCAGAAACAGGCAAAAAAGAGCAGAAAGAGCGAACAGGGGTGCAGAAAGACGCAAGAGAGGTGAAGAAAGAGACAAAATGGGTGCAAAAAGAGGCAAGAGGGGTGCAGAAAGAAGTAAGTGAGGTGCAGAAAGAGGCAACAGAGGTGCAGAAAGATGCAAGAGAGGTTCAGAAACAAGCAACAGAGGTACAGAAAGAGGCATGAGAGGTGCAGAAACAGGCAAAAAGGTGCAGAAAGACGCAAGAGAGGTGAAGAAAGAGAAAAAGGGGTGTAAAAAGATTCAAGAGGGGTGCAGAAAGAAGCAAGTGAGGTGCAGAAACAGGCAACAGAGGTGTACAAAGAAGCAAGAGAAGTGCAGAAAGAGGCAAGTGAGGTGCAGAAAGAAGCAAGAGCAGTGCAAACAGAACCAACAGAGGTGAACAAAGAGGCAAGAGGGGTGCAGAAAGAGGTAGGAGAGGTGCACAAAGAGGCAAGAAAGGTACAGAAAGAGGCAGGAGGGGTACAGAAAGAAGGAAGAGAAGTGCAGTAAGAGGCAAGAGAATTGCTGAAAGAAGCAACAGAGGTATAGAAAGAATCAAGAGAAGTGCAGAAAGAGGCAAGTCAGGTGCAGAAAGAAGCACGCATCACATATCCAGAATCTACTTTCAGAAAAGCAGCCTGATCTCCTATTTCATACGGAGACATGGTTGTCTGATTCCTCTAACCCCACTATCGCTATGGCCATTCCCACTGGCTATAAAATTCTCAGGAAGGACCGCCTTGGGGGAAAGGGTGGGGCGGTAGCTATAATTTATAAGGACAACCTGCAATGTTCCTCTATTATGTCAGAACCCATAGAAAACACCGAGTTCTTAGGTTTCCACTGTATAATCTCTCCCCACCAAAGCATCGCAGGTTTTTGATTTATAGACCCCCTGGGGCCATCAAAAACTTCCTTACCTCACTCAACTCAGCTACAGCCGCCTTGGCCCTAAAATATAAAGACTGTTTGATCCTGGGGGATTTCAATATCCATATGGATAAAGCGAAAGATCCCCAAGCTACTATCTTGATGGAACCCTACAGAGCTTTGAGATGACCACCGCCCCATTCTTGGCCACCCATGAGAAGGGCCATGTCCTTGATCAAATTTTCCATAATTTTAATTTAACTGCTGATCCGCCTTTGCCCATTACCTGGTCCGCCCACTTTCTTCTCAAATTTGTCGTTCCTCAGTCTGGTTCTATCTCCTCTGCGTCCGTGGGAAAAAGACTTCCACCTATAGAGCCTTTCATAAGATATCCATACCTAAACTAGATGATACCCTAGAAGGTTCCCTACTGGAGCTATCTAACACCCAGGATATAGGTGCCTCCCAACTTGATTCTTGGCTTCGCATAAATATCGAGGCAGCGGCTCCAGTTATCACCCGCCCCTCCAAGAGGCTAGTCGCCTCGGCCCCTTGGTTTAGTGACCTCCTCAGAACCAGTAAAAAGAACTGTCAGAAAATGGAACGTAAATGGCGAAAATCTTATTCACCAGAAGACAAGAAGGCCTATAAGGAAATCCTTAAAATACACTACTTCAACGTAAAAGCAGCCAAAATGATTTTTTTCCAAATAAAGATTGATACTTCCCTGAAAAAAAGTAAAGATATCTTTAGGATAGTGAAATCCTTCACTGCACCTAGGGCCGGCTTAGTCAAGGGGCCACGCACTGAAGAATGGTCAAGTCTGATAGCCCAATTCTTCCATAAAAAGATTGCGCTGATCCAACAAGCCTTCCATAACATCACAGAAGCCGAGCTGGCCTTCTATCATAGCACAAATGATAAATTTCAAATAAAGGACCCTCCCCTATTACATTATTTTCCGGAACTCCAGCTGGAAGAATCATTGTCCCTCATGCAAAGTAATAAATTGGGCTCTCCGTCCGACCCCTGCCCAGCAAACATTCTGGCCTCTCTAGCCCCTTCGATTAATCCCATAGTACATCAGCTCTTCAATGTCTCCCTCTCTTCTGGGACTATGCCAAATTTATGGAAACATGCTATGATCCTCCCACTAATAAAAAAAGCCAATGGCAATCGGATGGATCTGGCCAATTATAGGCCAATATCCCTGCTTCCAGCCTACTCTAAAGCATTAGAGAAGCATGTTAATAAGGCCCTACAAAGACACATCGAAGATGGCAATCTTCTCCACGAATCCTAGTCCGGCTACAGAGCCAATTTTAGTACTGAGTCAGCTTTGCTAGAGGTGACGGAGTTCATCAGGGACTGCTTGGATCAAGGAGGCAAGGCCGTTCTGATTCTTCTCGATCTGTCAGCGGCCTTTGACACGGTCCCACATGTCAGGCTCCTAAATAGGCTCAAGGACATCGGCCTACGTGGAATGGCCCTGTCATGGTTGTCCTCCTTCCTGGGAGAGATATCTCAGACCATCTGGCTCCCTCCGTTCTCATCACCGATACCATCCTTGGATGTGGGTGTCCCCAGGGTTCCATCCTTAGCCCCACCCTTTTCAATATCTACCTATCCCCCCTTGCATCGATGGTAGAGGAAGAGGGTGTCAAGATCATCTCTTACGCTGATGACACTCAGCTGATTTTTACCTGTGACAAGGGTTCAGACTTCGACGGGGCCAAGATTAGGACTTGCTAAACTAAGGTATTCAACTGGCTGAAGATTAATCAGCTAAAGTGCAACCCAGATAAAACTGAGGTGGTTTTCTTTGGTTGCCCAGTTATTCCGAAATGGACCTCCTGGTGGCCAAATGATTTTCCACAACCCTCGGCTGAAAATGAAAAAGCAAAAAATCTGGAAGTCATTATAGATAAAGCACTTTCTATGCAGTCTCAGATCCAGAATCTTACTGGTACCTGTTTTGGTATACTCCGAATGCTCAAAAATTTCCTGCCACTTCTCCCAATGGAGAGCAGGAAGATTGTGGTGCAGGCACTGATAACCACAAAACTTGATTATGTCAATTGCCTGTATCTGGGCCTCCCTAAATCTCTGACCCAGCGATTGCAGGTGATTCAGAACGCGGCAGCCAGAGCTACTACCAAGCCTAAACCAAGAGCCAGGATGACTCCGATTTTGGCATCCCTTCACTGGCTGCCTATAAAGGCACGGATTGATTTCAAAGCCCTTACTCTCTTCTTCAAAGCATTCCATAAATTAGGTGCAGGCTATTTAACTAAACGGGTCTCTCATTACTTTCCCTCGAGGCCTATTCGCTCTTCAAATGCCAACCTGGCCTTCATCCCCAAGATACGTCTGGCTCGCACAGGAGGCAGATCCTTTGGCTATCTGGGTGCTAAGCTGTGGAACAGCCTCCCTGAAGCCTGGAGATCAAATACAAATCTTCTGTCCTTCAGGAAGAACCTGAAAACGTGGCTCTTCAGTCTTTAATCGGGGTCTCTCTCACTCCTTCCCACTGTTGTCAAAGGCGCCAGGACCCTCTAGTTTGAGTAGCTGTGCGCTCGAATAAATTCCTTATTTCATTTCATTTCATTTCAGTGCAGTAAGAACCAACAGAGGTGCAAAAAGAGTCAAGAGGGGTGCAAAAACAGGCAGGAAAGGTGCAGAAAGAGGGAACAGGGGTGCAAAAAGAGGCAAGAGAGGAACAGAAAGAGGGAAGAGGGGTGCAGAAAGAGGCAAGAGGGGTGCAGAATGAAGCAAGTGAGGTGCAGAAAGAGGCAAGAGAAGTGCAGAAACAAGCAAGAGAAGTACAGAAAGAGGCAAGAGAATTGCTGAAAGAAGCAGCAAAGGTGTAGAAAGAAGCAAGAGAAGTGCAGAAAGAGGCAAGTGAGCTGCAAAAATAAGCAAGAGCAGTGCAGAAAGAACCAACAGAGGTGAAAAAAGAGGCAAGAGGGGTGCAGAAAGAGGCAAGAAAGGTACAGAAAGAGGCAGGAGAAGTACAGAAAGAAGGAAGAGAAGTGCGGAAAGAGGCAAAAGAATTGCTGAAAGAAGCAACAGAGGTATAGAAAGAAGCAAGAGAAGTGTAGAAAGAGGCAAATAAGGTGCAGAAAGAAGCAAGAGCAGTGCAGAAAGAACCAACAGAGGTGCAAAAAGAGGCAAGAGGGGTGCAAAAAAAGTAGGAGAGGTGCACAAAGATGCAAGACAAGTACAGACAGAGGCAGGAGGGGTGCATAAAAAGGAATAGAAGTGCAGAAAGAAGCAACAGAGGTGCTGAAAGAGGTGAAAAAGGTGCAAAAAGAGCAAGAGAAGTGCAGAAAGAAGCAACAGAGGTACAAAAAGAGGCAAGAGAGGTACAGAAACTGACAAAAAAGGTGCAGAAAGAGGGAACAGGGGTGCAGAAAGACGCAAGAGAGGTGATGAAAGAGAATGAAGGGCTGCAAAAAGAGGCAAGAGGGGTGCAGAAAGAAGCAAGTGAGGTACAGAAACAGGCAACAGAGGTGCAGAAAGACGCAAGAGAGGTGCAGAAACAAGCAACAGAGGTACAGAAAAAGGCAAGAGAGGTGCAGAAACAGGCAAAAAAGGTGCATAATGAGGGAACAGGGGTGCAAAAAGACACAAGAAAGGTGAAGAAAGAGAAAAAAAGGGTGCAAAAAGATGCAAGAGGGGTGCAGAAAGAAGCAAGTGAGGTGCAGAAACAGGCAACAGCGGTGTAGAAAGAAGCAAGAGAAGTGCAGAAAGAGGCAAGTGAGGTGCAGAAAGAAGCAAGAGCAGTGCAAAAAGAACCAACAGAGGTGAAAAAAGAGGCAAGAGGGGTACAGAAAGAGGTAGGAGAGGTGCACAAAGAGGCAAGAAAGGTACAGAAAGAGGCAAGAGGGGTGCAGAAAAAGGAAGAGAAGTGTAGAAAGAGGCAATATAATTGCTGAAAGAAGCAACAGAGGTATAGAAAGAAGCAAGAGAAGTGCAGAAAGAGGCAAGTAAGGTGCAGAAAGAAGCAAGAGCAGTGCAGTAAGAACCAACAGAGGTGCAAAAAGAGTCAAGAGGGGTGCAAAAAAAAGTAGGAGAGGTGCACAAAGAGGCAAGACAAGTACAGAAAGAGGCAAGAGTGGTGCAGAAAAAGGAAGAGAAGTGTAGAAAGAAGCATCAGAGGTGCTGATAGAGGCAAGAATGGTGCAGAAAGAGCAAGAGAAATGCAGAAAAAGCAACAGAGGTACAGAAAGAGGCAAGAGAGGTGCAGAAACAGGCAAAAAAAGGTGCAGAAAGAGGGAACAGGGGTGCAGAAAGAAGCAAGTGAGGTGTAGAAACAGGCAACAGAGGTGCAGAAAGACGCAAGAGAGGTGCAGAAACAAGCAAGAGAAGTGTAGAAAGAGGCAAGAGAATTGCTGAAAGAAGCAACAGAGGTGTGGAAAGAAGCAAGAGCAGTGCAGAAAGAGGCTAGTGGGGTGCAGAAGGAGGCAAGAGAGGTACAGAAAATGGCAAGAGAACAGCAGAAAGAGGCAAGAGGGATGAAAAAAAGGGAAGAAGGGTGCAGAAAGAAGCAAGAGAGGTGCAGAAAGAAGCAAGAAAAGCAAGAGAAGTACAGAAAGAAGCAAGAGAAGTGCAGAAAGAGGGAAGACGAGTGCAGAAAGAGACAACATGGATGCAGAAAGAGACAACAGTGGTGGAGAAAGAAGCAAGAGAGGTGCAGAAAGAGGGAAGAGGGGTACAGAAAGAGGCAAGAGGGATGCAGAAATTTGCAAAAAAAAGGTGCAGAAAGAAGCAAGAGCAGTGCAGAAAGAACCAATAGAGGTGCAAAAAGAGGCAAAAGGGGTGCAGAAAAAAGTAGGAGAGGTGCACAAAGAGGCAAGAGAAGTACAGAAAGAGGCAGGAGGGGTGCAGAAAGAAGGAAGAGAAGTGCAGAAAGAAGCAACAGAGGTGCTGAAAGAGGAGCAAAGGGTGCAGAAAGAGCAAGAGAAGTACAGAAAGAAGCAACAGATGTACGTAAATAGGCAAGAGAGGTACAGAAACAGGCAGGGAAGGTGAAGAAAGAGGGAACAAGGGTGCAAAAAGAGGCAAGAGAGATGCAGAAAGAAGCAAGTGAGGTGCAGAAAGAGGCAAGTGAGGTGCAGAAAGAAGCAAGAGCAGTACAAAAAGAATCAACAGAGGTGAAAAAAGAGGCAAGAGGGGTGCAGAAAGAGGTAGGAGAGGTGCACAAAGAGGCAAGAAATGTACAGAAAGAGGCAGGAGGGGTACAGAAAGAAGGAAGAGAAGTGCAGAAAGAGGAAAGAGAATTGCTGAAAGAAGCAACAAAGGTATAGAAAGAAACAAGAGAAGTGCAGAAAGAAGCAAGTAAGATGCAGAATGAAGCAAGAGCAGTGCAGAAAGAACCACCAGAGGTGCAAAAAGAGGCAAGAGGGGTGCAGAAAAAAGTAGGAGAGATGTACAAAGAGGCAAGACAAGTACAGAAAGAGGCAGGAAGAGTGCAAAAAGAGCAAGAGAAGTGCAGAAAGAAGCAACAGAGGTACAGAAAGATGCACGAGAGTTGAAGAAAGAGAAAAAAGGGGTGCAAAAAGAGGCAAGAGGTATGCAGAAAGAAGCAAGTGAGGTGCAGAAACACGCATCAGACGTGCAGAAAGAATCAAGAGAGGTGCAGAAACAAGCAAGAGAAGTGCAGAAAGAGGCAAGAGAATTGCTTAAAGAAGCAAGAGAGGTATAGAAAGAAGCAAGAGAAGTGCAGAAAGAGGCAAGTAAGGTGCAGAAAGAAGCAAGAGCAGTGCAGAAAGAACCAACAGAGGTGCAAAAAGAGGCAAGAGGGGTGCAAAAAAAAGTAGTAGAGGTGCACAAAGAGGCAAGACAAGTACAGAAAGAGGCAGGAGGGGTGCAGAAAAAAGGAAGAGAAGTGCAGAAAGAAGCAACAGAGGTGCTGAAAGAGGTGAGAAGGGTGCAGAAAGAGCAAGAAAAGTGCAGAAAGAAGCAACAGAGGTACAGAAAGATGCAAGAGAGGTGCAGAAACAGGCAAAAAAGGTGCAGAAAGAGGGAACAGGGATGCAGAAAGACGCAAGAGAGGTGAAGAAAGAGAAAAAAGGGGTGCAAAAAGATTCAAGAGGGGTGCAGAAAGAAGCAAGTGAGGTGTAGAAACAGGCAAAAGAGGTGTAGAAAGAAGCAAGAGAAGTGCAGAAAGAGGCACGTGAGGTGCAGAAAGAAGAAAGAGCAGTGCAAAAAGAACCAACAGAGGTGAAAAAAGAGGCACGAGGGGTGCAGAAAGAGGTAGGAAAGGTGCACAAAGAGGCAGGAAAGGTACAGAAAGAGGCAGGAGGGGTACAGAAAGAAGGAAGAGAAGTGCAGAAAGAGGCAAGAAAATTGTTGAAAGAAGCAACAGAGGTATAGAAAGAAGCAAGAGAAGTGCAGAATGAGGCAAGTAAGGTGCAGAAAAAAGCAAGAGCAGTGCAGATAGAACTAACAGATGTGCAAAAAGAGTCAAGAGGGGTGCAAAAAAAAGTAGGAGAGGTGCACAAAGAGGCAAGACAAGTACAGAAAGAGGCAGGAGGGGTGCATGTAGGAGAGTAGGATCTGCCTCTTATGTTGCCCCCACTTTTTTTCTGATGTTTACACTGGTTTCTGGCTATAGTCAGGCTGGGACCCTGCCAATCAGGGCCCCAGACTCTCTGTTCTCTCTAAACGACTTGGAGTGCACTCTAGGTGCACTAGTGATTGGATACTGTGGTACCTTATGAGTCCCTAGTATATGGTACCTTAGGTACCAAGGGCATAGGTACTTCACAGGCCTACCAGGGGCTGAAGCATGTATTATGCCACCCCTGGGAGGCAGACTAAATCTGACACCACAGGTCTGCTACTGCAGCCTGGGTAAGGTGGTGCATGCACCCCTTACTGTGATATAGGCTACCTATATCACTACATAGATACACACATATAAACCTATAAGTCACTCCTATGGCAGGCCTTATCAATCCTGAAGGCAGAGTGCTTGGTTCCTATGTGAGAGGGTGCCCCTGCATGAGCAGAGCCCCTCTGCAGCATTCGGAGACCCTTCTCTGATGCTGTTTGTAGTGCAGCCTGACCATATACTCTTAAGCGCATTATAACCCAGCGTTAAATGCTAACTTTGGGATGGCTGCACGGAAACATGTTGTGTTTGGTGTCAAACATCTTGGAATGCTACCCCCCTGCCAGTTCTGGCGGCGGGGGTAGCATTCCACCCTTCTAGACCGTTCTAAGACCACGGAACTGACCAAGGGTGTTCCACAAGGCTCATGTCTAAGCCCTACGCTTTTTAACATCTATATTGCCCTCTTGGCCCACTTACTCAGGAGTCATGGTTTTTTGCCCATCTCTTACGCAGATGACACTCAGCTTCTCTTCACCTTTGATAAAACCTCAACATATGCCCTGTCATCATTCGCCGAAGGAATGACTGCCATTTCAGTTTGGATGAGAAAAAATGTCCTCCAATTGAATGCAGGGAAAACCGAGGTAATACTATTCGGAGAAGCCCCTCTACTCTGGTCTCCGAATTGGTGGCCACCCGCTCTCGGGCCACCCCCTACTCCCAAAACTTCAGTTAAGAATCTGGGCATCCATCTTGATCAGACTCTTACTCTGAAGGAGCATGTCTCCCGAACTGTTAGCAATTGCTTCCATGTGCTGGGAATGCTTCGCCGAGTTTTCCCTTTTCTGCCGGATTATACACGGAAACCTCTTATTCAGACCATGATTCTGGGCCGCCTTGATTATTGTAATGCTCTTTTGCTCTCCGCAAACGAGTCTTCCCTTGATAGACTTCAGGTGGTCCAGAATACTGCGGCTCGGCTTCTCACGAATTCCTTGCCTGGAACCTCTTCTTTGCCGCTGCTTCGCAGACTTCACTGGCTACCAGTCCGTAAGCGGATAAAGTTTAAGACCGGCTGCATAGTCTATAGAGCCACCCATAACAAGGGCCCTTCTTACATCTCGTGCAAACTGAAGCCATATTCTCCGCACAGGACACTGAGATCCAGCTGTAAATTTCTTTTACAGGTTCCAAGGGTAAGGAAAGCTAGACTTGGTGGGAAATCTTTTCCCTCCTCGCCCCATCTTACTGGAATGAGCTCCCCTTACAACTTAGACAATGCCCGGACTATTTACGTTTCAGGAAACTGCTTAAAGCCTCCCTATTTTAGTCTGTCTTTGCTCGCTCGCTGGTCTGCTTAGCGCAGAGATACCCCTTCGGGGGTGATTCAGGCGCTCTACAAAACTTTTAAATAAATAAATAAATAAATAAATAGAGGGATAGACATGTACCTACTGTGGAAATGCGGTAGAATCCTGAAGAGCCCTGGCATCACAAAATGGATGCCACCAGTCACAGACACTGGGCTGCCCTCTTGCTGATGACCGAAACTCGCAGTGGAGGAAGCCCAGCAATAGGTATCCTGTCCCAGGGAGGTGTGACCACCTCCCAGACAGGGTTTAGTGTATTGGGGCTGGGTGTGTGCACTCCTAGAGTGCTTTGAAGTCCTGCACTGGGGGAGCAGAAGGCTCCTCTGTGCATACACCAGTTCAAACCGGCTCAGGGGCTACCTGCCCCTGCTCTGGCGCAAAACTGGACAAAGGGAAGTGGGTGTAGCCACCCACTCCCCTGACCCTCCCATAGGTGGGGTCTTAGAGCTAGTCCCTCCCTCCCTTTTTAGTATAAGGTAGGGAACCCTTGAACTTGCAAACTAGATCTCCATGGATGATGCTCTACTGAAGAATCCCGGACCTTCGACGTTCCACTACCTCTGGAAGACTGAAGAATCTCCCTTGGAGTCAAGGAGTGACTCCCCTGCTTGGCAGGCACCAAAAACTGAAACGACAGTCGCAAACTACGCCGCTCCCGCTGGAGCCCAAGGTCCCTGCAGCCCAAGGGAAGGATTTCCTGACTTCGCCCAGGCCATCGTGAGTCCCCAGCGAAGTTGAGGCAAGTGGACCCTACGAGTGACGAGGAACCGCAGTCCCTGGGTACTGTGCACTATTGTCAAGTGCAACCCTTTCACAACACTCTACAAACCTGTGGTTTGGACCACTTATGGTCCTAGCCTCTAGCAAGAATCCCTCTGAAGATCAGAGGCCTACCCTGTCCCGAGTGACCGTGGGCCCCTGTTGAAGGAATCCTCCCGAGGCGTCTTTGCAATCCCTTTCCAGCCAGCTTGTGGGTCCCCTGAAGACTTTTCTACAAAACCAAAGGGCTCCCCTGGTTGCGCCAGGCCTGCCCTGACTTACCCTTGCTGGGTGAGTTCCCCAGACCTTGCTGGTCTGCACCATTGACTTTTTAATTTTTCCACAAGACTTGCTGCTACCAAGGCTTGTTGGCTCCAATCGGTTTGCCGACACCGCAGTCAGCTGCAGACTTCATGGCACACGCTGAATCCAGCTCCTGGTTGTCATCGACGCCTCCTGGACCTCGTGGTCGAAGAGTCAAGACACCTAAGAACGACCTGAATCTGTCGACGACGGTGGGCATTCATCTTCCTTGCCCCGGGTCACTGCCCAGTGACTTTGAACACTGTCCCCTCTGCTTTCAGGTCTTCCTTCTTCCGAATCCAGGCTTGGATTCCACCGGACACTTCTTCTGTCTTCACAAGCAGCAAGTCTTCATTGGCTCCCATTGAAAACGACGCCGCGACCCGACACCAAAGGACACCTATGCACCCGGCTTCCCTGGGTGAGGTAACTCCAGCACTACGGTGCTCCTGTGGGTGTTGGCCCTAGAACTACTTACCCTGTAAGTGACTTGCTTGTAGCTACTCCCGAAGTGCCCTTAAACTCTTAATTTCCAACCGCGACTTGCCCCATTGAAGTCTACGGCGATCCGCGCCTGTGTTCACGCACTGCACGCGTCCCCCGTGGGTACTTTACTTACCTGCCTTGGGTGGTTTCGTGAGGCCCCAGCACTTTTGAAGGCCCCAGGCCTTGTCCCTTTGCAAGTTGTTGTTGTTAAGTCTCTTTTTTAGTATATGGTCTGGTACGCCCCTAGGGCCCCAGCCATATTTGTGCTTAATTTATTGTGAAACGTTGATTTGTGCATATGTTCCTATCTTCTAATCTCACAAGAGATTAGTAGAGAGTTGTTTAGTAATAAATACATATATATTTGATATATATACCTGTGTGGTGTCTTTTCATTTGGTGATTCAAGAGATTGTGTGGTAAAACAAGCTGCTTTACATTCCTCCAAGACTTAGCATGAAGGCTGCTCTCCACAGCTACCACTAGGATAGCTTTCTATAAAGGTTGTCTTAAACCTACCTACCATAAGAGTCGAATTGTACTGGTGCAAGGTATCCACTTTAACTAGTGAACAGCATATACCAGGCCAACTTCTCACATTGGTGGCAGCGTGTGGGATTCCAGCTTGCTATTGTTTTGCCAGAAAATCTCTATTTGAATTACTAACTGAAAACCACTATAGGTACTCAAGGTACATATAAAGTCAAGCTTAGTAACAATAAGTTCTACTGAACTTAGAGCTGTGTGCCAAGGGATAGCACACCCTTTCTACAGCTCAAGCTAGTATCAGTAGTCCACAAACTAGTGTAGGTAGTACAACACTGCACAACACTAGAATGTCCTTAAAGGGTGGACCCAGTGGATCCACTCAGCCTCAGTATAAGGACATGGCTTTCTCTGACTTGAGAGCCATGTGTGCTGCAAGGCACCTGAAGCTAGGACAGAGTCCCTCCACACTACACCTGATAGATCTGCTGACAGCAGATGATCTTAGATTAGCTCTAGGAGCTAATGGGTCTGAATCAGTGAGTGGGTCAATTACAGTGTCTGGGTCAGATGATGAACGTCAGGATGACCAAGACTCTGTGATTGTAGGGCCAGGACCCAAGGGGTCTGAACAGGACAGAGGAATTCTCCCTAAGAGAACTGACATAGTGGAGGAGAGGCCTAGGTCCATTTCTAGGGAATCTGAACACTTGTATCACTCTGGCAGAGAATCTGTCTACCAGAGGAACTCCTACTACCCAAGAAGAGAGACCTCCTCTGACAGAATGTACAAACTGCTGCAGTATGAGGAAGCAAGATTTGCCCTCAAAACCAAGCAGTTGGCATTAGATAAGGAAGCCCTGGAGCTCCAGAGAGCTTCTAGAAAAGAGGGGTTAGAACCCCCTGGTGGCAGCAACAGTGTCCCTAGAGGCAGAGAATATATTCCAGACCATAGGAACCTGAGCAAGGTTGTTCCTCCCGACCAGAGTGGGGATGATATCCATAAGTGGGTAACTGCTATGGAAAGGGCCTGTAGAGTACAACAGGTCCCCCAAAAGCAGTGGGCAGCAATCTTGTGGCTCTCCTTCTCAGATAAAGGTAGAGACAAGCTCCTCACTGTTAGAGAAGAGGATGCTGATGACTATGAAGTCCTGAAGAGTGCACTGATAGATGGGTTTGGCTTAACCACTGAGCAGTACAGGTTGAAGTTCAGAGACACCCAGAAGGCACAGACTCAGGACTGAACTGACTTTGTAGATTGTGCAACCAAGGCTCTGGAGGGTTGGATGGTTGGCAGTAGGGTTACTGATTTCAAGGGATTGTATAATCTAATGATGAGAGAACAGATCCTTAATAATTGCCAGAACCAGTTGTTGCATCAATACCTGGTGGACTCAGATCTGACCTCTCCCCAAGAATTGGGAAAGAAGGCAGACAAGTGGGTCAGAACCAGGGTGAGGCAGAAAACCCAGAACCAAGGGGGTGACACAAAGAAGCAGGATTCTAAGGGCTCTGAGAAAATTGGGGATAAGTCAAAAGACCAGAAGTCTTCAGAAGGGCCCCAAAAATCTGCATCTGGTGGGGAGTCACAATCCAACAAAGGAAAAGGCCAAAAGAAGCCCTGGTGCAAATTCTGTAAACAGAAAGGGCACTGGACTTCTGATTGTAACAAGTCCAAAGACCAAACCACCACCACTCCTGCCCCTAAGGCAACTGTTCCCCCTAGTTCAGCTACTGGTGGAGGTGGTACTCAGAATAAGGGTGTAGTAGGGTTGACCCTGGGTTCTGAAGTGGACTCTGGCCTAGTCAGAGTACCCACTCAGGCAATGCTGATTTGTGATGGAGACATGGACATGTCCTTCCTGGTGAGCCCCAGTAATCTGGGCAAATACAAACAGCAGCCTGTAATAAATGGCAAACAGGCTTTGGCATTTAGGGACACAGGTGCTAGTGTCACCATGGTGGCAGAGGATCTTGTGGACCCTGGACAGATCATCCTGGGCGAAATGTACCAGGTGACCAATGCAAGCAATGTCAGGACCAACCATAGTCTGGCAGTTGTGAATTTCTCCTGGGGAGGGGTAACTGGCCTCAAGGAGGTTGTAGTCAGTGCAGACCTCCCTGTAGAATGTCTATTGGGCAATGATCTAGAAACTTCAGCCTGGTCTGAAGTAGAGTTATGGACTCATGCTGAGATGTTGGGCATCCCTGCAGAAGGTATTTGCTGTGACCAGGTCACAGGCCAAAATGCATGACACTGAACCAGCTCTGGATCCTGAAACCATGGACCAGATGCTTCCCAAGAAGAGGAGCAGTATGGGGTAAGGCAGAGCCTTCCCCTCTGTCTCAGATCACTGATTCCCCTCTTGAGGGAGGAGGAGCAGATCCTGAAGAAGGAACTGCCCCAGAGGGACTTGAGCCTGATCAGGTTGAGTTCTTGGGGGCAGGGGGCCCTTCTAGGGAAGATCTGAGTAAGGAGCAACAGTGCTGCCCCTCTCTTGAACCCCTCAGACAGCAGGCTGCTGCTGAGGCTGCTGGGAGTGCTAGTGGGTCCCATAAAGTCTATTGGGATGAGGGACTCCTATATTCGGAGGGTAGAGATCCAGCCCCTGGAGCCACCAGGAGGTTGGTAATACCCCAGAGGTTTAGGGGGTTCCTCTTGACCCGAGCACATGATATCCCTTTAGCAGGTCACTTGGGCCAAAACAAGACCTGGGACAGGCTTGTTCCACTTTTTCATTGGCCACATATGTCAGAGGACACAAAGGAGTTTTGTCGCTCCTGTGTCACATGCCAAGCCAGTGGCAAGGCAGGTGGCACCACAAAGGCCCCCCTGATACCACTACCTGTGGTGGGGGTACCCTTTGAAAGGGTAGGGATTGACATTGTTGGTCCCCTTGACCCTCAAACTGCATCTGGGCACAGATTTATCCTGGTGGTAGTGGATCATGCCACCAGGTACCCAGAGGCAATTCCCCTGAGGACCACCACAGCCCCTGTGGAGGCAAGAGCCCTCATTGGAGTTTTCTCCAGAGTGGGTTTCCCAAAGGAGGTCATCTCTGACAGAGATACAAACTTCATGTCAGGATATTTAAAAGCAATGTGGAAGGAGTGTGGTGTAACTTACAAATTCACCACCCCCTATCACCCACAATGCAATGGGTTGGTTGAACGTTTCAACAAAACCCTGAAGGGAATGATTAAAGGTCTCCCAGAGAAGCTTAGGCGGAAATGGGACCTTCTTCTTCCCTGCCTGTTGTTTGCATACAGAGAGGTTCCACAGAAGGGGGTTGGTTACAGCCCATTTGAGCTTCTGTTTGGGCATCCTGTAAGAGGTCCATTATGTTTGGTAAAAGAGGGCTGGGAGTTACCTCTCAAACCCCCCAAACAGGATGTGATGGACTATGTACTTGGTCTCCGCTCCAGGATGGCCGAATACATGAAAAAGGCAACCAAAAACCTGGAGGCCAGCCAAGAATTACAAAAAGCTTGGCATGACCAAAAGGCTGTGCTGACTGTGTACCAGCCAGGACAGAAAGTGTGGGTGTTGGAGCCTGTGGCCCCAGCAGCCCTCCAAGACAAGTGGAGTGGCCCCATACAATAGTTGAGCAAAAGGGAGAAGTCACCTATTGTAGGAGAGTAGGATCTGCTTCACATGGGTACCCCCACTTTTTGCTGATGCTTCACTGTTTTTCGACTTTAGTCTGGCTGGGGCCCTGCTAATCAGAACCCCAGCCTAGCTGCTTCCTCTCTAAAATGGTTTCCATGTGCCTTAGGCACATCTCTGATTGGAATCTGGAGTGCCCTTATAAGTCCCTAGTATATGGTATACTATGTACCCAGGGCATAGGTACCTCAGAGGCCTACCAGGGGCTGCAGCATGTATTGTGCCACCCCTGGAAGGCCATCCAAAATGACACCACAGGTCTGCTACTGCTGCCTGGGTAAGGTGATGCATGCACCCCTTACTGTGATATAGGTTACCTATCTCACTACATATGTACACACATATAAACCTATAAGTCACTCCTATGGCAGGCCTTACCAATCCTGAAGGCAGAGTGCTTGGTTTTTATGTGAGAGGGTGCCCCTGCATGAGCATAGCCCCTCTACAGCGTTCGGAGACCCTCCTCTGATGCTGTTTGTGGTACAGCCTGACCATATACTCTTAAGTGCATTATATCCTCGCGGTACAATGCTTACTTTGGACTGGCTGCACCAAAACATGTTGTGTTTGGTGTCAAACATCTTGGAATACTACCCCCCCGCCAGTTCTGGCGGCGGGGGTAGCATTCCACCCTTCTAGAGGGAGAGACATGTACCCACCGGCATACCCGGTAACTTCTTTCCAGAGCCCTGGCATCACAAAATGGATGCCGCTGCCACAGACACGGGTCTGGCCTCCTGCTGCTGACTGAAACTCCGGCAGGGGAGGCCTGGACAATAGGTTTCCTGTCCCAGGGAGGTGTAACCACCTCCCCAGACAGGATGATGTGTATTGGGGCTGGGCGGGAGCACTCTCTGGTGCTTTGAAGTCCTGCACTGGGGGCACATCTGGTGTCCCTGTGCATACCCCAGTTCAAACCGGCTCAGGGGCTTCCAGCCCCTGCTCTGGCGTGAAACTGGACAAAGGGAAAGGGGTGTAACCACCCCTCTGCCCTGACCCTCCCATAGGTGGGTCCCCAGAGTATGTCCAACCCCCTAACTTGGTATAAGTATGGGACCCCAGTCCTTAGGACTTTAGATTTACCTGGACGAAACTCTGATACAGAATCCTGGACCTTCGACGCTCTACTTCAAGATTAGAGGACTGAAGAATCTCCCTTGGGGTCAAGGAGTGACTCCCCTGCTTGGCAGACACCTAAGAAGCAATTGTCTGGTCTGCATCACTGAAGCTCCCGCCGGACGCCGAAGTCTTTGCATCACCAGAGGTGGATTTCCAGACTTTCCCAAGGCTGCCCTGAGTCCTCAGCAAAGCTGAGGCCCGTAGCTGTCGTGGGTAACGTAGAACCGTGACCCCTGGACACCGAGCACATTTGCAAGTGCATCCTCTTCGGGGCATCCCACGAAGTTGTGCTTTGGGCTCCGAGTAGCCCTCGCCTCCAGCACCGACTGCACCGAAGATCACTGGCCTCCACTCCACGAGTGTCCCGTGAGCCAGCTCCAAGTGCGTCCACTTGAGGCTCCTTCGCGGTCGCTAGTCTGTTGGCTAGTGGGCCCTCCCGAAGGCAACTCTTCTTCTACTTGTGCTTCCCTGGTTGCTCCAGACGTGCCCTGACTTACCCTTGCAGAGTGAGTCCCTCAGACCTTGCTGGTTTGCACCACTGTCCTTCTTCTAATTCCACAAGACTTGCCGTTGCCAAGGCTTGTTGGGTCCAATCCGGTCGCGGATACCTCAGCAAGCGCCAGACATCGTGGAACATCTCGAATCCAGCTCCTGGTTGTCGTCAACGCCTCCTGGACCTCGTAGCTGAAGAGTCAAGACGACTGTCAACCTACCTGAAGCACCCGACATCGGTGGGCATCTGCTCATCGCCTTCCTGGTCACTGGCTAGTGACCCAGACTCTGTCCCCTCTGCTTTCAGGTTCTTCAGATCTCCGATCCACCTTTGGATCCACCCGAACACTTTCGACTTGGTCGCCAGCAGCACTTTGCAGCAGATCGCCATTGTAAACGACGACGAAACGCGACCCCGAAAGACACCTATGCACCCGGCTTCCCTGGGTGAGGTAACTCGAGTACTCCGGTGCTCACGTGGGTATAGACTCTAGAACGACCTAGTTCTAAAGGGGTTTGCTCCAAGTCCTCCTCTAAGTATCCCTTTTCTTTAAAATTCCAACCGCGACTTTCCCCATAGAAGTCAACGGCGATTCGCGGCTGTGTTCTCACACTGCACGCGTCCCCCGTGGGTGCCCTGTGTCACTACCTTGGGTGGTTCCTTGTGGTCCAAGCACTTCTACAGGCTCTAGGTCTTGTGTCTAGCTCAGTCGTGGTTCTTATACCACTTTATTGGTATATGGTTTGGTACGCCCCTAGGGCCCAAACGTGTATTTGTGCTATTACTGTTGATAACTAACTTATAACTTATGTACTTCGAACTATAGCCTCATAAAGAGACTAGAGGGGTGTGTTTAGCAATAAATACATATATTTTGAATATATACCTGGTGTGGTCCTCTTTCATTTGGTCACTCAAGAGATTATAGACTGGTAAAACAAGCTGCTTTACATTCCTTCAAGACTTAGCCTGAAGGCTGCTCTCCAAAGCTACCACTAAGATAGCTTTCAATAAAGGTTGTCTTTAACCTATCTCCAATAAGGGGTTGTTTGGACTGGTGCAAGGTGCCCACTATAATTAGTGGACAGCATATACCAGGCCAACTTCTCACATTGGTGTGCAGCGTGTGGGATTCCAGCTTGCTATTGTTTTACCAGATAATCTCAATTGAATTGATCAACTGAAAACCACTAAGGGTACCTTAGGTACATATAAATCAAGCTTAGGATACAGTAAGTTCTACTGAACTTAGAGTTGTGTGTTAAGGGATAGCACACCCTTTCTACAACTCAAGAGAGTTTAGTAGGCCACACTAGAGTAGGTAGTGCATACACCACACCTCACTAGTAATGTCTTCAAAGCCAGGACCCAGTGAGTCCTTGCCAGAAGCCAGTGGGCTTCTTTCCTCCAAGTATGATAATCTCCCATTCTTGGAATTGAGAGCATTGTGCAATACTAGGAAGCTGAAGGCAGGCAAAAGTGCCAGCACCCAACACCTCAGGGAGGTGCTACTGTCAGATGATCTCAGCAGACCCCTAGGGTCTGAAGGGGTAGGCAGACAGGGTGGGGCAGAAGATGAGGAAGGGGCCAGGGGTGAAATCACCCAGGACCCCCCCTCTGAAACTGGCCAGGAAGGTGAAAATGACCTTGACCTGGAAAACCCAATTCCTCCTGTGGATGAGGAGGAGGATCAGGATGACCTCCCCTTTGTCCCCCCAGGAAGAATTATGAGTGTGCCCAGAAGGCCTAGATCTCCTACTCAGGAGTCTAACCACTCTGACACCTCAATAGGGACCTCTGTTTCCTCTCACAGGAGGGAATCCTCTCATGAAAGGAAAGAGAGACTGCTCAGATATGGAGAAGCTCAGTTGAGACTCAGAAGAAAGCAGTTGGCTATAGACAGGGAGTCCCTAGAGCTTGAAAAGCAAAGAAAAAAGATGGGACTAGAGTCCCATGGTGGCAGCAATTTCCCCAGAGATAGGGAAAGGTCTTATGACCATAGGAACCTGAGCAAGATTGTCCCTCCCTACCAGAGTGGGGATGACATCCACAAATGGATAACTGCACTGGAGAGGGCCTGTAAAGTACAGAGGGTCCCTCAGGAGCAGTGGGCAGCAATCTTGTGGCTCTCCTTTGCAGACAAAGGTAGAGACAAGCTCCTCACTGTAAGAGAAGAGGATGCTGATAATTACAAGGTCTTGAAGAGTGCTCTGATTGATGGGTTTGGCCTAACAACTGAACAATACAGGTTAAAGTTCAGAGATACCCACAAAGCACAGACTCAAGACTGGGTGGACTATGTGGATTGTTCTGCTAAGGCTCTGGAAGGTTGGTTATTGGGCAGTAAGGTATGTGACTTCACAGGATTGTACAATCTTATCATGAGGGAGCAGATTCTTAATAACTGTCAAAATCAGCTGTTGCATCAGTACCTGGTGGACTCTGATCTGACCTCTCCCCAAGAATTGGGAAAGAAGGCAGACAAATGGGTCAGAACCAGGGTGAGGCAGAAGGTACAGAACCAAGGTGGTGACCCAAAGAAGCAAGATTCTAAGAACTCTGATAAGGGTGGGGAGAAGGGTAAAGACCAGAGGTCTTCACAAGGGCCCCAAAAATCTTCTTCAGGTGGGGATTCACAGTCTAACAAAGGGAAAGGCCAAAAGAAACCATGGTGCAAGGTCTGTAAGCAAAAGACCCACTGGACTAGTGATTGCACCAAGTCCAAAGACTCTAATCCAGCACCCACCAATGCCCCTAAGGCACCTGTTCCCCCTAGTTCAGTTACAGTTGGTGGGAGTGCTCCAGCCAAGGGTTTAGTAGGGTTCACCCTGGGTACTGAAGTGGGCTCTGACCTAGTCAGAGAACTCACTCAGGCTGTCCTAGTCTGTGATGGAGGCATGGATGTGACCTCCTATGTGAGTCCCAGTAATCTGGGCAAGTACAGACAACAGCCCTTAATCAATGGAAAAGAGGCTTTGGCATTTAGGGACACAGGGGCAAGTGTCACCATGGTGACACAAGACCTTGTGGATCCTGGGCAGATTATACTTGGTGAAATGTACCAAGTGACCAATGCTAGCAATGTCAGAACAGACCATACTCTGGCAGTTGATAACTTCTCCTGGGGAGGGGTAACTGGCCTTAAGAAGGTTGTGGTGAGTGCAAACCTACCAGTGGAATGCTTGCTTGGCAATGATCTTGAAACTTCAGCTTGGGCAGAAGTGGAGCTCAGGACCCATGCAGAAATGCTGGGGATCCCTGCAAATGTGTTTGCTGTGACCAGGTCACAGAGCAAAATGTCTAACACTGAACAGGCCTTGGATTCTGAAATAATGGACCAAGTGCCATCCAAGAGGAGGAGTAGTAGGGTAAAGGCAGTGCCTTCCCCTTGGCTCAGAAGGAAGATCAGTCTCTTGAGGGGGATGATCTCAGTCCTGAGGAAGGAACTGTCCCAAAGGAGCTTGAACCTGACCAGGTTGAGTTCTTGGGGACAGGGGCCCTTCCAGGGCAGATCTGAGCCAGGAGCAGCAGAGCTGCCCCTCTCTTGAACCCCTCAGACAGCAAGCCGCTGCTGAGGCTGCTGGGAAAGCTAGTGGTCCCCATACAGTGTATTGGGATGATGGACTCTTGTACTCAGAGTGTAGAGACCCCAAGCCTGGTGCCACCAGGAGGTTGGTTATACCTCTGAAGTTCAGGGGCTTCCTATTGACCCTAGCCCATGACATTCCCTTAGCAGGTCACCTGGGCCAGAACAAGACTTGGGACAGAATTGTCCCTCACTTTCACTGTCCCCACATGTCTGAAGACACTAAGGAGTTTTGTCGCTCCTGTGTAACCTACCAGGCCAGTGGCAAGGCAGGTGGCACTACAAAGGCCCCCCTGATACCACTACCTGTGGTGGGGGTTCCCTTTGAAAGGGTGGGGATTGACATTGTTGTTCCCATGGATCCCCAAACAGCATCTGGGCACAGGTTTATCCTGGTGGTAGTGGATCATGCCACCAGGTACCCAGAGGCTATTCCCCTTAGGACCACTACAGCACCTGTGGTGGCAAGGGCCCTCCTGGGAATTTTCTCAAGAGTGGGCTTCCCTAAGGAGGTTGTATCAGACAGGGATGCCAACTTTATGACTGGATACTTGAAAGCAATGAGGAAGGAGTGTGGAGTGACTTACAAGTTCACCACACCCTATCACCCACAATGCAATGGTTTAGTTGAGAGATTCAACAAAACCTTGAAGGGCATGATTAAAGGGCTCCCAGAGAAGCTTAGGCGAAGATGGGACATACTCTTGCCCTGCCTTTTATTTGCATACAAGGAGGTGCCTCAAAAGGGGGTTGACTACAGCCCTTTTGAACTTTTGTTTGGTCACCCTGTCAGGGGTCTATTGTGCTTGGTAAAGGAAGGATGGGAGTTACCTCTCAAGCCCCCAAAGCATGACATAGTGGACTATGTACTTGGTCTCCGCTCCAGGATGGCTGAATTCATGAAAAAGGCAACTAAAAACCTTGAGGCTAGCCAGGAACTGCAAAAAGCCTGGCATGACCAAAAGGCTGTACTGACTGTTTACCAGCCAGGACAGAAGGTGTGGGTGTTGGAGCCAGTGGCCCCAGCAGCTCTCCAAGACAAATGGAGTGGACCCCATACCAGTGTTGAACAGAAGAGTGAGGTTACCTATTTAGTAGACCTAGGAACACCCAGGAGTCCCCACAGGGTTCTCCATGTCAACAGACTGAAGCCATATGTGGACAGGGCAGACATGGGCTTGCTCATGGCTACTGATGAGGGACAGGAGGAAGAGAGTGACCCACTCCCTGACCTGCTCTCACAGAACCCTGATGATGGGTCAGTGGATGGTGTAGCCTTGGCAGGCAGCCTCACTGCTCAGCAGCAAACTGATTATAGACAAGTGCCCAATCAGTACAGACATATGTTCTCTCTGACTCCAAGTCAGACCACCTGGTGCACTCATGAAGTGGACACTGGGGACAGTCTGCCTATTAAAAATAAGATTTATAGGCAACCTGACCATGTCAGGGACTGTATCAGGACAGAAGTCCAGAAAATGTTGGATTTGGGAGTTATTGAACCCTCAGATAGCCCTTGGGCTAGTCCAGTGGTCCTTGTGCCAAAACCTCACACCAGTGGTGGGAAAAGAGAGATGAGGTTTTGTGTGGACTACAGGGGTTTCAATGCAGTCACTAGGACTGATGCCCATCCAATACCTAGGGCAGATGAGCTAATAGACACTTTGGCCTCAGCCAAGTATCTAAGCACATTTGACCTGACAGCTGGCTACTGGCAGATCAGACTAGCTGATGATGCAAAGCCAAAGACAGCATTCTCAACCCCTAGTGGGCATTATCAATTTGTGGTAATGCCCTTTGGTCTGAAGAATGCACCTTCCACTTTTCAGAGGTTGGTGAATACAGTCCTTACAGGTCTGTAAGCCTAAAGTGCAGCATATCTAGATGATATTGCTGTCTTTAGCTCCACCTGGGAGGATCACCTGGTCCACCTCAGAAATGTTTTGCAGGCCCTGCAGAAAGCAGTCCTAACTATCAAGGCCACAAAGTGCCAGATAGTGCAGAGTCAGGTTGTGTACCTGGGCCACCTTGTGGGTGGAGGCCAGGTTCAACCATTGCAGAGCAAGATCCAGACCATCATGGACTGGACAGCTCCAACTACCCAGACTCAGGTGAGAGCCTTTTAGGCCTGACTGGGTACTATAGGAGATTTGTCAAGGGGTATGGATCAATAGTGACACCCCTGAATGACTTAACTTCCAAGAAAATGCCCAAAAAGGTTCGGTGGACAGTTAGCTGTCAAAAGGCATTTGATGACCTGAAGCAGGCCATGTGCACTGCTCCCATTCTGCAGAGTCCTGATTACTCCAAGAAGTTCATTGTCCAAACAGATGCATCTGAATTGGGGGTAGGGGCTGTACTGTCACAATTGAATGATGAAGGTCAGGATCAGCCAGTAGCTTTTATTAGCAGAAGGCTGACCCCTAGAGAGAAACGTTGGTCAGCCATAGAGAGGGAGGCCTTTGCTGTTGTTTTGGGCTCTGAAGAAGTTGAGGCCATACTTGTTTGGTACTCACTTCCTTGTTCAAACAGACCACAAGCCCCTCCTATGGCTAAAACAAATGAAGGGTGAAAACCCCAAACTGCTTAGGTGGTCCATTTCCCTACAGGGGATGGACTTTACAGTGGAACATAGACCTGGGAGTAACCATGCCAATGCAGATGGACTCTCTAGGTACTTCCACTTAGAACATGAAGACTCAACTGGTCAAGGTTAGTTTAATGTCCCTACATTTGGGGGGGTTGTGTAGGAGAGTAGGATCTGCTTCACATGGGTACCCCCACTTTTTGCTGATGCTTCACTGTTTTTCGACTTTAGTCTGGCTGGGGCCCTGCTAATCAGAACCCCAGCCTAGCTGCTTCCTCTCTAAAATGGTTTCCATGTGCCTTAGGCACATCTCTGATTGGAATCTGGAGTGCCCTTATAAGTCCCTAGTATATGGTATACTATGTACCCAGGGCATAGGTACCTCAGAGGCCTACCAGGGGCTGCAGCATGTATTGTGCCACCCCTGGAAGGCCATCCAAAATGACACCACAGGTCTGCTACTGCAGCCTGGGTAAGGTGGTGCATGCACCCTTACTGTGATATAGGTTACCTATCTCACTACATATGTACACACATATAAACCTATAAGTCACTCCTATGGCAGGCCTTACCAATCCTGAAGGCAGAGTGCTTGGTTTTTATGTGAGAGGGTGCCCCTGCATGAGCATAGCCCCTCTACAGCGTTCGGAGTCCCTCCTCTGATGCTGTTTGTGGTACAGCCTGACCATATACTCTTAAGTGCATTATATCCTCGCGGTACAATGCTAACTTTGGACTGGCTGCACCAAAACATGTCGTGTTTGGTGTCAAACATCTTGGAATACTACCCCCCGCCAGTTCTGGCAGCGGGGGTAGCATTCCACCCTTCTAGAGGGAGAGACATGTACCCACCGGCATACCCGGTAACTTCTTTCCAGAGCCCTGGCATCACAAAATGGATGCCGCTGCCACAGACACGGGTCTGGCCTCCTGCTGCTGACTGAAACTCCGGCAGGGGAGGCCTGGACAATAGGTTTCCTTTCCCAGGGAGGTGTAACCACCTCCCCAGACAGGATGATGTGTATTGGGGCTGGGCGGGAGCACTCTCTGGTGCTTTGAAGTCCTGCACTGGGGGCACATTTGGTGTCCCTGTGCATACCCCAGTTCAAACCAGCTCAGGGGCTTCCAGCCCCTGCTCTGGCACGAAACTGGACAAAGGGAAAGGGGTGTAACCACCCCTCTGCCCTGACCCTCCCATAGGTGGGTCCCCAGAGTATGTCCAACCCCCTAACTTGGTATAAGTATGGGACCCCAGTCCTTAGGACTTTAGATTTACCTGGACGAAACTCTGATACAGAATCCTGGACCTTCGACGCTCTACTTCAAGATTAGAGGACTGAAGAATCTCCCTTGGGGTCAAGGAGTGACTCCCCTGCTTGGCAGGCACCAAAGAAGCAATTGTCCGGTCTGCATCGCTGAAGCTCCCGCCGGACGCCGAAGTCTTTGCATCACCAGAGGTGGATTTCCAAACTTCCCCGAGGCTGCCCTGAGTCCTCAGCAAAGCTGAGGCCCGTAGCTGTCGTGGGTAACGTGGAACCGTTGTAGTAGTGAGCCTCAGCAAGGCCTACCAGTGCTTAGGGGTTCACCCTTCTCTGCACAGAGTCCTCAGACACTTAGGAAGAAGTTGGCATAGAAACTGGAATAAGAAAGACAGAGTTTATTAAACCTCATGAGGTGGAGCTAAATTCGCACATCACCCTTCAGTAATGCATGAAGTAGCACACTGAATGGAAGGACCATGGTCCTTTTATACCCACACAGGGGCTCAAATGAAGGCGGTACAAACACAAATGCTGGTTTTAGATACATATAAGGTCATACAGAAAATGCACAGTCGACAAATGGGTGGAGCTAACAGTTTCTACTTCTAGTAGACACATCCTGACATTTATAAACTCAGAACAGCTGCAAGCTCAACTGAGCATGTGCAAAGCAAGAGGAACTAAATATAACTTGTCTCTAGGCAGATTTCAAGAGCAGTTAACAGGAAGGTAGGACAGAGCACATGGTGAGCACATGGCAGCACATGGCAACCAAAATGGCTGCCAGAAATACAAAATGGATTCCACAAAGCGGACAATTTAGCCTCTAAATACAGGCTGTCTTTAGCCAATGCTTAACTTAAGTGCTGCCAAATTACAACAGACGACCCTTTCAGCATTGGCTGAAGACATTCGTTTATCTGGGGTAATCTAAATATTCATCCCGTACATCTATTAACATTATTTCGGCTACCTCTTCATTCAACATTTGTTGGGCCTTTGTTTCAGCAACGTTCCCTTTGGGAGGTATACAAGCAGAGATGCAAATGGAGCAAAGCATTGGACCACATTGGATACATACACAGCATGTAAAAAGTATCAACATTACATATAGGATAGTCAGTAGCTTCCAGCCCCAAGCAGAAACAAGAGTCCAAAACCATCTAGTCTAATTCTAAGTTTCAGGGCTCTGATGTATTTCAGTGACTATCTATTTCAATTTCAGAATAGCCAACAGCACATACCTAATAAAAACATTTTCAATAGACTTTTCCAGTATTTCTTTTATGAGGGCTAGAGTATCAATTAATATACTCAAGGAAAGAGTAAAGTAACATTTATCAACTGCTCAGATGAACTTTTCTCGTGCAGAATAAACACTACTCCTAAAAAAAATATTAAAGCAATCAGACATATTATTACAAAAACAATCCTGGCTCCGGGGGACCAGGAGGACCACACAGAGCCATAGGAATTAGGACGAGGAGCCGCAAAGGGCTGCTCCTCCTCAAAAATGGGACGACCAAAGGGGTACATTACTAACAAAAAAAAGAGTCCTTGGGAAATTGTAGCCGCTGTACAAACCAGCCAGAGGGGAGTCTTCTCCCTGTGTCCGTTTGAGACTCACAGGCAGGCTCTTGTTGTTCCCACGGTGGAGCTGCACAACTCGCAATTCAAGAATCACGGCCCAGTTTGAGAAGAAAAAGTCTTTCTTTCAGAATAGGGCAATCACCCCCCCAGGACAAATACCCTCAACGATCCTGTCCAGTGTCTCAGGCAGTGCATCAGTTTTCTTCACTTTAATCTAACAGGCACCAAGGGCACAGCACCTGTACCCTAAACTCAAGTCCTTCCCTAACTCCTGTATTGTTCCGCTGGCGCACTGCTCTTTTGTTGAGGCCACTGATTGTAGCCAATATGCTCAAGCATCCCTTGATCAACAAACAAAGGCGCAGACTTGCATTCACTTGGGGACCAGGACTCAAAAGGCCTGATGCTGGGATATGTGAAGCAACCCTTGTTTCAAAGGGGGTCACCTCAAGTAAAAGCCTCCTTGCCGTCCTTATCGGTCTGTGACTCTCTCAGCTGGGCGGCATCAAAAACTGGATCCACAGAAAGATTTCTTCATCCTGATTTGTGACCCCGTCTTTCGCCCAAGACAGTGGCAGGGGTACACACTTTACGTCCCAGTGCTTCCGGCCTTCACTGAGGTCCTAGTTGCCAGCAACGTCTGTGCTGGTTCCCTTTATCTTGACTGTAGGCTGGACTGGTGCTGACTCCCAGGCTGGATCTGATGTCCGGGACCCTCTGGCAATGGTTGTAGGGCAGCAAATATCTATTGGTGGGCAAAACAAAAAGGTCTTTAGACAAGGCATAAAAATAATCTATCAACAGAGAGGATAGTCTCAGAATACTTCCTTAGTCTTGGGGCCCCATTCATTAGCACGGGACCCAAGAACCACTTCATCTTATCTGAGAATAAAAAAAAACACCCTAGACCTATTGGCAAGTATAAAAGGAACAGTTTGGTGAACTGACAAGAGTAATACGTCACCCAATCCCAAGCAGCCAAGGAAGTCTGTGTTCATTTACTAAATTCTGAGGAAAAAAGAAAAACAATACAGACATATTCCAAATCCTTACATTTGTGCATTCCTATATTATTCATCTGAAGAACCTCAAGAAAAAGGAACTTTTCCTACACTTCTACTTATGAACCTTGCATTACTTGTACAGGACTGCAGACACTGCTAAAATACTTTCTCAAAATAAAAACACCTACATGTTACACTTAGGGTCATGCTATGCTTTCATGTTATAGGCGCAGCAGGAAAATCTAAAACCGCTAATTTAACAGGGATTCTTATTTCATAAATAATTTAAAAAAACCTCAACATAGGGGGTACATAAATTTCTCCAGCAGAACATGTTGTGACAAACAAACTCCTATAAAACAATATTTTCCTTCAAAATGTTTGCTAAGGATCACATGGGCGTCTTTCCTGCATTGTACTTTCCACCATCCGGACTATGCAACATCATTTTCAAAAGGAAAAAACCCTATCTCCAGCTCAAATAAGGGCTGTCAGCTCAATTACACAGACTAGCTAATAAAAGACTAGCAATGCCCTTGCAAAACTGTATAGAACATGAGAATAACATAAACAATAATGGGATTGCCACCTGAGATTTTTGAACAGAAACCCCCACTATACAGTTCCCTTTAAAGGTCAAATAAGGGAACATCAATCTGTTCTACTCATTCTTTCATACAGGATGGGCAGTAACATAGCATATATTTTCATCATTTTATTAATTCTAACAATTTTAAAACAGTATTACAGAATAGCCAATAACTGTCTCATGGCCATTTCCTAGACAGCTTAGACAGACTCAAGAAAGAGTGAGAAAAAGAAGAGAGAAAACATAATTTTGCCTACCCTTAATTTGCCCAGGAGCTAACCTCCTTCCCCCATTTTGACAGTAGGAAAACCTGAAAACAGGTTTACCTTCTGTCAACACTATTTACCCCTATTTGTGGCAACTGGGCACAAACAGCTTGTAGGACATATCTTAGAAAGTGGCTATTTTCTGATTCAACCTAACACAAGCACATTGAGTTAACTTTAAACCAATTCCTTCAGCAATTGTACTAGATTAACATGAGGGCGCATGAATGCAAACTAAAATCCATTTCCTCCTTATCTTAGCCCTTGCACAGTATTCTTTAAACTAAAACCATTATTTTTATATACATGGCAGATCAATGCTCTACTCAAGGCTGCTTTTCCTTCGTTTCATATGACTGCGCAAAACGTGCGTTTGCCAAAAATAGGAAGCAAAGCTTCTCTTCCTCTCTCTGCGCTGTCATCTCGTCTTTCAAAAACTTTTCGGAGGTCGAAGTGTCCAAGCAAACTTTACCCTTCACCCTGCTAGATTGCTAAATGCAGAACTCCGACCTTTGACCCTTTTCAGCAGCTGTCCATTTTTGTTTGCAAGGCTTTCCATGCGGTCTTTGCAATTCAAAGCAACTCTGGAGAATCACAGCTGAAAGGCAGTCCTGTCCGGTGTGTTTGCCAGTAATTTAAAGGTAGGATAATAACGTCTGCTGGTTTCTGTATACTTATTTTCATTTGTGTACAGTGTGTGGTGTGCAGTAGGTCAGCTGTTTATTCTATACTTGCATGTATACTTTATTGAAGCCTCTGATCAGTTTAAAAATTGCCCTGAGTGGCAGAATTGCTTTTAAAATAGTGACTTTTGCTCAATTTCGACTTTGGTGGTAGGGGCACTTAAAAATGAATAACCTACAATATTTTGGCATATTAGGGATCACCAGGGTGTCCTCTAGATATCCCAGAGATGGGGGATCAGAAATGTATAAGGTATACCCTTAAAAAATAGGTTTTTATATGCCTAGATAAAGTGAAATTTCACATTGTACTCCCCACATCATGGTAAAGTGCTACTCAAATCCAACTTTGATGCTAGGAGCTATATATTATACACAATATGATTATCAGACATTACAAAAGATCAAAAACAATTTTATGGCAATTATTTTTAAGAAACATTTTTTCCCTTCATAGAATCAAAATTCTCCTCCTTTATTTTTTTTTTTTTAAACTAATGATCACAAACCCTTTTGATGGTTCCATATATGAAAAGCAAGCCTCATTCCTTTCCTATCACCTTTAAATGTATCCATTTATAATACAAAGCACAGAAGCCTTACTAAAACTGAAAAAGTCTGCGCCACTTTTAAAGGACAGTAATCATTTAACATCAGAACCACAGATGTACTTGTTAAAAAGGCATTAAGAAAGGAAATCCCTTTTAATCTTTTCTCTGTTATCCAAAATAATGAAACTGTCTTTTCTGACTTATAAAATCAGCAGTGTTTAATGCACGCCTTTATACCGTGTTTGCAGTAACTGAAAATCTAGTCGACTCGGCCTCATGGCTTGGGACCAAAAATAGCCATGTGTTGTTGACACAGCTGTGTTCTGACCAGCAGGCGTCAACATCTCACGCTTTTCAAGCCAGCACAAATCTATCGTTCTGTAATGTGGTGTTTATTTCAGCAACAGCCAATTCACTCAGATAATATGAATGCCTTTCAATATTAATATATAAGGATAAAACTGTAACATTTTGCATTTTAGTCCTAATTGTGTGAAAGCACACAAATTCGTTTTTTCCTACCTTTCTATGAGGCCTATTTTATTCCTATTGAATGTAAATTCTGATTTATCTGTACCAGTGTGGCAATTTGCACATATCTATAATTTCTTACTTTATCAATTTTAATGGTAGCGTGCAGCTATTTAGCATATGTTTCATTATTCATTCCCTGAATTTAAAAAAATGTAGTTTTTTTTTAAATGACATTTGCATAACAGAATGACAACAAAAACCAATTTTAGCTCATTCCAGACATTTTCAGAAGGGGTCATACACTCATAACACACAACACAGCGCGCTTAATGCTAGCCATTCTTACACAAAGAGCGCAATCGCTATTTACTCACACAAGTATCACCAATGTCAAACCACAAACCACATAGACATTTAAACACACATTGAACCCACAAATCAACATTTAGGGCAAAAACAAGAGACAGCCTACAGACTGTACGCAAAACCAAACTATTTGTAAATACTAATTGTAAGTCATATTTACAAGAAGAGCTCTAAAAAGTAGTCCAAAAAATCTGCATCAAAATCAGCCCAAAAGAGTGCTCCATGTTAAAAAAGACCAAAATACACCAAATTTGCCAGTTTTGGCTGGTAGAACACTCAAAAAGCGCTCTGCATATCACCACTTATGAATGTTACTAAGTGCACAGATCAGGATCCGTTTTATGTACATATTTAGTTCCATGGGGTACTTAGTCACCAAGAAAGAAATATCTTTTTACTATACATAAACCTATTTAGGTATCCCCTCTGAGGGGAGTCAACTGAGTACTTACTAAATCCCTATTGGTACCTCCAAAACAGCAACACTTTCTGCGAAGTGTGCTAGAAACAGGCATGCCAAAAATAGTGCAGAATATGCAGTATTATAATCAAAGTAGCGCTTAAGGTACTCTTCGTACGTTGCGCTGTTCAAACAATTTCAAATAGAGAAAAATCTCCTCATTACCTGCCTATATGTATTGCAATGCATATATAACTACAAAACAGATTCCAAAATTGGCCAATCATACAAACAAAGCCACAGTAAGTGTTACTAAAACTACCTTACCAATCAAAGGCATCAAACCAACAGCAAGTGCCGCAAAACGGCTCTTACCAATCAAATGGTGTCCAGGTTCCAACTGCCAAGTTCTCAAATCGACCAAATGGTCACTGCACGGCGAATCAACAAAAGAGATCTCAGTCAAGGACCGGCGCCGCCGGGATGGTCAGATCAGAAAGAAAGGAAAACGCCATGGGTGCCAAGACTCAGGTCTCCTCAGGCAGCGATCGCGTCCAAGAGCGAGATTCCAATCCTTCGTCTTGACCAGTCCTTCGGGCATCCGAGTCACTGATGAGTCCCACGTTGGAAGCGCCAATTTGTAGTAGTGAGCCTCAGCAAGGCCTACCAGTGCTTAGGGGTTCACCCTTCTCTGCACAGAGTCCTCAGACACTTAGGAAGAAGTTGGCATAGAAACTGGAATAAGAAAGACAGAGTTTATTAAACCTCATGAGGTGGAGCTAAATTCGCACATCACCCTTCAGTAATGCATGAAGTAGCACACTGAATGGAAGGACCATGGTCCTTTTATACCCACACAGGGGCTCAAATGAAGGCGGTACAAACACAAATGCTGGTTTTAGATACATATAAGGTCATACAGAAAATGCACAGTCGACAAGTGGGTGGAGCTAACAGTTTCTACTTCTAGTAGACACATCCTGACATTTATAAACTCAGAACAGCTGCAAGCTCAACTGAGCATGTGCAAAGCAAGAGGAACTAAATATAACTTGTCTCTAGGCAGATTTCAAGAGCAGTTAACAGGAAGGTAGGACAGAGCACATGGTGAGCACATGGCAGCACATGGCAACCAAAATGGCTGCCAGAAATACAAAATGGATTCCACAAAGCGGACAATTTAGCCTCTAAATACAGGCTGTCTTTAGCCAATGCTTAACTTAACTGCTGCCAAATTACAACACTGTGACCCCTGGACACCGAGTACATTTGCAAGTGCATCCTCTTCGGGGAATCCCACGAAGTTGTGCTTTAGGCTCCTAGTAGCCCTCGCCTCCAGCACCGACTGCACCGAAGATCACTGACCTCCACTCCACGAGTGTCCCGTGAGCCAGCTCCAAGTGCGTCCACTTGAGGGTCCTTCGCGGTCGCTAGTCCATTGGCTAGTGGGCCCGCCTGAAGGCAACTCTTCATCTACTTGGGCTTCCCTGGTTGCTCCAGACATGCCCTGACTTACCCTCGCTGGGTGAGTCCCTCAGACCTTGCTGGTCTGCACCACCATCCTTCTTCTATTTCCACAAGACTTGCCGTTGCCAAGGCTTGTTGGGTCCAATCCGGTCGCCGACACCTCAGCAAGCGCCAGACGTCGTGGGACAGCTCGAATCCAGCTCCTGGTTGTCGTCGACGCCTCCTGGACCTCGTAGCTGAAGAGTCAAGATGACCGTCAACCTACCTGAAGCACCCGACATCGGTGGGCATCTGCTCATCGCCTTCCTGGTCACTGGCTAGTGACCGAGACTCTGTCCCCTCTGCTTTCAGGTTCTTCAGATCTCCGATCCACCTTTGGATCCACCCGAACACTTTCGACTTGGTCGCCAGCAGCACTTTGCACCAGATCGCCATTGTAAACGACGACGAAACCCGACCCCGAAAGACACCTATGCACCCGGCTTCCCTGGGTGAGGTAACTCGAGTACTCCGGTGCTCCCGTGGGTATAGACTCTAGAACGACCTAGTTCTAAAGGGGTTTGCTCCAAGTCCTCCTCTAAGTGTCCCTTTTCTTTAAAATTCCAACCGCGACTTTCCCCATAGAAGTCAACGGCAATTCGCGGCTGTGTTCTCACACTGCACACGTCCCCCGTGGGTCCCCTGTGTCACTACCTTGGGTGGTTCCTTGTGGTCCAAGCACTTCTACAGGCTCTAGGCCTTGTGTCTAGCTCAGTCGTGGTTCTTATACCACTTTATTGGTATATGGTTTGGTACGCCCCTAGGGATCAAACGTGTATTTGTGCTATTACTGTTGATAACTAACTTATAACTTATGTACTTCGAACTCTAGCCTCATAAAGAGACTAGAGGGATGTGTTTAGCAATAAATACATATATTTTGAATATATACCTGGTGTGGTCCTCTTTCATTTGGTCACTCAAGTGATTATAGACTGGTAAAACAAGCTGCTTTACATTCCTTCAAGACTTAGCCTGAAGGCTGCTCTCCATAGCTACCACTAGGATAGCTTTCAATAAAGGTTGTCTTTAACCTATCTCCAATAAGGGGTTGTTTGGACTGGTGCAAGGTGCCCACTATAATTGGCTGGAAGCCCCTGAGCCGGTTTGAACTGGGGTATGCACAGGGACACCAAATGTGCCCCCAGTGCAGGACTTCAAAGCACCAGAGAGTGCTCCCGCCCAGCCCCAATACACACTATCCTGTCTGGGGAGGTGGTTACACCTCCCTGGGACAGGAAACCTATTGTCCAGGCCTCCCCTGCCGGAGTTTCGGTCAGCAGCAGGAGGCCAGACTCGTGTCTGTGGCAGCGGCATCCATTTTGTGATGCCAGGGCTTGGAAAGAAGTTACCGGGCAGGCCGGTGTGTACATGTCTCTCCCTCTAGAAGGGTGGAATGCTACCCCGCCGCCAGAACTGGCGGGGGGTAGTATTCCAAGATGTTTGACACCAAACACGACATGTTTCCATGCAGCCATCCCAAAGTTAGCATTTTAACGCGAGGTTATAATGCGCTTAAGAGTATATGGTCAGGCTGCACTACAAACAGCATCAGAGAAGGGTCTCCGAACGCTGCAGAGGGGCCCTGCTCATGCAGGGCACCCTCTCACATAGGAACCACGCACTCTGCATTCAGGATTGATAAGGCCTGCCATAGGAGTGACTTATAGGTTTATCTGTGTGTATGTATGTAGTGATATAGGTAACCTATATCACAGTAAGAGGTGCATGCACCACCTTACCCAGGCTGCAGTAGCAGACCTGTGGTGTCCTTTTGGCTGGCCTTCCAGGGGTGGCACAATACATGCTGCAGCCCCTGGTAGGCCTCTGAGGTACCTATGCCCTGGGTACATAGTATACCATATACTAGGGACTTACAAGGGCACTCCAGATTCAATCAGAGATGTGCCTAGGGCACATGGAAACCATTTTAGAGAGGAAGCAGCTAGGCTGGGGGTCTGATTAGCAGGGCCCCAGCCAGACTAAAGTCGAAAAACAGTGAAGCATCAGCAAAAAGTGGGGGTACCCATGTGAAGCAGATCCTACTCTCCTACACAACCCCCCAAACGTAGGGACATTAAACTAACCTTGCCCAGTTAAGTCTTCATGTTCTAAGTGGAAGTACCTAGAGAGTCCATCTGCATTGGCATGGTTACTCCCAGGTCTATGTTCCACTGTGAAGTCCATCCACTGTAGGGAAATGGACCACCTAAGCAGTTTGGGGTTTTCACCCTTCATTTGTTTTAGCCATAAGAGGGGCTTATGGTCTGTTTGAACAAGGAAGTGAGTACCAAACAAGTATGGCCTCAACTTCTTCAGAGCCCAGACCACAGCAAAGGCCTCCCTCTCAATGGCTGACCAACGTTTCTCTCTAGGGGTCAGCCTTCTGCTAATAAAAGCTACTGGCTGATCCTGACCTTCATCATTCAATTGTGACAGTACAGCCCCTACCCCCAATTCAGATGCATCTGTTTGGACAATGAACTTCTTGGAGTAATCAGGACTCTGTAGAATGGGAGCAGTGCACATGGCCTGCTTTAGGTCATCAAATGCCTTTTGACAGGTAACTGTCCACTGAACCTTTTTGGCCATTTTCTTGGAAGTTAAGTCATTCAGGGGTGTCACTATTGATCCATACCCCTTGACAAATCTCCTATAGTACCCAGTCAGGCCTAAGAAGGCTCTCACCTGAGTCTGGGTAGTTGGAGCAGTCCAGTCCATGATGGTCTGGATCTTGCTCTGCAGTGGTTGAACCTGGCCTCCACCCACAAGCTGGCCCAGGTACACAACCTGACTCTGCCCTATCTGGCACTTGGTGGCCTTGATAGTCAGGCCTGCTTTCTGCAGGGCCTGTAAAATATTTCTGAGGTGGACCAGGTGATCCTCCCAGGTGGAGATAAAGACAGCAATATCATCTAGATATGCTGCACTATAGACTTCCAGACCTGTAAGGACTGTATTCACCAACCTCTGAAAAGTGGCAGGTGCATTCTTCAGACCAAAGGGCATCACCACAAATTGATAATGCCCACTAGGGGTTGAGAATGCTGTTTTTGCTTTGCATCATCAGCTAGTCTGATCTGCCAGTAGCCAGCTGTCAGGTCAAATGTGCTTAGATACTTGGCTGATGCCAAAGTGTCTATTAGATCATCTGCCCTAGGTATTGGATGGGCATCAGTCCTAGTGACTGCATTGAGACCCCGGTAGTCCACACAAAACCTCATCTCTCTTTTCCCACCATTGGTGTGAGGTTTTGACACAAGGACCACTGGACTAGCCCAAGGGCTATCTGAGGGTTCAATAACTCCCAAATCCAACATTTTCTGGACTTCTGTCCTGATACAGTACCTGACATGGTCAGGTTGCCTATAAATCTTATTTTTAATAGGCAGACTGTCCCCAGTGTCCACTTCATGAGTGCACC